>OZ020173.1:671079-1017378 GCA_963971145.1 Sussaba pulchella
ATCGTATTGATGACCTATTATCGATTTATCTATTAATTATTCTGAACGTATTCTATTATTGTTTGATCGATAATTATCCAATAAAATACTGATTGTATAATTAATAGATTAATAGATTGATGGCAAATAATAATAATAATTATTATTATTATGATTATTATCATTATTGGAACGACATATCGAATTTTAATTACCCATCGCGTCGCAGGCCAGGTAAACACAATTTGTCGTGTACGAGGCCGTTGTCATAGCGATTTTACTTACTGAGCTACATGTTTAACACGGCAATGCGTGACACATCGCACCGCGATACGGTCTGACCGTCCGGTATACGTCGTTAATCGTCCCAACGGCATGAATCGGCTGAACCTGCAAGCATCTTTCGGTTCGTTAACCGGCGAAATATTTTTTTGGGACTTCGCCAATCAGCGATTGGGTCCTTTCGCATTGCCCTTCGTTGTTGACGTGAAATTCGAGATCGTAACACGCCAGCGACCCATGAGAAATTTCTCACTGGGTACGAGTGAAAAATACGATCGAAATCAATCTCATCCATAATAATAATAATAGTTATAATAATAATAATAATAACAACAACAAACAAAAAATAAAATGAGATATATAGACACGCGAGAATTTCTTGCATGCCGAACGGCAGTTTTTAAAACCCCGTCGGGAAAAAATAAGAAAGGAAAAAAAAACTCATCAAGTACGAATGATTGCCGAAGCGAGTTCACCGCCACGACTTGCACGACTATCGTCCCAACCACCGCCGCGTTTTCACCCTCGGGATCCCCGCACATAACCTCCGGGCCTTTTTTTTTCTTCCGCACGCCCCACATTTTCCCGCGAGATCCCAATGTAATCCAGCCACGCGGTTCTCTCGGTTAAAATTTTGCGCAATTGCTACCGAACGCGTTCCTCAAAACTTTCCTCTCATTCCACCCCGGCATTACTTCCCTCGACCCTCTTCTTCCACCCCCGTCTGCCAGCCACGGAATCTCAATAATCCGTACAAAAATTTTTTCACGCTAAAATATTATCCAACATAAATCTCATCACCAAAAAAAAAAATGTTCCCCCAACAAATTTCCTCATCCTCCTAATTCCCATTTTTTTCTCACAAATTCGTCGTTCATCCGGAATCATAAATAAAATTCCGCCGATCGAAGAATCATCATCGGATGTTTCGTAGTTAAATTTCGCATATCTCGCAACGAGGTTGGAATATCGTGTGACAGAGGTGAGCAAAGTTGGCAATATGTGTGCCAGAGAGAATTGGCCGGGTCGCGTGTGTAACGTTATATATATATATAGGGTGAAGCTCGGGGATCAGGTTCAACCGAGCGCGATCGAGGCAAGAACGCGCGAGCCTCGGGTACAAACTAATTTCAAATTCATTCCCCTGCCTGGCTGCCGGCTTGGCTCGTCCGGCTCGCTCGCTCGTAGAAAAATCTCATTTTCTTCGCCCTAAGGGTCCCTCCGCTCCCGCTCCCGGCCTCCACACACACCCACGCACACGCAGGCACACGCACACACACGTACGTGGATCGGTGTACGTGTAGTTCGTGCACGGATAGGTAAAAATGTACCAACACACGATGAGGAGTCAGGTTCAACCCGGACGGCCCGCGCTCGCCCGGGCAATATTTGCCTAAGGAAATTCAGAAAAGTTTACACACGAGCCGAGCTCGGGTACTTTATACGGGGGTGTAGAGGGTCGGGGGTGGGGGTTAGCCGAGGTCGAGGGTGAAGGAAGGAATGAGATGCTCCACCAGGCTCTCGGGTTTTCTCAGTCAATTTCCCTTTCCACCGCGAAACCCTCCTCACCTCGCTGCCTTTATGGCGAAGCAACCTCGTTTTTCCAACCTCCTCGCTTTTCCTACTTTCCTTCACTTCACTCACTTCCCGTCTCCAATCTTAATAATATTCGCGCAACGATTCCGTCTTGGCCTCCCGGCTCTCAACCGACTCGCTTCCAGGCTTGACTAACGCGCGGGCGCATGGGGGTGGGGGGTTTTTTTTTTCAACCGTCTTTGCAGCGACGATCTATTGCCACTCACTGGATCAATCTTCCGCGGAGAGAGATAGCGATTTGCTTCCAGATGGGTCGGGGAAGAACGATTTTTCGAATGAATTGTATTTTTTATTGTTGTGCCGGGATTTGATGATTCAAATGATCGATCGGTGATTCGGAAAGAAAAATTTGTAATTGAGTGCAAGCTATATTTCGTGTGTTTAATCATTTTCTTTGAGTAGCTAGAGAAATTTGATGTGTTTAAGTTATTTAAATTTGCAATTTTATATCATGTAAAGAGTGAGAATTTAACTTTAAATGATAAAATGATAATTTTCCACTCACTATAATTGTTATGAGTTAGCTCATATGTAGGAATTGTCATTTGATGGAAATTAGGTAACCCTAAGATTCGAATTAAAAACGATCGAGTTTATAATTCAATGGTACCATCTCCAGCATTTGTAATAATTGTTACTATAATTATACAAATTATAATCGTAAACGTTGGAAATTGATCAGTTCCTTTGATATTAGATTCTTCTCACGGAGTATTCCCCCGAATCAATAACGTAAGATTTTACTACCCTCTCCAATAATTTTACTTCTTTTTTTCTCTTCTATCCTCTGCAATAATTTTACTCCTTTTTCGTGAAATAACATCGATCTCTTACAAGACGAATCTTCCACCATTACAAAGCAAAATATTTTTTCTTCTTCAAATTTTTCCGAACAAAACGCGAAGCTCGAGTGAGTGGAAGAGAAAGTAAATTGAACGAATGAAAAATTCCAACATGGAGCATCATATACGTACACAAAGCTGGGTTACCGCGCATCTGAAAGCAACTATAAGTACAAGTTTGTGGAAGTGGGTGTGAAAGTTAGTCTTGCGCATCTCGGCAATGTCTGGAAAGGGGTTGCGAGGACGAAGCGTGGGCGGGATCTCACGGACGGTCCAGCAAATATCCCCTCTTGCGTTTCACCCCGTCCCCGGGGGAAGGGGGGGGGGGCAAGAACAGGGGAACAGGGGGTTGAAACTGAGGGTCACGCCCCCGCGTGCTCTACCGTGCGCAGGGGTTGAAACACCAACCACTCGCTGTGACCCATTCTTATGCGCGCGTACGCGTGCATATATCGTGTTTCGTTTGAAAACCGGTAATTCGGTTTCTCGTACACGCTGGAAAACAATAAATATGCGCATAAGGGTAGACGTCGAGGTAACGACATTCCGCGCAAGCGAATGAACGCGGCTTGTCCGCGCGGACGAGCGTCGAAACTTATTTGAAATGTAAAGACGCTGAGCGTTCGAACGCTCTTTGCATCCTCGTCTGCCCAGTGGAAAAAATATATACATAGTTCCATGTATAAAATTGGAGCTTTATAATCTGTATACGATCTCCATATAATCTATAGGCAATTCACATATAATGCCGTCTATCTAAAATTTACATACGTATTTATCTGTGAACTATTAATTTAATAATTGTCATAATAATTAATAATAATAATGTAATATTATTATTATTATCTAAAATTTATATATAAATAAATTGTATGCTGATCACATTTGGGACATACATCAATTGCATATCAATCGCGAATATCAAATATCGTCCGGTCAACTTCTCATGAATTGTCAATAGATTGTACACAGCCTGTGTAGGTACAGACTACATATGACCAATTCCATGTATAAAACTATACACCTTCTCAGCATACTCTACTCTTTTTTACTTAGGCTCAGCAGCTGTCTTCTTTTCTTTGTTTTCCTCCCCCCCCCCCCCCTTTCTCTGTCTCTCTCCCTCCTCGTCAGGCTGCGAACATTCCGATTTGTGCAACGCGCCCTCGTCGCGCGTAAGTCGTCGTCGAACAATCCTACGCGTCCATATCCCGACATCCATGCATAATTCTATATATGCAATATTTTTTTATTCATACGCATCGAGGATATCGTCGAGAAGTAGACGAGCCCGGGTCGTATCGTCGTATCGTCGTATCGTCCGTGTCCGTCGACGTCTTCGTCGATTGCCGCGCGTGTGACGGAACCCAGCCGTAAGGGCGTGTAACCCGCCGGAGCGAGAGAGAGAGGCGAATAAGAAAAGTTGGAGAAGACGAGGGAGAATCGCGAATCCACCGAGAGTCCGAAGCGCGCGCCAATCGTAATCCGAAAGGGAGAGAAGTTATTTGGGCCCGCGTTCGCTCGACGATCATGCCGTTGCCTTCGTCGGTTTCATCCGTCTCTCCGTACCTTTCGCGTCTTCGAGTCTAATCGCGCGGTCAGTATTCCGTCCTTCGGATTGTAATACGTTTGCGAACGCGAATTCCGCGGCATTCCGCGTTGTATCGGCCAGCTCGTTTGTACGGCTATATGCAGACGACGGGCTTGAAACGGAATACGCGCTCGAGTTATAATTGATGCAAAAATAAACGAGATACGCGTGGAATTTTTTTTTTCGTTTCCTTGGGTTAACGAGGTATTGGGGAGAGACTAATAGGAGAAATTTTTTCTCCGTGTATGTGCGTATGTAGATGTTTGTTTATGTGTATTTGGATTTATTGAATTATGCTTATTGATATTATCATAAGTAGGAGTAGCAGTCAAAGGGTCTTTTTAAAATCATGGTTCTTTTTGTTCCAGGTATTTTTGTTTTATATAAAATTGATATTCGTGGTGTAATAAATAATGTAGGTCTAAAGGTAAATAAATATCAAAATGAACATACTTGCAGCCAACATTATTATCTTCGTAAAAACGTGGTTATTACGTGGATATAAAAGTTATCGCGAGTCAGCCAAGTCGAAATCGTATCGAACGAAATAAAAAGCGACCCGGTTGGAGGTTAAAGTGTAGGATCGGGAAGACGGGGGAGAAGAAAAGAACGGTCGTATGGGATAAAACGCGTCGAGAAGCTTGCGAAGCAAAGCTAGAGGAAGGGCTTTCGCGAATTTTGTCCCCCGAGAGGGTTGGAACCGCCACGAGTATGGACGCGTACGTGGGATACGTGATCGGAATTAACCCTCGTCAGAGCTTGGCTCCAAAATTTTTTTTTTTTTTTTTCATCCAACATCTGAAAAGAGAGCGAGAAAGGTCGACCCGGTCCACAAATCCGCGACTCCTCCCAAAGACCGAACGATCGACGAAGACAGTGCGAAGAGAAAGATAAAACAAAATAAAATACAGCGAAGAAAAAAAAAGCGGGATAGACAGTTTTAAATTTCCTCGACAATCTCGAGGGTGGTTTCTTTGATCGGGAATGTCATTAGGCGTTTCACTTGCGGTGGTTTTGCCGCGCGGCTCGAAAGGGCGAATGGATAAAAAGACCGCAGCACGTTCACCGACGATGCCTCGCCGAGTTTCATCCCTCGATTCTACAATTCTTTTTTTTTTCTCCCCCGAATAACCGGAAACTGAGCTTTTCACACTGCGCGATTGAACTAATCGCAATTTTTTTTCTTTATTTTTCTCTTTTTCAACGCAGTAATAATATCGTCGCGAAGGTTGGAACGGTTGAAGGGTGCTAGTGAGGGATTTTTCAGTGTGCGTGCCCAATCGTCCATCGAGAACGGCCAATTCTCATGAGCTATCAACGAAAGCAGTCACATTTATCACTCACCGTTGGCTCTCTCACTTCCTCTCTCTATCTCTCTCTTCTAGTCTTTTTATTTTTTTCTACACGTCAATAGTCGAATGGGGTTGGCAAGGGGTCCCCGTGTGTAACGACCGCGGCGCGCTGCCGTTGCACAGGCGTGCGAGTCGCGAGGAATAGTCGTATGCTGCACTAAACCAGTCTCAGCGTATAAACCCATACATAGACACCGTAGTGTACCAACACTGGTGCAGTCCACCGATACGACTACTAAAGAATGTAATGCAGGGGTGAGTGTAGTATTGCTACCGCTGTCCGAAGTATCGATTGCTAATGGCGTCGCGGCACCCCAACGTAAATTATCATCATCGACACTGAAAAGAAAAAAAAATCCTGACTCATCGATGGACGCGAGTCGCTGCTATATCGCACTGCTGTGTTACAATCGATACCATCCGATGGGCAACCATCGAAAACGAGTGAATCACAGTTAGCTCATTTTCACCCGTAAACAATCGAATATCCATGAAAACAGTTTTGTTTTGAAACAAAAGTTTATTTCAGTGTTCGAAGTAGATTCGGAATGAAAAAATATCAATGTTCGGATTATTCACGGGATAACCACGGTTTTTTGTTATGTTTTAGTATTTTTTTTCGATAGAATTTTTATTCTGGACAAACCCTCGTAGCTTTAATGGTTTTTTTTGTCTCACGAATGTATGGGGACTGGTTTTCGTATGAAGAATTCAAAAACATCGTGGCCCACCGAACTCGTGGATTCTGTGTTAGGACGAGGGTAGTTCGTGGACTCGCAAGTCGTACGGCAGTGTCAGAGGGGTTTGTGTGTGTGCGTGAAGAAGTAAGAGCGAGGTTTGCGCGGCATGTAGTACACCCCCGAGGCTGCCCGGGCACAGAGCCGACGGAGCATACCGAGCAGGCATTACCTGATTGTCTTAGTACCCCGCGTTGGCTACACGTCTCGGCCGGTAAATAGAATGGACCACGTCACCGCTGGTCTCCCATACACATACTCGTGGGCTGGAGGCTAAACCGAATAAGTCGGTTTACAGCAAAAAGAAATAAGATCCAATCGGATTCTTGTAATTCGGATTGCAAAAATCGTTCTTATAAGCAGAGTCGCGGAAAATTGCTCATACAGGGAGGAATTGATGAGATTGAGCTAATCGAGTTAGTCAATTTCGTCGGGAAAACTGAATCCGTTCGCCGTTTTTCCGTTGAAGGATGAATAACAAGACTGATGGCATTTTTCTTGCAATTTTTTCTGGAACTCTCTTATCGGTAGAATTGAGTTTCATTATTCGTCAATGTATAACGATTATTAACTGTCTCGCATTGATAATAATTCTTTTTTCAATCGTTTTTTTTCCTGTGACAGAGCAATTGCAATCTAAAATCATTATTTCTCGAAAACTCTGTTTTTATTTACTTATTTCGTTTTGCCTCGAAACCACATATATACACTCAGTAAGGTTGCATCTTCCGTTGTTTATTTTTTCACGTTTCCGCGCATCACGCCGGACGATTCCTCGGTGATTCTCGTAGTCCTTCCATCGGTTCCCGCAGTTCATCCCGAGACGGAGAATGACGGCGTCCTTTTACGGAATACCGAAGCAAACCATGCTCTTCTTCCCGAGTACGCTCAAACGAGTCGGAAACGCTCCGACCCTCAATCTGACTTCGTAACATCATCTCTTAAACTCTTTCCCTTCTCGGTTATTTCTAATCCCGCAATAACCCCGCGATCACCTCGGTCGTACCGAATCAAAACCCGGTCCAACAAGTCCACGTACGAAACGCGCGCAAAATTGACCGACTCCGTCATTTCCGAGACGTAAAATGAAGCATCGCTGATTATGCTGCATAATCATGTATACGTATATAGATATCATACACTTGGACGTGTGTAAATATAATAAACGTACTTTGGCGGAGAATTCGTCACGTAGTTTCGCGGTTTTGAGCTTCCTTGAATTTACGTCGAATCGTTACGACATAGTTTAGTCGAGCTTGTTTTCTCAAGAGATAAATTGCTTCGGTACGCCATTTTTTTTCCTATTATTGTTGGTTTAACATTTAAAAAAAAAATTTTATACATCTTTCTCTGTATTTATGTATTCATTTATTCTCTGTATAATTTATTTTCATAGATGATATATCAAAATATTGTATATATAACGTAATATTTTCCCATTCTTTCATTTTGGAGCAACCACAATTTTTTATCGATGAAATAGATCAGCCTAACGTAATCCAATCGATCGCAAAATATTGTTTTGCAAGCCCACTGATTTCGCGTCAGAAAGAAAACTAGGCTGTTAAGTTTAGCGCGAAGAAATTAACGAATGATAATTGAAACGAGATATTCGTAAGAGTCGCGCAGGTGACGAAGACGTTAACGTCATCGGGTTTACCCTCGACACGTGACGAGTTTGTGTTGTTAAATAATTAACGTTTCGTTATTAACGCGTAAACATGATTAGTTAAACAAATTAAGCGAGCCCGGTCGACGGGATAAAACGTTAAGTACGTAGATGGAATGGCTCGACTACGAGGCTCCGGGTTTCGATGATAATTGTTAAAGTATTAATTCACAGACTGGCATCGACTGCGCGTGCGTATATATACAACCATGCAGGTGTATCGCGAGTGTACGAGCGCGAGAAACCCGAAGAACGGAGGCGCCTCTCATTCCCGTCGGCATCCCCCGTTCTCGGTAATTAGAGGCGTGCATAATTAAACCCGGCCGGACTTGATTGTTGACACGGGGTGTTAGCGACCCCACGATGAGTGTCTTCGAGGGCGCGTCTCAATTAGAGTCTTTCCTTCGCATGAACGCCACGGCCTCAGCGAGAAGAGCAGTTGAAACGTGAGAGTTGCCGAGGCTTCGAATGTTTACACGAGTTCTTGACGAGCCGTTAATTTTTGCTCCGCCTCTCATTGCCGGAACGACTCCGTACCTCGTTTATTAATTATTATCACCGCAATTCCGCAATTTGTCTTCGACGTTTGTACATACATTGTCTCGTTTGTGTTTTGGTGAGACGATGGGTGATGATTTTTATCTGATTTTTCGTGTATTCGAGAATTGATCGATGAAGACATATTTAATTGTCGCTTAGGTGTTTTTTTTTGTAATACGATTTTTCAATAACGTAGATCTACTTAGTACTCGTCAGTAGTCTATGATTACTTGTAGAAAAACAAATAATTTATATTCAAATTCGTATTACATTGAATTAATATCAAATTAAAAATATTTGTAATTTATGACGTTTTTTAATTCTGTATTCTATGCATTTCTTCAACTCATTAAAATTATTTATGTTGCGTCATAACGAGACAATCTTCTTAATATTTCATTACTAATCACATGAGATTCAGACAGGTCTGTACTATTCCTTCTTCTATAATAAATCATACTATCGCTTTCAACAAATTCCTTTAAAAAATTCTCACGTACGTACTTCAAAAACAACAATTTCTTCGGCCCCTCAAAATAGTCCCACTCGACAAAATGTCATCAATATATTCCATAACGCAAGAGTCGAATCAGAAAATTAATTTTTCACATTCGACGCGGAGTTTGCGTATCCCCAAAGGACTTCGAATTCTCGACAAGCTGCTGGTCTACAATGCAGCTTTTTCCCCATTACCTTAAAGAATCCGAATGGCCAGGAGGAGAGGGGTTATAAAAAGAAGAGAGAATCCCCCCCCCCCCCCCCCCCCAATCCACGACAGAATAGATTGACGTGGCATAGGCGCGTATGATTGATCAGTCGAGGGTCGTAAATTCATATTCCTCCTCATCTCGCTCGCACGCGCGACGATGAATAACTGAAACTGTCCCCGATTATCCCGAATCTCATGAAAAAATTTCGGTTTCCCGATAATCGACGAAATAATGCTCAACTATACGATCGATCATCGCACGTTAGAATTTATCATTCATTTTACACATCCAAAATGTAGACAATTGCTTTGTGTCGTTTGTGTATAATATAATATATACAAGCCACATAATATATCTATACAGCGCGGTCTGGCCTGGAGCATATATAGCGAGGTGAGTGAAGACAGAACAAAGTATATCCAGACAGACGAGTTGAGATAATAAAAAGGACGTGGTAGCGGCAGCTGGATTGGTGACCAAAGAATGAGAAACAACTTTCTTTCTTTTCTTTCTTTTTACGTTCTGATAGTCGTGACCGCAGACTAATATATATTCTCGTCTCTCGAATGGGTACCAACACTCGTGTACTTTCATCCGCGCACACGCGCGTGAAGATACGAAGCCGCATACACGGATATATACGTATTAATGTATATATCTATATATGTATTGCGCTTCGTACCAAACGAATTTCCGTCGGTGGTGTGTATTGCATTCGCGTGCTATACGGGACGTCCGGCGTCTCGAGAGCCGCCGCGGGGTTGGCCTCTATTTCTGGAGTCACTCCCGGGCCCAGTTTACTATTGCCAATCTGCATAAGCGTTTAACCGAACCGACGGCTGAATCATACACAAACGGGCGCGCGAGAGAAAAAGACCGAGAACCAGAGCAATGCGGGTGGCGGCGAGGGGGGGTTGGGTTGGGTCATTCGAACAAGGAGAAATACAGGATCTTCCAATGCAGACTGGATTATCCGGAGAGGTGTTTGCGTGGGGGGCGTGAGGGGCTAGGGGGGATTCTCCGAAGTTCGGGTGAAGCGAAAATTTTCAAGGAGCGCATAGTCGGAAGAAAAACGAGAAAAAAATGCAAAATGTCGGAGGATGATAGCCGAAGAAGGCGTTGGAGGACGAAACGGGGAGACAACGAATGTCCAATGGATGAGGAAACTCGACGAAGTCGGAACGTAAAGAAGTGGGGGGGGGGGGGGGGGGATAAAAAAGAGGGGAAAAAATAGAAAAACGTTGGAGAATCTTGGAAGGCGCGAATACGTTTGCCGATATAGGCGCAAGTTTACGACGCATCTACCAACAGAGTTACCGATGCTACCAACGTTAATGTTTCTCTCTTTCTCCCGTTCATCCCCCGCGTCCTCGACGTTTATTCTCTTTTTATTGTCGTTCTTTTTTTCCGAGTCTTTCCTTCGTCGTTCGGTGCGTCTCGGTCTTGAGACGCAAGCGCGATCATGCTCGAAACCGAGCGCAAAGAGGACGAGGATGTAACGAAGAGCACCGGCGAACGGCGGAGAATAGGAAGATGCTGGGAAATCACGTTGGAGTAACAACAACGGACGCGCTGGACAAACTTCAGTGGCGTGAACCGCGTGTACACATCGATGCGTGCCTGATGAACGAAGATACAGGCGTCGGGATCTTTCTATAGGAAAGAGGTAACTCGAGTTTTGTTCGTAATGATATGTATACGTGTATATATATGTATGTAGAAGCTTATGTTTGTGTCGGTATCGACTTTATTTGCTTGTGCTTTTATTGTACATACTGTATAAGCGCGGCGTTCAGCGGCAGCACTGGATGTAACAATGTGACAGCCAACCAGACGAGGTGACACTCGCACGCTGCTAGTTTTAAGTACTTTTTGGATCACCGGCCGAACGCACGACGTCATTTCGCCATTCTGGGTGGTACGACGCTTTTCGTCGGGGTAACTTGCGCCGGCTTGTGGTTTTTCAGAATTTTAAATTTTACCGGCTTCGAGACTGAGCCTAGTACAGAGTGGATTTTTACATTTTTCTGTATTCAATTTTCGTTAAATCTTTTCATTGAATCAAAGAAATAACCTGAATCTTGATAATTTTCCTTGTTGAGTAGGAGAATGTATTTACAAAAATACACATTAGATCATCGATAAAATCTCCCAAGATATTTTTTCATTCTGGGTGGCGCGAGATTTCATACATTTACCCTTGCTGTAAGCTTTCAAAATTTTAATGTGAGCTTTTTAAAGTTTTTAAGATTCACACATCTCGAGCTTAAGTCTCGCATAGATTAACAATTTTTTTCCCACTCACTTTTCCTCAGATCTGTATCATTTCTCTTAATAAAAACAAACCATAATTTATATTCAGTGACAAAAATTCCATTCGTGGCCCTCGCGGTGATAACAGAAATTTGAATTTTCGAATTTAATAAAATATATCGTTTGACAATCGATGGCAGACCTGTGTACGTGTGTATGCACGAAAGTTTCGAGTTGTCTTCGTCGCGGTCTCTTTAATTTGTAACTCGCACCCGACGGCGTTTCCCTCGGAAAGGGAGTTAAAAGATTTATCGAGTTAGCCTTGGAAGGATTTCGAGAGCGAGTGCGCGGCACGGATCGCTTTTGCTTACCCGGGGGCTGCTCCAGTCTCTGGATCTTCACACATAGCGTACGTATACATACCCAACGGCCGACAAGAACGAGCGACTTCTCTCGGCGTTTATCTCATTGTTCTCACTGGTTCTGGAACGAGAGCGCAATCTCGCGTACCTACATAGTAACCCACCTCTGTACCTATATATACATGTACAGTTGAAACCCGTGTACCAACTACCAGATTACCAGCTGCCTGCTCATGTATATAATATATGACAATAAATAAATAAATAATGAATAACGATAATTAAAGTTGTTTAAATTAATTTTTAAAGATTCTAATCATTATTTGAATTTGCATTGTAAATTATTCTATCCTTAAATTTGTAATCCAATCCATATCAAATTCCACTATATTCAAAAAAATCATCTCAATAACTCGATTAATATATTTCTGTATCATTATTCATTGCATATATAACATATAAGCACTAGGTACGCCGATAGTTGGTACACCAAGTACGAGAAGAAGATTCCGACGATAGTGTGGTAGCAGAACGGAGAAAGAGAGCAAAAGCGAAAGAACGTCAAAGAGGAAGAGCGAGAAAGACAGAGACAAGGGCATAAACTGGCCGACTAACAACCCACACGTAGGCTCGGTACCGCGAGAGAGCCGAAGAACGTAGCGAGGCAATGCGCAGACGGGAAAGGGAAAGAGCGTCGCGGTCCACCGGGCTGTGCCCTCCACCGAGGTTACCTCGAGAAGACGAACGAAGAAACGAAACGAACAAACGAACGAACGGACGTACGGACGGACGAACGCGCCGCACAGACACTATTAACCGAAGCGCGAGCTTCGGAGGAACAACTTGGGGTCCGGAGTTACCTCGGTGCATCGGGTATGCAGTTCTCTCGCGAAAGTGCTGCAGCTAGCTGCCGGGCGAGATGCACCGAACCGGAGGGCCCCGCAGAGGGCTGTAAATTATAACTCCACACCGCGAGGAGTCGAAGAATCGCGCTCTTCGCGAGCCCCCGCTCTCGCGCGCGCGCGCCGCGGTCGATACAAACCTTCGTGCGCGGAAGAAAGACGAGGAGAGAAACGTTCGCGAGAGTACCTCGGAAAGAAAGAGTCGAGTCGTTGCGTCTCAGGGACCTAACTTCCAGTCCAGACTCGTAAAAATATTCTCTCGCGCTCTCCCGGGTTTTCTCGCTCACGGGTTATATTCTCTCGCGCGAATGGCGAAGAACGAGAGACGCTCGGAGGGGGTCCACGGGGGTGGCAGCGAGTCGTTGATGCCCCGCGCGGCTGCGGCTGCTGCCGTGATGCTGCTGCCGTTGCGGCTGCTTCGCTTTCGGCCATTATGGTGCGCCCGGGCGTTGGGGCTCGCAAACATCCCGCGGGATCACTGGCAGTAAGTCACCGACGAATTACCAACGGACCGCGGAGTCGTGGCCGTTGAGTCTCCTTCACGACCTCGCGCCTCATCGAGGCCCGCACAAACCAGACGCGCGTTTTTGCATTGTCTCCGGATCGGGACAAATTTTAAAACGTACGAAATATAACTACGCGCTTCGAAACCGCAACGGGTTGAAGACGACATGATTTTTTTTGTCGTTGTTGAAAATGGATGGACGTGAAAAATAACGATCGTAGCTGTAAAAATAAATTAAGTTTGAAAAGGTTGGATATTGAATTGGAAAAAATTGATGAAAATATCGAATATTTTATTGATGTTATAATGAGAATATTTATCTTATTAATAATAATAGTATAATATATTGTTATTATCATTATATATTATTATTTTATGAAATTTTAAGATAATAATTTAATCTTTTTCTCATCAATAATTTAATAATATAATATAGTATAAACTAAATGAGAAAATATTAAATATCAGACTAGAAAAAATTACTGAGAATAATAAATATTTGATTAATATAGTATTAGTAGCACAATATATTATTATTATTGTATATTATTATGTCATGAAATCTTAAGACAATATTAAATATTTTTCTCTCGTCAATAACTTAATAATAATTATAATTATTATAATTATATTATTTGTAGAGAAAAAATCAAGTTAATCAACAATTTGTCGATCAACAAGTTCTATCAGTCAGATCATACACACTATAACGGAAAAATTATTGATATTGCATGCGTTTGACATACGTTTCTCAATAGTGAGGCGGTTGTATCCATAATGCAAATTCATGGAAACAAATAAATTCGATCCACCTCTCATACAGAAATTTTCCCTCCAAATCATTCCCCCTATTCCAACGTACACACATCTTCTTTTTATTTCGTACATTGCCAAGCCTCGGTTGATATCGCAGTGAGCTCCAAAAATAAACGAAGTTACTAAAAAAAAATATTCGTTGTCCTCGAAAGACTCACGATTCCGTATTTCTTTCCAAGCCGCATGAAAGTACACTCCGCAGAGCATAAATCAGGGCGACTACCACCAGTGGGCAGTTGCGAGGGTACAGCCGATACCCGCTGTCGGTCGCTCTTCTTCTCCGGGAGTTGGCGCGGTGTCAGCCGCCAGGGGGAGAAAAGTCGCGAAACGCCATCGCGGATTGTTGGAAGCTGTATCTTTTTATCATCCTCTCTCTCTTTTATTCCCACATCTACCGAGTCTCTCGGGGATAAGACCGTTCTATGTAATAATTTCGAATTAAACACGTTTGCAACGTTTGCCGATGTACGAAGTTAGGCCGTACACACAGTCCAGGTTAATGTAATAAAGTCGTTCGGGAGGATAAATTTAGTGCGTCGAGTGTTCGCGCGGTGCGCGCGGAGGCAATGCCGGGCGTCACGTGGTGCATGTGTTCTCCCGGGTCCTGGACCCCAATGGTCAAAGAGAGAGGACGGAGATGAAAAGACGGGACACAAGTGTTCGCGTGTGTTCCAATATATATATTTATCTGCCTCATATACAGTTGCGTTTGGCGAACGTGAAGCAAAAGGCGAATGCGAAGAGCCGAAGAGTCCGAGAAAGAACTCGATGTAGGTAGGTGTTGGACACCCAGCGGGGTATTTGCGAAGAGTGGGCGGCTCTGGTCTACGTACGACTCTCTTCGTGCTCGTTCGCCTTTCTCAAAAGAGCTAGAGAGAACAGTTTTGCGAGGTGTAGAGAATCTCTGGGGCTGACATCGAGAGTCCGAACCGCGCGGGTTCGGTTCTCCCGTGTTATAGCACCGTCTTCGTGCTCTTCCTCTCCTGTATCTGTATCTCTTCGTGGCGTGTATACAGATACCAACGTGGCCGCCGAAGAGTTCGAGTCCGGGTTTGGAGGGAAGCCGAAGTCGAAGCGAGAAAGAAATAACGAAGCATCCAGAAATAAAGAAAGAAAAGAAACCGAGAGAAACATAGAAAGCCGAGCGTGGAGAAGGAGCCACCGACACCCACACACCCCGAGGACATTGAGCGCGAGACGCGCGGCCATAACAATAAATAACTCTATCCTTTCATGTGTTACTGCTGGTCTCTCCGCTCGTCGCGAGGATTCTCACTCTCGCGTTAACCGCCGCGCCCTTCGTCCTCTCGCCAACCTTTCTTCGTTCTTACTTCCGTCCGTTCTTCTCGTCGTGCCTTTTCTTCCTCATTCTCGCGTTCTCGTTTTCTCGATTCTGCCGTGGCGCATCGTTCGAGGTGCGTAATTATTCCTCGTCGTTGTTGTACACCCGACTTGGGCGGCAATGAAACGCGGAGACCACCGCGAGCCTATTCTTCCGCGCAACCCTTAATCGAGTTATGCCACCGTAGCAGAAGCTGACCAACCCTGGACCGGATGTTGGACGAGAATCCGGACATTCGTTCGTCCGGGGAGAATCAACGGTGTTGTTGTTCTCGAATCTCTCCATCTCTCTTTCCAATCTGAAATTCTCCGGACCTTTCCGGGCCGTATGAATGTCGATGCATACGTTACCATTTTCACGACGATCCCGGCTTGGTCCACTCGCAAAACTCGCTCTTCTCGCTTTCTCGGGCTTATCATGACATTCCCCAACGGATGAAGACATCCGCTATCTTCGATGCTCGGCAATTCCGCTGCGCCCAGCAATCGTGAGACCAGTGGTATCATGGGTAGTTGAGATAACTTTGAAACTATTCCAATCTTTGTGTAAAAGCTGGGAATGAGAGGCGTTCGAAGGTATGATCATTGTATTTCCGTTCTTAATAACAAAACAAATGCAGAGATTCGGCGTGATTTCTCGTTTGAGTCGTCCATGTTGGTAATTTTTAAATAAAGGAGAAGAAGCTACCCAAAGTTGCAATTTAAAGTATCGTCCTTCCATTAAAAAAATTATAATTCCATGGACTACATACGCCCGGATTGAAACAAATCATCGGAGAAACAAACAAATAAATCAATGGGGACTCAATCAGTTCAAAAATCGTAACGCAACGATAGAAGAACTCGTCAGTCTTCGATCTAGGCGGTAGCTCGCCAAGTTTTTGCGTCTCTCCTCAGGCTCATATCTCGTGGATTGTTCAGTCTCATTCTCTTCGTTGCGACCTCTTTGGTTTTCCCCGTCTTTTTTTTTTACTCCCTTTGGCTTTCGGCATTCAGCGAGCGGACTGCCAGGCAGCCCGGAGTCTCGAGAGGCGAGATATCCAGCGCGCGAGAGAGGTCCAAGGGGGGAGGACGGGCTGCCGGGGAACGGGAATAAAAAAAGTCAGGAGCGGCGATATAAGCCTTGCCAAGCGGGGGTCGAAGCAGCGCGAGAAGGTGAAGGCGAGAGCGAAGCCGATCGCGAAGGCTCGAGAGCGTTGCCGGTCGTTTGAGGTTCTCGCCCAGGTGAGAGAAAGAGACGGAAAGGACTCGCATATCCGAGGCAACGCCGAGGAGCCAGCAGACAGCTTGGAGTCTCTTCTTTCCTTCGCATATGCATCGTTCAGCTCTCGCCTTTTCTTCTGTTTAACTTCTCGGTATCGAAACCGTCTACTCGGTAATCATCTAAACTTCTTCGAATTCGACGTTCCGTGATGTGTCATTCGATTCTCACCGGAATACGCACGGCGCATTAAATAAAGAAAATGAATAATCGGTGAACCGCCCTTTACTTCTATGTTTCTTTTTTTTTCAAAGGAATTTTTTTACATTCGTTTCTTCGCGGTCCCCCGCCAGAGAGGTGTCGAACTTTCTTCACTGGATCCATCCGCTCGTTTCGGTCTTGTACGACTCGCCGTACTTGCGTTTTAACGGCGAACTCATACACGCCTACGTCCGTATGCGAGCGTTTAATATATAGCGCAGTTTGGAACTAGTTTATGAAGGGTCGGGTCACTACTACGAGCCCAACGCGAGGAGAAGCGTGTCTCGGGGTACGCCTTAAGGGCGAATACGCGGAGAACGGGGTGATGGTGCTTGTTCGCGAGTGAGGAGATGACCGGAAAGACCATCGGTGAGGCATATATTGTTGGGTATACTAAACGTGAACCATCGATGCGCCACTCGATGCTGAAGCCACGACGTTCTTTCTTCCCCTTTCTTTCTTTTCCCCGCTCTACCCCCACGTATCTTTTACTCGTATATCGGGTTGGCCCTGAGGCGACGTTTAACAAGACTCCGAGTTAATGCGACTCATAGATCATCCCCGCGTGTGCACTAAACGCTCGAGAAATATAAATAAGTATAAACACCACGTAAATCAACGTGATTAGGTGGGGATTCGCTGCCATTATAAAATTTTTTTTCGAGTCTTTCGCGCTTCTACGACGAGTCTCCGGGGCTTTGGTGGTCTTGCAATGAGATATGACCGACGAGACTTGACCCCCCCTCCATCCCTGCCCCCGCCTTCCTGGGGTCCTCGAGATGAAACCCTGAGAAAGCCTGACGAAGTCCTTTCGGGGAGATTCGAAGATCAAATGGTACCAAACCTATCGTGGAGGCCGGAGAAATGTGGTTATATTGCTCTACTTGAGCCTGTACTGGGTAACATAGCTGGCTTATCCTCTAATGGGAAGATGGTGCAATGCATTACCGCGGACTTGTAACGTGTGGGGTAATGTTTCTATTCGTTGTTCGAAAATTTATATACTTTGTATAATGCATTTGATTTCATATAAGAAAGTTTCTTTTAAAAGCGAAGGCAATGGTAATAATAACTTCCTCTTAACTTCTCAACATTTTTCGAAAAAGTTCGACACAAAGAAGTTAGAAACTTTAGAAAATTTACTTTGCAAAATAAAAAACTAGGGTAGGGGATTACCCGTTGTAGGGTTGATAAACGACATTGAAAGTACAGTGGAGCTCACCTTGCGGAAATCGTCACTGGTGGCGCTGGAGACGCCAATGTACCTGGTAGAGATGTACATCTACATCTGGGATGAACATTTATTTGACCAAAGTGTGTTCAAAATACTTTTTTAAACGAATAACTATGATTGATTATCATGCAGCAATTCAAATTTTGCATACTTCTGCAATAATGATGAACATTTTTGATGAATTATTGTTTTGCAGTTGATTTTCATATTCAATACCAATTATAATACATGATAATGTAGTAATTAAAGAATTCTGAGTACATTTTATTGCATAAATGTCCATCCCATTGTTAAAAACTAGTTATCGCCCCGAATAATCTGTACGCTGCGACGAAGCTAATTCCCTAATATCGTACGAAAATAATAGTTGCATCCACGAGCTCGCATTCATCGCAACGGCAACGATGCGAAGCAGAGGCGCGGCGCGTTGAGGCGAGATGCATTTAAATTCATGAATCTCGCGGGAAGTTGATCCTTCGGGCGAAGCGATGCGTCGGTGGCTTCTGCCGATTCCACTGTGTCGGTGGCGGCCGCGATTTCGGACCATTACGTTGTCGTTTCGCCAAAACCGGTTTCGAGCGCGCGACCCGAAGAACCGCGAAAGATACGTGAATCAACGTCTCGACGATGATCATTTTTTTTTGTAGTTCTTTCGTTTTTTTTTTTTGTTTTCTCGCAAAGTCAACGAAATATTGACGGACGTCGAGCAATCCAGACGCGTCTTATTTCTCGATAAGTGCTTGTGTCTTCCGGACCAAAGTAAGAAAGAGAAAAAGGCGAAAAAAAAATAAAGAAAAGGGTCCGGAACCTTGATATAATCATTTATATCCGGTGGTGAATTATCAATTTTGTTCGCATCGTGTTTTCCGGAGTGAGCGACGAACGACGTGCACGACGCGAGAGAGTACCAGCTGCCGTCCTCGCGCGGTCTGACGGTCGTTAGAGCCTTCGCGAGGAGTTGGGCAGTCGTCGCGTAACAGCCCGGGGTCGGGAATCATTAGTCATTTCGACGAGGAAACACGGTGCGTGCTCGACGGTAACCCGCGAACGCGCGACGTCGTGTCGCAAAGTTGAGGGTGCCGAAATCGTTGTAAGAAGAAAATTAAAAACAGTAAAATATCAATTGATCAAAAGGAAAAGACGAAAAAACGGTCGAGAACGTGTTAAGCACAAATATGATATGTTTCCGGGGCCTTTGGGACATTTTTTGCATTTTTTTGAATTAGAGGGGATAAAAGCCATTTGACCTTGAGAGATTGAGTTGCTTCTGATAAGGGTTATTTCGAAAATTTCTCCATGTTATTCTTGCTAGAGTGTTCGTCATAATTTTCGATGAAATGACCAATTGAACGCTACATTTTGGATTTTTTTTACATTTTTGGAATCAATGGTTTAGATGGGGATTAAATTAGACCGGATGGGATTTTCTGATAATGACTTTGGAAACAAATGTCTCACGACTGAAAGTTTAGAATTGAACGAGTTTTGAACATTTTCAACTGCATTACAGGATGCCTATTTAAAGATATCCGACTCGATGAGGTAAGCGAAAAAAAAAAGTTTGAGAACACTTTTTAGTCCATGGGAAGGGGACCACAAATATTATATTTTCACAAAATATCATTATTTCTGTTTTTGGGTCAATCAACGTTCATATAGCAAATTTCATCTTAATAGGTACATAATTAAGAGAAAAAGCATAACCATAAGGGTTGCTAATTCACTATAGGATCCTAAGAATCAGCCAATGCCTTATAGAATTTGATTCGATCACGGAAAATGATTTTACCCCCATCTCGGTCTGCGAAGACGTCATTGCAAACAAAAAAAAATGCTACTACAAAAAATATTTCTCCAATTCGCATTTGAAAACATCTCCCTTCTCCATTGTTCTACAAATATTCCTTTCTATCAAAAGACTGAGCAGTCGATATGGAAGGACCGATGAAAAGTCGAACACATGTATCTGTATCCTTCGGGGTTGTTGTCGACGAGGAATACAGAGAGCGAGGACGGGATTAGGCGTTGGATGACGGGTGGATATATTGAAAGAATAGAAGTCGTGGAATATAAGGAGGGTGGGCAAGATCGAGACAACTTTTGGCTCGGATTCCGTCTTACGGGAGAGATTTCAAGAAGCCCACCGGGCCTTTCGGTAATGCGATATAAATGGCGGCGAAGGGGAACGGCAAGGGGCGAGACGGGTGCCCAAATGAAAAGCCAACGCAGGGGCGAGCCGCACGTCGCTGCGCGCCACGACGCCGGGTGGGGGAGGGGAAACGAAAGAGCGACGAGTATATAGGAGAGTGCACGCGGGAGATACATCAAGATTGGGCTGACGGTTGACTCGATCCACGGTCGCGCTATTTCCATCTCCCTCGCTCGTTCAATTCCGTTCTTCAACGTTTCCCTCTCGTTTCTCTCTTGCCAGACGGTCTGTCGTCCAGCACCCCCGAGTAAAAACTGGATCTTTCTCTTCATCCGGAGCGAACGAGTCTGCGAAGATGATTCGACGGGACCCTCTTCGAACGGAGCGAGAGAAGTCCTCGTTCTTTCCGAACGAGTCATACCCCGAGTCCCGCAGACCCCGCCGAACCTCCGGGCTCAAATCAACGTTAAATCCATTCTCGTCCTCGGAAATAATAATTTTCGACCGGCACCGGCAACGTTTCGGTAACACGAGGGAGCGGAATTTATCTCGTGCACCGGATTCGAATGAATGATCGTAATTCTAAAGACTAAATTTATGTAAAAAAATAAAAGAGAAAAAATCTTTGTGCGAGTGTGCCTAGCTGATGCTATACAACGAATATATATTCCGTATCCAGACTGTATACAATCTATAGACAATGAGTATATAAAAGTTCGAACGGTTTTCAATAGGTATAGAAATGCATAAATCTCTATGCCGTCCGTCTACGATTTTTGTACGCATTAATTCCCAAATTACTAGTTAGATGATTATTACAGCTAATAATAATAATAATAATAATAAGAATTATTATTTACATTATTATTAATATTATTATTTACGGAAATAATAGTAATGATATTATTATTATTAGTTAATATTATAATAATAATAATAATAATAATTATTATTATTATTATTAATAATGATAATACTAATAATAAAAATTATTATTATTATTATTGGTATTATTATTATAACATTAACTAATAATAATAATATTATTATTATTATTCCCGTAAATAATAATATTAATAATAATAATAATAGTTTATTATAATAATAATAATTATTATTATTAATATTATTATTTACGAAAATAATAATAATAATATTATTGTCATTAGTTTCATTATTATAATAATGATTATTGTTATTATTGATATGAAAATTTGTATATAAATTATTAATCAATGTATCAATCGTAAATCAATAATAAATATTAAATACCGTCCGATTTATCGTCTACGAATTGTCCATAGATTGTATGCAGACTATATCTACATATCAAATTGCATATATAAAATATATTCTTTGGATACTCTTTGGATTTTTTGTCACTTGGGTATGAACAGTTACGATAGACGAGAATCTCATAAGGTTCTCCAGGTTAAATTTCACAGTTCATATATGCACGAGCGAGATGTGTAGGAGGTGGATCTCTTCACCTCGTTTCCCCCGTTTTTCTTTATTTTCCTCGCGCATATAATCATCGCGCCACGAACGCGCGTCACCGTAAGATATGTATATAATGGCAAGAGTGCGGGCACATCCGCCCTCGTGCGTAGCCTATTGAATATATATAGATCGAAACGTACGTCTATGACCTAAGTGGAGCAACGACACACGTTTTCACAGAGGAAAGTGCATTCGACACCCGCCCGCGGGACGAAAACCTTTTTTTTTTTTTTTTTTTTTCGCGTTGTAAAGCTTGCTCTCTTTTATAACGAACACGAGGACTCTTTCATTATTTTTATTCGACAAAAGCCTCGGGAGCTCCGTTACCGCTTGAAAAAGACGACGCGTAATTCAACTCGCCTTCTCTCACTCTGACGAAAAACAGACGACCATGGCAATCTCGAAATCGTTGATTCTTTGTCATTTCTAGATTTTTTTTCTTCTTTTTATTTTCTTTCATGAAGAACGAGGAGGCCTTTGTCATTTATGTTTCCGTTTTGGGGATGCCGGGAGCCGCGTTGGCAGCGAAACTGTGCAACTATATGTTGTGTGCGTGTATAGATATATATATTGTACATATATGTTGTACATTTTTCAGCCAGGTGTGTCGAAGCCACCGGTACAGGGATTTTTCTACAGTATACTGTGAGGAATTTACGGGACGTTACAGCATCCAGGAATCCCTCGTCTCGACTGTCCCGTACGACGGTGTCGTCTACCGTGCATGCGGGGCCATCGCGGACAATAGGTCGAGGCACATCCTCAGACCGTTGCGTTCCCTATTCATCGTCTTTGATTTTCAATCATTCATCGAAAATTTACAAGAATCACCTTCTCTTTTTCTCCCTCGTCGCAGAATTGTTTACAGTCCTCGGTCAAATAGGAGGTTCTTTTCTTTTGCTTTTTAATCAAATCATTAACAAATAAAAAATATTTCGGTCGATTTTTAATCGAATCATTGACAAATAATATTCTTTCATTGTTTCAATTCTTAATCCCATTATTAACGAATGAAAAAATTGCTCGATTTTCAACAAAATTATTCAAAAATTAAACTCGTTTTTTTTTTAAATCGAAACGATTGTTGTTATAATAATAATTGATATTAAAATTATTATTGTTTATTAACAATTAAAAAATTCCTTTCTTTATCCAATTTCTAATAGAATAATGAACAGATAAAATTTGTATTCTTCAATACAGAATTTAATCTAATTATTTTTCTTCCATGCAATTACGGCTAACCCCCAGCCGTGATTACAGATTGAGGTTTAAATTAAGAATTAGCATGGCGGAATAAAAAATAAATTTAAAAAACTGTTTCGATACCACGGAAGGCAAATGCATCGTCGCAGCGCACTCGCTAGGCTGTTCGTATATATATATATCGCCCGCATGGCCTGTACGTACGAATCAGTCGCACGCGCATGCACATTGCCGCTGGTGCTGCACATGCAGTCGAGTGTCTCCCTCGACTCGTGCGCCGTACGAGTGAACCAATCCACGTTACATTTGCTCGTCGCTTCGTAGCGCCCCCTCCCCTCCCCCATCGAATGGCCGCGGTCCAGCTCACGAGTTTCTCTCGTTATGCAGGGGCGTAAACCTTCCGCCATTCTCGCTCATCTTCGCGCAAATGCAATGGATTCGACAATCGTCCTTACCTAAAATTTCGATATTCCGCGGAATTTCGTTTATCTATTTTTTTATCACGAGCATTCGTAGATTTTGATAAATTAGTCGGTAATCTCGAAACAAGGATTATTGATTTATAAACACGTTGCTGAGGAATTGTCAATATTTGTTATCGGGAGTTTTATAGAATATCCGTAAAGAGATTGAAGTTAATTCGGAATAAAAGTAAACATTTTTTTTCGATTTTGAAAAGTTACCTTTCTGAGTTTCCAAGACGGAAGAAGGATTATTTTTCAAATTATTATGAAAATTGAAATAGAATTTCTAAAACGCAATGAGAACAATGTATTTTTTCATTGGAAACCGTCACAACCAGAAGAATCGTTTCGCTTCGACTTTATCAAAATTTCAATCCATCAAAGTATTCGCAGTGAGTGACATATACATTTCTTCACGAGCAAGATACATTCAACTCGCCGCCGTTAAAAAAACTCGCAACAAAAATACGATTTTCCTCTCCTTTTCACAATATCATCCCCCTAACTCACCACGACGGAAAACCAACCAATCCTCCAATTACCATAAAGAACAAAACAGAATTTCGAAAATGCCCCAAGAGCCACCCATTCTACCCGCAACCCGTCACAACCATAAGAATCGTCGCGATTCAACTCCACCGAAATTTCAATCCATCGAAGAATTCTTCGTGAGCGACATATATATTTTACGAGCAGGATGTGTAGTGCATTCAGCGCCGACTACGACAACGACAACGACGACGACGACGACGACGTCGACGACGACGACGGCGAGGACGACATTGTGCATACAATGAGATCGTGCGAGGAGCAGTAGAAGGACATGTAGAGAAGAAGGTTCGAAGTGGCTATACGCACGGGGTCTGATGGACGGACGTACTCGGAGACGGACGAGCCCGAAGAGAGGCAGCAGTGGAAACAGCAAAAGCAACAGCAACATCAACAGCAGCAGCAACATCACCCGGCAGCAGAAGCCACCACCACTACGAGAGGCCCGCACGGAGTGTTCGAGTATTCCGCCGGTTGACCGCTGGCAGATTTACGGTCGGCTCGCCACGCAGACGAGACCACGGCCACGGGGATGCTGAAGCGAGCGCGAGCGTATAAACCGCGCGAGAGTAATACCGCAACAACCGGGAGAACGAAAGAGATCGAACAATCTGCCCTCTCCGCCCCCCCCCCTTTCCGATCCAACCTTCGGTCGATCCTCCGCCCTTCGCGGATTCTCAGGCATTCGCCGATATTATTAGCGATCGCGTCCTCTTTTTGATCCTCGATCCGCGCTAGAGCTCCCGATTGCCTGGACGTCGCGATTCCCCTTCTCGCCCCTCCGCCCCTGAGCCCCCCCCCCCCGCCACCCCCTGGCCGACGCGGGACGTCGCGCATAGGCGCTTGGACGGGCGCCTTTTTTTCCGGGGACCTTTCCACGCTGCCGCCGCATCAGACGCATAATACGCGAACGCGTTCGCGAGATGGAGGCGGCAGTCAGGAATCCGTCGAATCCGGCACTCGTTATGTCGTTCTTTCCATTCTATCTTCTCTCCTCCTCTCCTCTCCCCGCCCCCACCGCCCGCTGCCAATCTCCGCGGCTCTTCCGACCGCTTCGCCTTCTCTCCGCGCTCTGATTATTCCGGATCGCGATTCACCGTGGAATTATTACGCACACGCATATCCGTACCTCCTCATCGATTTTATTTGCCGTACGTATATTTACCGATTGATCATCATTGTTGTTACCGCCGCGATGATTTATCATGATGGGATAAAAATCCGGCCGACTTGTGTATTGCACGCGACGCGTATTCGTTGGTTTTAATTTCTTTGGCAAAGACGCGCATAATTTTGTCGACGCGGGGTATGTTTTGTTTTGTAGGTTTATGAGGTTGATATTGTTTGATGCCTTGAGAAAGGTATGCCGATTTTTTATTTTTTATTTTGATAGTTTGTTTTTTATTTTGATTTGTTTCATTCTTAATTCGTGTACCCGATCGAGTTTACCAAAATTGGATTGGGGATTAATGTTTTGGAAGTTTTTTAAATGGGAGTTCCAGGAGGGAAAAAAATCGTTTTTGACTTCTGCTCTGTTTTGGGTTCGTCGTGGTAAAAAAGCTCCGGCAGCAGGTCGCGACATTTTTAACGTGTATGAAGTACATGATATAGCTTCGAGGACCGCTCAAGATTGGTTTGCCAAGTTCAAATTTGAAATTAATTTGTTTGCCTCCTGAAATTTCCATTTGAAAAGCGTGAAAATTCCTTCAAGTT
The DNA here is from genome assembly GCA_963971145.1 of Sussaba pulchella. Lineage (NCBI taxonomy): Eukaryota > Metazoa > Arthropoda > Insecta > Hymenoptera > Ichneumonidae > Sussaba > Sussaba pulchella. Next base: position 696,831 of record OZ020173.1, read on the forward strand.
AATTAATTCGAAAAATTGAAATAGATAGACCAATAAAAAAACTTGTAAATGCATATATATACTTTACCTAACAAATCACTATATTCCATAAAAACAATAAATTACAAAAAACGCGTGAATTTATTACACAACCTCAATATGAAATTTTTTCATAAACTCTAAATTGATCCGAGTCGTTCCCATTCTCTCCCTCTCTCTCAACCCCTTTTCAATCTGAATGTAAGAACAAGACAGTGTCTCGCGGAAATCTCGAATTCCCGAGATTCTCGCGTGTCAGCCCGAATTCTTATTGGCTATTCAGGCCGCGATACCTTAACTGCCAGGATTCGATGTCTACGAGCCATAAAGCATTGGCCCCTTGCGGCACTTCGTGCACGCCAGCGACCTCTCTCTTTTCCTCTCGTTCCTTCTCTCCGAACTACGGTAGACATTACCGAGATTACAGGCGGAGAGCCATCGCAGTGGGCTACGTAATAACCCTTTCGTCCCTGCACACTCCCTCGCATCCCTGCGTCGTCGTTCTCCTCCCTTCGTCACACACACACACACACACACACCAGCAACGCACACACGCACACACTCTCACCAAAATCGCCCACACACACACACACACACACAGAAATTACTCGAGCAGCATCGCATACTTCCCGCACTATCCCTCATCCCTTCGAGCCGTTGTCGCAAGGTCTCGCGCACAGACACACTTCCTCGTCTAATACAATATATATTTACGACTCATACCCACCATAACCCCACTCCGAGTCTATTAAAACCGTGCGAGATAATCGACCCGGTAATACACCGCAAACCCGCGAACCCGCCAACCACCGCAATTTACTCGCCGGTAACCAGCTTCTCACTGGCTCTCTCACTCTCGCCTCCTTTCTTTCCGTTTCGTCCACAAGCTCTCCGTCCTTTTTACCATAGCTTCCAACCGTTTTTTTTTTGTCTCTTGAATTTTTTACAATTATTATTTTTTTCATTTTCTTTCTATTTGTTACATCGGATGTTGTAGTCTTCGACCGAACGATTATCGATGTGATATATAGCCTAGCGGTTGTAGAATAATTGCTAAGTTTTAACGCTGTTCAATGATTCTCAATTCATCGTGGAATTTTTTTTTTCATTCATCCCAATTGTAAAAATTATTCGGAGATAAATTTTATTTTTGTTCCTTGGTTATTAAATTCTGGACGAAAGCTGATGTTGTATTGTATGGTAATGCATTTGAGCTTCACCGGGTTTCGTTTATCGAGGTAATTTATTTGACGGACAGTTTTTCAATGAGAGACGGATGCGTGGGTGGCTGACGTTCAGCTGTTACGCGAGGGAGCAATCACGGTACAATTTTGGTTCGGATATGAGTTTCGCTGCGAGCTTCCACCCGTTAGTCATACATTTATATGAGGTACGTATCTGCCTCCTCAAGCCGTTTCTGTAACGGGGGTGGGTTTTCTTTTTCCACGAGATACGTATCCTACGGTTATTAATGTACGTCTGCGTCCCTCATCCTCTCGTACACGTTCGAGCTCCGAAGAGATCTCGGTTTGCCAAGATTCTCGCGGAATATCCGAAATTACGCGAAAAAAACATTCCAACGACGGTTCTCATCTCGCTCGGATCCTTGAAATATCCCGAATTCATTTGCTTGTCTATTTTTAACTCGCACAAAAATTTGGTGAATATTAATTTGTAATTTGAGACGATCGAAGATGTGAATTTTAAATCGGAGCTACAATTTTATTTCGTCGTTCAAAATGCCGGGAGATTTCTGATTCGCCGGTTATTTGACTCTACTGAGAAACTTACTTTCAAATGAAGATCGACTTATATTGAAATCGATCGAAATATCAAATAATCAACAACGGCTATTTATTTATTTTTTCGTCAATATTTCTTTATCTTTTATTTTTTTTTAAATATATCGAGAGTTGAGTATCGCTGGTGGTATAAGAATGAGTCTCGTATTGATCACACTTGAGAAGCCTCCCCGTTAAGGGAGATCCACCCCCTGCAAACCCACCCGAGAGATATGAATTCCTAATACGCGAAAAACTCTCATCCCTCTTCTCGTCGTGTTCGACGTGGGCGTCTCACGCCTGGCTACAAGCCCTCGACGCGCTTGCGAAGCGGACGAAGACGAAGAGAACGAAGGGGAGGAAAGAAGAAGAAGAAGAAGAAGAAGAAGCAGTAAAAGTCGATGAAGAAAAAACGAAGAAGATACGAAGCTTCAGCGAGCGAGCGAACGCGCGCGGAGGACTTAGTTACGCGTCGACGAGAGAAGACGCGGTTCTATGCTGTGTATACAGTAATATCCCTCTCCGCGACTGGCCACGATCCAACGGCAATCACGGCCATCTTTAATTCCTTTCTTCTGTCTGGACGAGTGAGTTATGCCTTGCTCTCCACAACTTACCAACGATTTCTATTCCGTCTTTTGTCTCCTTTTTATATTTATATTTTTTTTTTAAACTTCCTTCATCCACTTTGATTATTATTTTTTTTTCCTACTTTTATTTCGTTTTTATTTTTTTTTCTTCGTGACTTTTCAATCGTTCGCCGTTTTCAACGCGAATTACGTTTCCCGATGGATAGCAGAAATTATAATTACCGTACCGAGATTATCGCGTTATTCGATTGATGCGAATTCGTGTCTCATTTATTTATAAATTTACGTACTAGACAGACCGAGACCGAGACATCAGACTTTCCTCTCCGGAATTCAACGGTTTTTGTTCCACCGATCTTTGAATCTCATCGAGCACCCTGCCCTTCCCTTCCCTCCCCTCCCGACCGCCCGGTCTTCGTGTTTCACTCGTTCCGCGGCCAACCACTCGGGCCGGTTACACCGCCGCGATATTCCGCGGATGAATTATACCGCGAATAATTATAGAATACGCGGGGGCAACCTGCCACGGAGACAATAATTCGCGATGCGGATCATCATTATCTCCCGGAGCCGGTGCGGCCGCTGCGGCAGAGATAAACGTCGGGGGGGGAAGGAACGACCGCGACTACTGCCGACGACCACCGTTGGACTCTCGGAGTTATTATAAGCGAGTTAGGACTGTCCGAGGGGTCGTTACGTTACCTTCTCGACGAGCGACGAGGACGATGAATTATTTTTCCTCCCGCGAGTCATCGTCCGAATAATGAGAAATTTTTCCGAGCAATCCAAATTATTATTCTTTGAATAATGTTGACTGGTACGCGCATAAAAAATCTCTATATTGAAAATATACAGGCCGATGCAGTTGCATTTGAAAAACTTTGACCTTCGTCAAGGCTTTAGCGTTTTCAAAAAATTGCAATAATTTTGTTTCCCACGACCCGCAAAGGCCTAAAATTTCGTGCCATCTCAATATTGTTAATCTCAATCATACAAATGAAATTTTAGAAAAATATCTCCACCCCCTCCCGACCTGGAGCATCAAGAAAAAAGTTACAATTGTCCTCATGCCGCTCAACGACGGTCAATTCTCATTTAACAAAAATCACGTAAACGTATTTTCTTTCAATCCCCGAGCATTCATCAGTCAAACCGGCAAAAAAATAACGAATTATTCGTCGTTGAAAGATTTTGCACGAGCGGGAATTTCATCGCGGCAAACTAATTTCAAGAACGTCAAGAAGGGGAAGTTATACGGAGCCTTGGCCGGCCTCGCGAATGTCGGTTTGGAATGTAGTAAAGCAAATAGAGGCGAGTCGGTGTAGTCGGAGAGAGCGAATAGCTAATTACGCTTCTTGGCATTCTTGTTTCTGGTTAGGCATGAGAGATCGGGGAGAGGCCGGAGGTCCGCGGGCGCACCGCACCGCGTGCTCACGCGCGAGTTCGCCCGCGCGCGAGCTTCGGTATTACAAGCTAATCCACCTCGTAGGAGGACACGAGCGTCCGCGGTCACCTCCCCCTCTTTTCTTATTCTTCGAGTTTCTCGGTCCGTCTCTTTCGTACCGAGACTGTATCCTCATGCTTCGCATTGGATTCCTCCGTTGAAAGAATCAACGGCAGCATCAGCTACGAAGCAAAGATGTACTTGACGTTCCGTGTGTATGCGTGTATGTGCACGTGTACGTGTATGTGTTTGTGTGTGTGTGTGTGTACGTGCGTTTATATACACCGATCCGCTCCTTACGCGGATCCTCGGAGATCAGAAGCAGCATTGCCCAGCTCCGCGTACTTCGCTGTAATGGCGTTGTTTAATGTTTAATCATAGCCGCTCGGCACCGCGATCCCCGCGGTATAATCAGAGTATAATTCAGACAACAACTACGAACCGGCAAAAGCCGCGGCCAGAGAAGTCTTTCGAGCAAGAACGCTGACGCGTCGACTCGGCGAACTCTGCGGTCGCCCGATCTCCGAGGGTTTCAAAAATTCTTCAGCTCTCGCTTGAGTGCCAACCGTGCTACGTGTACCTCTTTACCTCACTCTCCGAAATTGACGCCCCTCCCCCGCTTGAATTCTCCTCACTGGCTCGATCTTTCGCAATTTCGTGATGTTCGGAAGCTTTGGAACGAGTGTGTATCGCATTATTTTCATATTAGAACGACGAGTGGGGATGCGAAGATTTTAGACGGAAAAAGAAACCCGGCCGATTTGTTGCAAAGATGATTGATCGGAAATAATTAGGTGGAGATGCGGTTAATTTCGAGATAACGGCAGGAGGTACGTTGACGTTAATTGTTTTCATTTGGCGGGACAAAAAAGTTGACTCTTCGTCGAGAAATACCGTTTTGCCGAGAGAGAAATCTCTCGTGTTGTTTTTTTTTCTAATTGAAAATTTTTTTTCTCTTTCCTCTTCTCGTCGTTCTCATTCGACACGGTGAAGATAATGATAAGCGGAAGTCACAAATCGAGTTTGACGAGGTGAACTCGCTTTATTCACCGCGACTCATTCGCGGCAAACTGCCATAGGTACTGCGGCGACAAAGTTAAAAGAGGCTTTGCGTCCATATAAAAATTTATATAAATAGTTGGGAGCGCGCATGTACGATACGATTTGAAGAAAATAGAGGTACTGAAATCGCTCGCGGTGTTTCAGAGAGCCGTAGAATCGACGCATCAACCGCAGCATCAACGGCAACAGCAGCACCGGCACAGTAGCAACTCGGTCGGTTGGTCGAACGGTCAGTTTTTTACCGGATTCCAGTAGCGCCTTCGACAAACACCGTGAAGTTAGACCCCGGGAGGAAGTAAGAAAGACTGAAAGCTCGGCGAGAAAGACTCCGGGACGATGAGAATTATGAGCGGAGGATAGACGAGGACGAGAAACTCGAGGGAGAGAGGACGGAACGAAAGAATAGCCGTGCGAGAACGGGCAGCACGCTCGACTACTCTTACTGGGTTATCCGTGCAGTCTCTCTTTCTCTCTCCCGGTTCGCAACAGCCTTGCGTTTCTTTGGTTCATCATCGCTCTTATTTTATCTCACTTGAGTCGAAAGAAACCGGCGGAACTCGAGCGAAGAATCGATCCGGAGATCGCTTAGAGGCGTTCCCTCGCGGACCTACCGCGATCACGGAAATTCTCGAGGTCCATCGACGTTATCCGAAGCTGGATTAATAGTATTAGCGATATTTTGGACGACGAATTGAAATTTTATACGGACGATCCGCGTAGCGATGAATTGATTCCGTACTTGAGATTAATTTTGACGAGAATAATTTTTTTTTGCGAGAGGATGTAGCATGTGGAGCTGAGAAAACGTAGGTCCTAAATCTACAGAAGTTTGTGAAGACCATCAACGTTATCCAGAGCTGGATTAATCGTACTACCGATATTTTGGACGACGAATTGAAATTTTACACGATCGATCCACGTAGCGATTGATTGATTCCGTATTTTTGATTAATTTTGACGAAAATAATTTTTGTTTGCGAGAGGATATAGCAGGTGGACCTGGGAAAATGTAGGTCTTAAATCTACAGAAGTCTGTGAGAGCCATCGACGTTATCTAAAGCTGGATTAATCGTACTACCGATATTTTAATCCACGAATTAAAATTTCACACGAACAATCCACGTAGCGATCGTTCGATTCCGAACTTTCAATTAATTTCGACGACAACAATATCATTTTTGCGAGAGAATATAACGGATTTACCCACGAAAATGAACGAAAAATGTGTCAGAAAAAAAATGTGTGCGGAGCATCGTAGTGTGACATAAGTGCTTCGAGCCTCGTCTCGCTCCCTCGACCGAAACTCTCATTTTTTCATTTTTTTTTTACCTTCGTCTCTCTCATGCGGTCTACGATCCCTCGGTATTGCACAAACCCTCGTTCGGATCGTCAGTCATGAGTCATAGATACATAATGGCTTCTCACAGAGCAGCTCGCGCGCTACACGGCTACCTAATGATTTATGCTCCTCGGCTTTTATGTATTTTCGGTGCAACTCCCGTTTCGTTCTAACCCCCGCGAGTGATTCTTTTTTCTTTTTCGAAGATTTTTTTTTTTACGTTCTCACCCCGCGAGCGTTTGGGGGACCGATCGAATGAGGGGGAATACCGAAAAATCGAGTGGACTAAAAAAAACGTGCGAGAAACTCCCATTAAAAGGACGCGCGAAGGCAGATCGGTTCCGTATTAAGGTGTATACCGTGCGTTGTCGAAACGCTTGCGCGCAATTCCAACGACGTATATGAGACCCATATAGATCGATATAATTAATAGCTTCGACGTTTTCTCCATCCGTCCGTGGGATCGGGTAACATATGGCCCTCGGTCTAGAGAGACCCCCGTCGGGAATCCTTTCGTCGCGGTACTTCCGCGAGCCCACGTACTCGTTCCTCCACGTTTCTTTCTCTCTTCTGCCCTCCCTAGCCGCGCAACCTCGTTGTACAGCTATATGCATACGGAAATAGCGCGAGAGTACACCGCCAAAAATTCCGAGGATCGACCAAAGGCCGCGAACCGTTTCGTCACCTCAAACGTTGACCGCGCACGAGCCCTCTCTCGGCTACGGCTAAAGGATTAGTTAAACAAAAAAACGAAAATTAAAGCAAAAAGATCGTTGAATGAACGGCCAGCTTTGCGGCATGGAGGATAGAACGGAATGACCGAAGAGGAAAAAAAAATAAAGAGTAAATGGGTCTTCGGCAAGGGCCGTAGAGAAAAATTCCGGACTGCATGCTAATTCGTCGTAGCGATATAACTGCGAGAGGAACGAACGGTGAAAAAGAGAAGGGTCCTGGTGTATAATGCCGCGAGAGGTCCCCCGCTCCGATTGTCATCGAAACCGAATCGCTCCGACGGAATTATACACGCACGGGAGTAGATGTATGGAAGAATACCTGTACTACGTAGAGACGCCCGTATAATTTTTCGAGTTCGAGGCGTCCGCGCGTTGTCCCCCCCCCCCCCCCCGTCTTTTTTTTTACGCCGACAAAGAGTTGAACCCTTTGGGGAAGTTATCATTTGCATTGTTCCACGGAGCGAGGAACCTTCCGAGGAACGCAAAGACCGAAGGACACGTGCTTCAAGCGCCCCATCCTTTTGTTTGTTTGTTTGTTTTGTTCTTGTTATTTTTTATATTTATATTTTTTTCTTAGCTACGCCATTCTCGCGTACCACGTGCGACGTTGCAAGTGCCCGGGAATGCCAGAGACGTACCTGATATCTGATGGGTTATACATGCACTTTGCATAATTACACGAATTGCATGATCGCGGATGCACGCGTCTACGATGAACAACGCCGACGTGTCTACGTGATTACTGCGAGCAATCGCGCGACGACGGTTTGTTTTTACGTAACTGTATTGGCCGGAATCTGTCGTCGGCGAAAAATACAGATGAGTTTCTGCAGGGGTGGGTTTGTTTCCGGACGCAGATTGTGATCGCACGAATAGCACGAGATATTAATTTTGATCGATTTAATCGTAAATAATAATTGATGACACTGAAGCCGTTAATAATTTGAAAGAATGTGGTGCAAAATTTGACCATGAAGATATTTCGCATCAACGGTTGTTTCGTTATTTTTTGCTTTTTCAATTAATGATAGATTTTTTATCATGCGCTTTAATTTTGCTCGGAAATCGGTCGATTAAGTCGAATAAAGGCAGCGACTGAGTCCGTCTAACCCCGTAGAAAGACTAGAAAAAGGACTTTTCGGTTTTTTCGAGACGAAACCTAACGCAAATAAAGATGACAGCCAATCGACGATCGTCCCCACAACATTCTTAGATCCTCGAGGTGCGTGAAATCAATTATTTACCCTTGGAATACAATTTTTACGGTTTATCTCCTTCCTCGCGATCGCAGTATCTTACCGGTCGACGCGGGACAAGACGATGATTCCGGGCTTCCATAAAAAAGTTCCTTATTACGGTGTCAATCCGTTGGCAATTTAATTACAAAAAATACATATTTTTAATAATTTCTCATGCCTCGACAGACATAACGGAAGAAAGCGTTGAAGCTGAACCCTCGTCGGGAGCTACTGAAGGATGAAAAGAACGCTAAAGCTAGCGAATGTCGACAAGCGACCGATTTGATTCGGTACAAGCCGAATCATTTCGCCATTACTTGACGCAGTACGCGCAGAATCATTTCAAATTAAATAAAATGCATTTTTACTTCGACGAAAAGAAAACACAAATTAAACATGTATGTATAATGCATATAATATAATATATACAAACATATATAATATACATATGTCGAGCGTTCAATGTTAAAATAAAAATAAATCTAAGATTCATAATAGTAAGATAACTAAAATGTATCGCAGTGAATTAACCTAAATAAAAATGAAATGGCAATACATTTTGAAAAACTTAAAATAGACCACGAGTCATGCAAAAAAAAAAAAAAAAAAAAACACTGCAACAAGCAACAAGCCAACAACAAATATTCGGCAGAAGCCCGCTCGTGTTCATTACCGCGACTGGCTGACGGACTCACAACCATAAAGCCCATAACCACGGTTCTTCGTAATAACAGCGGTGGTCGAGTGCCTCTGGGTCACTTTTTACCCAGCGAATCGAGTGTTATTCATATTTTTATACAGCAACCTCGATGAGATTCTCGCGGATTCGCTTCGACTCCGACGGTTCATTCGCATTAACGCCGTTTCCACTCCCGGATTTTTCTCTCCCGACGTTCGAGAATAAACCCGCCAGCGATCACCCCGAATCACCCCGACTACCCGGTAATTCACGGCCAACCGCGATTCGCGACGCAGAAATCAACATCGGCTACCTGGTGTGCGCGGTTGTGGAACCGAACGTCGGCAAAGAATCTCGTTGCTTCGTGAAATTCCAACGCGTATCATTCGCTTCACATGTCGCCATCGTCACCGAAATTATGCTGTTAATGCAGGTCTGTACAGTCATGTAAATATGATGCAAGGATTTGGTGGGGATTTATTTTTTTTCGACGTTGGTAAAACAATAATCAAACGAAAATAAATAATCTTTCTGAAGTATACCTTTATTTTAGACTAGAACGGAAGAAAATAATATAATATTAATCATATAAAATAATAATAATAATAATAATAATAATAATAATAATAATAATAATAATAATAATAATAATAATAATAATAATAATAATAATAATAATAATAATAATAATAATAATAATAATAATAAATTATGTACAAAGGAGTAATGGGATCGACATACGTAATATCGTAACTGTGTGTCTACTGTGTCGCGCGTTGCACGATAGTCGCATGTACGTGCGTGGTTGTGTGTATCCGTTTTTCGAAGGTATCAGAAAAAAGCGAGAAGCGGAGCCACACCCTTGGCGGCCACATTGCCGAAGAGGCGAAAGAACGTGTAGCGAACGAACGTTAAAAAAAAAAAAAAAAACGGAGAGCCTTGAAAAGAGGACAAAAAAAAGAATAATGTACGAGGAAAGGAGACTCTTACCCTCTCCGCTTTGCCGTCTGCACGGTCGGGATCGCTCGAAACTTCCCACTCGCGGTTACGCGAGAGCCAAGAGGAAGGGAGAAGACAGCGAGGATCTCGGGTGGGTCGCGTGGGCAGCCGAGAGTGTGGCGATCACAACGAAACTCATAAATAACTAACGCATAAAACAATAATAATGAAAATAATAATAATAATAATAATAATAATAATAATAATAATAATAATAATAATAATAATAATAATAATAATAATAATAATAATAGTAAAAATAATAATAATTAATGGTAGTAGTAGTAAGGTGTTGTAGTAGTAGTAATAGTTATATGGTAGTCGTTATGATAGTAGTAGTAGTAGTAGTAGTAGTCATAGTAGAAGCGATTAAGATCAATGTCATCGTAACGGCGGGAAAATTGGTTCAACGCACTCGTCTCAACTTTGCAGTTTGATAAAATCATAGGTATGCTCATTAATACAAATGTTTTTTCTTTCATCGAGCTCACAATGGCGGTGAGGGGGGAAGGGGTTAGAGATTATAATAAAAATCGAGCTTCTCGCAGTTCGGGCCTAACAACAGCAGGCTAATTCCATTTTTCAATCGACCAACGAGATCTACGAGCTATTTACATTGTTATCGAACGACGTTAAATCGCGCAGTAATTATTAACCTCCGACAGACGGCAAATTGTCGCTCGCGGTCGTGGAATGGCTCTTACAAATCGCGCGATTTCGATTGTCAAGAAAGGAGAGAGCGAGCTTATAGGAAAATCGCCTCATCCGGAGTCGCTTTGCTACTTACAAATTATAAACAAATAGAAGGCAAATATAATATTTTCCGTTCTTCGTTGGGGCTCTTATAATACGCGCAAACTGTGCCGGTAATAGCCAAACGATATAATAAATGGTTATCGGCACTCTCATATACATACATCCGTGTAAATATTATATATACCCATACATACAAATATATATATATATATGTATACATAATATTACGCGTCGGTGAATTATAAAATCTAATATAGTCTTTACTGTACAAAAGATTTTGTCGCGAATCTACATAGTTTTTCATTTATATCTTTGCTCTTCCGTTCAGGCAGCGATCGTTGAGATAATACGAAGAAAACAATAAAATACATGAAACAAAAATGCGCCGCGTTTTACCGTTAGAACGGTCTGTACTCGCGCGAAAAAATTCGAAACGTCCGTGATTTCGTCTTCGAACGGTCTGGAAGAGACTCAGCCCGATCTCCATGCCACCTATGTGTGTGATCGTCGTTCGCTTAATTATATATCCATTCCCTAAACTCTCCTTACCGCTAAAATAGTCATCTGATAGGAACTTTCAGTATTGCCTAGCTCTGGATATATTATTCATAACTATATTTAAAAAAAAAAACGTTATTTAGTTCTCGTCATTATCATTTTCTATTTATTCATTAACATAAGATACGACAGTGCATCGGGGGCCCCCTAGAGTATCACACGGGCCCACGTTTATTTTCTTTTCTCCGTCACTCCTCTTGTTTCGTTTCATATAAAGTAGTTATACGTGGCGGATATGTGTGTGTGTATATATAGCTAAACGTGGAACAACGGTACGTGCACACGACACAGATAACTCTGGCTCATATACTCTCGTGTTCTCGAGTCTCGATTCTCATGCGCGATCGGTGGCGCCATATCGCATTACTTCAAGCTCCTTCTTCGGTATTCTCTACTGTACAGTCATGAAAGATCGACGAATCTTTCATTTTTATTAATTTCAATGTATTTTTTTTTAATGTTAACGTTCCCTATTCGAATCGAGAACACGAGTGTTTTGTATTACAGCGCATTACGAGTCTAAGAGGTCAGCGAGACACTCACCGGCGGTGGTCGTAGGCGCGTTGGATGCAGCGTTACTAGAATGTTGAGGCTGTTGCTGTTGTTGTTGATTCTGGAACATAGCTGTCGGATGAAGAAACAGCGAACCGTACATCATGTTCTCATCCGTCTGTTGTTGATTGCCGATCGATTGTTGATTAACGCCACCAGGTTGAACGGAAACAGCGCTGTTGGCCAAACTGCTGGGAAGAATCGGAGCACCGGGAGTCGGTGGCACGAGGCTGCCTTCCTCCACGGCCACGCGCACCGATTCGATGTGACGCCTCGAAAAGACGTGTTCCTGAAGCGGTGATTTCGGTGAATAACGTACCGAGCAAAGACGGCACTCGTCCGGGCCGGTAGGTCCACGATGAGGTTGAACCGCGGAACCCTCGGCCGGTAATCCAGCCGCAAGACGAGCCTTCTTCTCCTTGGCCCGAGCGTTCTGGAACCATACCTGCAACTCGTCTCCATTAATCCATTGTCGTCGCGACGATCGTTCGTTTCGTTCGGGCTGTGTCATTCCCTCGTCCCATCATCGTCGACAGCGGTCTCACGAGGTGGGACTCGGGCCGCATGCAGCCGTTCGAGTTTCACCTATTCGATTTGCAATCTTGTTGTTGCTCACCTGGACAACGCGTTTCGGCAATCCGATCTCACGTCCGAGCATCTCGCATTCCGCCATTGTCGGTGTCTTGTAGTCCGAAAAAAGTGACTTCATGACTTTGACCTGGGTAGCCGACATCTGTGTTCTGTATCTCTTTCCGGCTGATTGAGCGCTTCCGCTTCCGCCTCCCGCGCCCGGATTGTTCACGGGTGTACCACCGATGCCGGTCAAACCGCTAGCAACGCCACCGTGTCTCGAACTTTGCGTACTCGAGGCAGGACTCGCCGGTCCGCTTTCGTCGTCGAGAAATTCCGTTGTTTCGCTCATACTGTCCTCGTCGCAAATGCTTCTTTCGGATAGATCGGTCAGTGGGCCGCAATCGCTGCCACCGCGAAAATGTTGCGTGACGTTGTGATGTTCTTCGAGAAGATTGCTCAATCCTCCGAGACTCAGTTTCACGGGGCGGCTGAGATCGACGGGTTTGCTAAGATCCAATGGGGATTCACCGGTCGTGCTACTCGTGCTCTGATTCGTCGTCGCGAGTGTCCCCGGTTCTTGTTTTCCATTGCTCGCGTGAGCTTGGGGCTCGCTTATGTAGCGCTTCATCGATTCCTCGTAGTACTTCTTCAGCGAGGCTTCCATGTCCGTGTTGAACAGAGGAAAAAATGGGGGAATCATGTTCGGTGTGCTTGGATTCGAGGGTTGAGACTCCATTGACAGCTCCTCGTCGGGTATGTTATCGATGTTGACCTCACCACGGGCAACCTGATCCGCGTGTTTGCTCGACAAATGAGATTCCAAAGCTGATTTAACTTTAAACAACGCCGGACAAAACGGACAACGCTTGTTGATCACTTGACTGTGAGCGCGAAATTGGCCTTTTCTCTCGCGCGCACGAGTATTTTGAAACCACACTTGAACCACGCGTTTCTTCAAACCAACTTCGCGAGCAATTGTTTCGAGCATTTTGCGCGAAGGATTCGATTCGACCTGATACTTTTGATAAAGATAATCCAACTGTTCGGGCAGGATTGTAGTCCTCAGACGTTTGTCTTTCGGTTGTTCGTTGTGCTCGGAATTCGGTCGGCCGTCACTGCCCGTATTCTCCTCAAAATCCTCGTACTTTCGTTTTCTGTCTTGCATCATGGCTATAAGTGGATGGGGCGACTCCGAGGTGACACCGGTACTCGCGTTGAAAGCCTGTTGTTGAAGTATACCGAACGGCGAATCCGGCGGATAGGCAGGAGGAAATAGCGTCGGATTCCTGATATGTACGAGCTGATGTTCGCGCCACAATTCGAATCTGCTGAACATGACGTTACACGTGTCACACTGGAAGCTACCTTCTTTCGGTTCGGATTGGGATTGTTGAGGTGCCGCGACCACGGGTTGCTGAGGTTGTTGAAGCAAAGGTTGCGAGAGGATCGGTTGTTGGGTGTGCGGCGGTGTCGCGGTGATCAAGGGCTGCTGGAGTTGCTCCGCCAGAGCGGGTGCTGGTACCGGATTGGCCGCCAATGTGTTCGTCGTTGTTGTCGAACTGCTGTTGCTGTCCTCGGAACTGAGAACCGCAGCGACTTGCGCAGCCGCGGCTTGGGCCTGAGCGCTTCGCTTAGCATCTTCCTCTTTGAAACAGTGAGTCTTCTGATGGCGTATGAGCTCGTAGTAGCGTTGAAACACTAGTAAACACTTTTTGCACTGATAATTGAGTCCCGGTGTACGTTGAAATCGACCGGAGCCGTCATCCACTTCACGGCCACCGGGGGTTACGGGTTCGGCCGCCGGCTGATTTTCGTAAACTTTACGAGCTTTTTGCCGTGCGTTCTGAAACCAAACGACGATAACGCGAGGACTGAGACCCAGAAGTTTGCTCAGATACTCGAGATCGTCGTCTTTCGGATAAGCGTTGTTTTCGAAGAATTCTTGGAGCACTTTGATCTGATAATCCGTGAAGCGCGTGCGATTAGCGCGTTTTCCAGAGCTTCCGCCGGAAGAATTGCTGCCGTTGCTGTTACCTCCGAAGGAATAATCGGCTGGTCCGCGGCCCGGGCTCAGAGAACGTTGCGGTGTTAGAGCCAATGCCGCCATTGAACCCGCTACCACTCCCGTTGATCCGGCGTTTGGACTCGCGAAGTTTTGCGGAGCAATTTTGGGCGGCAACATCGGTGTGCTAGGAGCGTTGGGTGTCGTTGGCCCGTGCAAGGAAATATCGTGATGAAGACCGGAAAATACCGAGCTCATGCTGAGAGCCGGCGAATGGGGACGCGAATGCTGCCCGCCGGAACTTCCCGGCGAGTGATGTTGAGGTTCTTCTTGATGCTGTTGCTGGGTGGGTTGATGCAACGTTTCCGTCACTTCCTGCTTGATCTCGCTCACTTGAGGCAACATAACACCGACCAATGACGTCGGAGGTGGTGTGGATTGCTTGTTCGGACTTTTGTCGTCCGATGAACTACCGCACGAAACGCTGGAGTTCAACGGTGTGACCTTAGCCTCGCCGGTTTTCTCGTATTCCTCCAAATTCAAAGTCGTACTCGGTGGATTGTTGAAATTGTACGGACTGTCCTTGTTTCTTTGACGCTCCTTGAACAAAGTATTTCGGAACCAGTGTTTGATGACCTTTGGCGGTAGACCGCTTTGCGCTGCCATATCCAAAATTTGCTCTTCACCCGGGGAGTTGTTGATGTCGAAGTGAGCACGCAGAATTTTCAATTGCTCGTCGGTAATTCGCGTGCGAGCGCGTTTTTGAGAAGCCGCAGCGTTAGCCTGCGTACAAAAAGCAAAACAAACGTATTGTCATAAATACATAAGCGTCGGTAAAAATTATAAAAAGGCTGTAAATTGAAAAAAAATTTAGAACGGAAGAATCGAACGGAATTCAAGAGAAATTAATTTCGGGTGATGAATGAATCGTTAAGTCTAATCAGAAGTGTAGAAAAAGGTATCAAGTAATAATTGCAGTTATTGAACTCACCGCAGCCGCTTGTTGCTGCTGAAGAACAAGATGTTGCTTCGCGAGAAGATCGGCTTGTGGGTTCATATTCGGATATCCACCACCAGTGGCGCCATCGTACGGCGGTGGCGGTAGCATCATCGGAACGAGAGGTGGTTGTAGATTCATAGCCGCTAGTGCGGGTACGTTGAGTCCAAGTGGAAGACCCATCATTCCCATCATGAGGCCGGGATATTGTTGCAGTTGTTGTTGCAATTGCGATGCCGCCATGGCGTTGAGAGCAGCTTGCATCTCAGACATTTGTTGGGCGAGCGTCATCTGGGCGTGTTGCTGTTGTTGATGCTGTTGGGCCTGTTGTTGTTGTTGTTGTTGTTGTTGTTGTTGTTGTTGTTGTTGTTGATGCTGCTGCTGCTGTTGTTGTTGCTGTTGTTGTTGAACGTGTTGATGTTGCTGTTGAATACTGTGATGCGTTGGATTGCTCGGCGGGGCAGTGGGAGTTATCGAATCGGTGCTCGATACCGGAGTATTGCTCAGCGCCGGTGTTGTCGCCCGAGTGGTCGACGTGGCTTCTGGCGTACGACTGACTCGATCTTTCGTGCTCTCCGGGGTCTCTTCTTTCTCCATATCGCGGCGTTCCTTATCGGGGCTGAGGTCCTGCGGCTGATTGGACGCGGGAGTCGAGCTTCGTGGCGCCGTCGTCGTGGACGATGACGTCGCAGCGGTAACGACGACGCTCTTCTTCTCGTACTCACACTTGAACTGCTGCGCGTATTTTTCAAGGAATTCGCGCGGCACCAAATCACGATGAACTTCTTCGCAATGAGCTTTCAGCACCCAAACGCTACTAAACTCTTTGTTGCAGTGTTGACATGTGCTACGGGTCAATTCGGGTATCGCTTCTTCCTCAACGTTTTCCTCGGGTTCTTCCTCGCGTTCCTGCGCCGCCTGAGCCGCGAGTGCTTGCTTCTGTTGTTCCTGTTTCTGTTGCTCTTGCTGTGCTTGAAGCGCCGCCGCGGCTTCCTCCTCCTTTCTCTGCCGTCTCTGATGATTCTCATTAAATTGCATGACAAGATCGAAGCCAAAGCTCTCGAGCAAATGTTTGTACATCTGCGAAGTCTTGTGCCGAGGCTGCGAAAGAATATCCTGTGCGACTTGAGATTGCGATTGTTGCTGTTGCACGCCGGTTTGTTGCGAATGTTGTTGAGGTCCCGGAGTCGTCGGCATCGGTGGTGGCGTCTTGTTCGGCGTTGACGTCGCGATTTGCTGCGACGCTGCTAATTGTTGAAACAAAGCGAGAGGATTGCTGAATATGCAGTACAGTTGCTGATGCGTAGCCAACTGTTCCTGATTTACGAAGAGAGCGCTGCAACGCGAACACGACAGCATATTGCTGTTGTTACTGGCGTTCGTGTTGGTGTTGCCGCACGGCGGACTCGTGGGACTCGTGGGTGGCGGTTGCTCGACAAGAGGCCGCCCGAGATCGACTTGACCGCTTGCTGCGAGATCCGGCAATTTACTGGCTCGCGTCTGATGAAGCACGCTTCTCATATGAATGTCGAGCGTGCTGCCTTGGGAATATTGAACCTTGCAAATATTGCATTTGTAAGGTTTTTTGTCTTGATCTTGCTGCGAATCCGGAGATTCCGTCGGACTCGCCGGTGGTACGACCGATATCAGGGTATTATTATTTCCCTGTTCTTGCATAGCTCGTTTCAATTTGTGCAAATGACTCACGCTGTTGTAGTGCACGAGCAAGATATTTTTTTGCGTAAAGCTCTCCTTGCAAACGTCGCACTTGTAAGGTCTGTTCGGATCGAGATATTTTTCCATGGGGTATGACATTTTCTCACCCTTACGATGAAGAAGCGTCTTGTTGTGGCCGGTAAGGTAGCTTTGACGCGTGAACGCGACTTTGCATCGGTGACACTTGAACTTTCGGCCTGGATCGTGATAGCTGTCTTCGGCAACGGGCTGGCTGTTGAGATAATCCTCGAGCAATCGTTGTTCTTTGTGCAACGGGGAAGAATCACTCGCGTCGCTCTCCTCCTCGTCAGCTCGGTTATCATCTTCGGTGTTGGTCTCCGCCGCGAGACCGCCCTGTCGTCGGAAAGCCTCTTCGGTGAGTGCTTGAAGCAGAGGATGAGCGTGAAGAAGACTTTGTTTGTACTGCGCCAATTCTTCCTCGTGAACGTCCGCGTGGGTCGATTCCAAGTGACGCTGAAGCGCCTGTACCGATCGAAACGATCTGCCGCAGAGAGCGCATTTGGTTGCGTCGCGAATAGCGTGATACTGCGAGTGCTGTTGAAGTTTGTCGAGCGTTTTGAAAGCGAGACTGCACTGACCACATCGATACTTGTGAACGTGTTTCTCACTAACGGCAAGGGTCGGTCTCGTTGCCGGATGTGATTCGCGATGATGTTGTTGGAGCTCTTCGATTGAACGACAAACTCTTCCGCAAACCGTACATTGGGCGATTTCTTCGACGTCTTCCATTGCCGAACGTTCGTTCATCTCCTCGTCTTGATTGTGCGACTGTTGTTGACCATCCAACTGTTGTTGCTGTTGCTTCACGGCGGTGGAGCTCGGCGAGACTGGCGTTGCCGCGGGGGTCGAAGTACTTCTTGGATTGTTGTTGAGCCAATGACTCTGATCGACGAGAAGCAACAGCCTCTGTAGACCGTCAGCATTCACCGAATGAATCTGCATCACGTGTTTTTCCAACGCCGGACGTTCTTTGAAACCATCTTGACAGAGTGGACAAAGCAATTCCGGTACCGGCTCTTCCTTCACAGTCTCAATTTTTTCTTCGGAATCTTGCGTATGCGCGACCTGAAGATGCTGCCGAAGTTCGTCTCTCGAAGTCGGTTGATACGTGCAATAAGGGCACGTAACCGTTTCCTCGCTCTCGTTGTCGGGTTCCTGATCGACTTCCTGATCGTTGTCCGGCTCCTGCTTGACCTCGCTCCCGCAATCACTGCTACCTTCCTCACGCCGTTCTGTAACGCGACAAAGAACATTGTTCATGATTCAATTAAATACAATATCCATCGAGTTATGCCTCGCCAAAGAATTACTCCCGATTTAACGCGCTTTCTCGCTTACTATCGTCCGGGCCCACACGATCAACATGAAAAATAAAATAAGATCTCTGTAGCACGTGACGCGGCTAATTTGTAGCTCTTTCTCTATCGATCTTATTATGCTCCGTTAGAAATATATGAATATTGCCGCAACGAATCGATGATCCCACGCGGAGATCGACGCCAGCGTCCTTGCCGGTCTCCAAAGTCCGCGCCGAGTAGAGAAAGTTTCGACGAATCAAGAGGGGATAGTCGCTCAAACGAACGCACCGACGGTCGCGAACATTGCGATGAAAAAAAATGTGCAATGCATATACAACGAGAAAAACGAGACAGAGACATCCGCAAGCCAAACGCAGATGCGCTCTCGCAACGGATAATCAAATTCGAATTATATAGATCCGTAATACAAATTAGCGAATGAGGTCCCCGCTTCCGACTGACCGACCGATTGTATGCCTTCGTCGCGGGCTATCGAAAGCAAAAGAAAATAATGGAAAAAAAGAGAAAACCACGCGAACGGTTCGAGTATCTGCTGCCCATTGGGACACGAAGAATGAAAGTGCATTGCAATAGGTGGAGTAGCATCAGGCACGCATTGTCGAAAAAAAACCGCATCGCGGGCGAGTTTGTATATCTATTCTCGAACTCGCTACGTCAGTTGGTACAAAGACGAAACGCGTAGCGCGTGCTTCGCTTTTACTTTTGCCGGTTAAAGTCCTTCTCTATCTCTCTCTCTCTCTCCCTTCGCTATCTCGTTTCCACTTCATAATTATACCACACATACACGGGAGGGTAAGTACGCGAGAAGTTGAACGTAAAGTGTGGCGCACGCGTGCACGAGCTCGTTGCAGTGTGCCCCGCTGCATTGTCGACGAGAGGGTGAGTTTCCGTGCGTGATACCCGAGACACACGCCACGCACCATATGTTGCGTATATCCGCGGTCTGCGAAATAACCGTAATCGCGAAGCTAATTGTCGAGAGTATAATCGATTATGAAGAAATAAAAGGTAAAGAAAAAAAAGCGGCGAGGTTGCGGAACCAGTGAATTCATTAACCACGAGGTGTTCCCCCGGAGTTGTGCGGTACAGCTTGGAGTTTTTATTAAAATATGCGAGACCGAGCGGGTGGTTTCGGTCTCATTGTTACATTTACGCATGTGGCGCGTGCTTAAAATCCACGGCAGTTGTACGAGCGAGCGAACGCACGAACAACGGCCAACTGGAGATATTTCGAAGTAAACTTTCGAAAGTCCTACGACATACCGCAATGAGAATGAAAATAAAGTTCGTTATCGATGCGGTATGGACTACCGTAGCTCGTGACTTACCGTTGTTAGCGTTTGCGGCATTCGGTGTTGTTGGAGTCGTAGGACTTGGTTGCTGGCTCGAGGGCGCATCGGGATCGGCGACGACTTGAAAAACATCGCCGATATCCGTGTGCGGTGTTTCGTTTCCCTGTAAACCGCTTCGTCGATGCAATTGGTGCAACTGTTCCATCTGCAGATGTCTGATGGAACGCACGTGTTGGAGCAGGGGAAGTCTGTGCCTCGCGCTGAATCCGCAGAGGGCACAGTGATAAAGTTTACCCGTCGATTGGGTATTGGCACTTGCTTCGAGTAAATGACGAAGCAGAAGAGACGCGGCTTCGTGTCGCGGTGAAGCCGCGTGAAGCGCGAGCTTGTGAGCACTGTTCGTGTAATAATCACACGCGTGACAGCGCAATTGAGCGGCGCTGGTGGGCGACGCGAGGAACTTGAGTTTCCACTCGTTGCGAGGACCACCCTCCTTCACGTGATTAACGTGTTGAAGACGTTGCAAATGCTTGTCGGTTTTGCAGTGCAACTGGAAGTTGGCCTTGAGATTGGTCTTGTAGGAACATAATTTGCAGACGAAATTGCCGGCGACGAGAGCGAGAATTTCGCCTTCCCGCGTTCGCGTTCTGTCCGCGGCTAAATGATGACCAAGGGCCTCGAGAGAATCGGTCGCAAAATTGTTGCAAACGCAACAGTGATAGAGGTACGAAGGATCGGGATCGGCAGGCTCGGGGGGTGGTTCCATGCTTTCGGGCGAAAGACCGACGTCGCCACCGAGATTTCCCATCGCTCCCATGCCGCCCATGCCACCGATGAGTTCGAGTGGCAATTGATGCGGCAACTGTCCGCCCGTCATCATCTGAATGATGAGAGCCTGATTGTAAGTCATATCGGCGAGCGCCGCTTCCGCGTGTTGCGGCTTGTCGAGCCCGCCCAAATGCAAAAGCTGCTCGAGTTGCTGTTGATGCTGCTGTTGCTGCTGCTGTTGCTGATGATGATGCTGCTGGGCTTGCTGATGATGCGACTGTAGCGCCGATAATGTTTGCATGTGTTTCACGTTTTGCTGCAGTACAAGCATATTGTGCGTGTGTTTCTCGCTCGTCATGTGTATCCTCAGATTTCGCGCGACATTTGTCTCGTAATTGCACACGTCGCAGCGAAACGTCGGCTTGGGCTTACCCTGACTAACTGCCTGTCCGGCGCTCAAATGAGGGCTGTGATTTTGCTGATGATGAGGGCTTCTCGTGGGCATCGGAGTGTCCTGTGACGAGGACGGATTCGTCACGGCCGAAGTTGCTCCGCCGCCCTGTTGCAATTCTTGCATGTTGTTAAGATGTTTGTCGCTTTGCATGTGTATGCTAAGATTGCCCTTAGTTGTCGTCGAGTAGTTGCATACCTCGCATCTGTAGGGCTTGTAGCCGCACGTGTAAGTCTCGCCCCGCGCTAACCTCGGATGAGGCTGACCCGCGATGCAGTAGATACACGACGTTTCGCTCTCCGGATGTTTTTCTTTCATATGAATTTCCAGCGTTTCTTGATACTTGTAGTGCCAATTGCACTTGGGACACTTCAAAGTCTTACAAGAATTTCTACTATGTATACCCGCGAGTGGACCACCGGGACCGGCCAGTCGACTGCTTGCCAATATAAGCTCGCACTTGGGACACTCGACGCCGCTCGGTCGTCCCTGCATGTGCTCCGGACACACGCCTATCGTCGTGCCGGTCAGAAAATTCGGCGGTTGTTGAGTCAGAGCCGCGTACGATGAGGGAGAACCCTTGGCCGATGTCGGTGGTGGTGGTGGCGAAGTATAATGCAACCCTGCGTCCGGTGCTTTCGCCCAAGCGGCCGCGGTCACCTGAGCCACCGGCCACTGATGCTGCGACTGTTGATGATTGAAACTCAAAGGTGTATTCGAGTGTGATGTCGTGGGTGTCGTGGGTGTCGTGGGCGATGGCCTCTCCCTCTGTTGTTGCTGCTGATGGCTCGCCTGCGAAGGGCTACTCGGTATTCCAGGTGTGCTCGCGGGAGTGCTCGTCGTCGTGGCAGTCTCGTGCTCATTTATCTCGCTACCCGCTACTCCTCGCTGGCCCTGTTGACCCTGCTGATTGACCTGTTGAACCGGCGAATTTTGCGGACCCGTCGACGAGCCCGTAACGGGTTCGAGAAAACTGACCAAAGGCTGTTTCCCCCTACCCACTGCCTGAATAATCGCCGATGCCGTCGAGTGTGACAGCACCTGTCGCTCGTCGTCCATCAGCGTCAACTGATGTTCGCCCTGCGCATGAGCCACGAAACTCTTAGCGTATCCGAAACTTAACTTGCAAATGAAACACATGAGTATGGGTTTGACCGGTACGGAAGCCGCCGACGACGGGGTTCCCGGAGTCGGCGACGTTACCGCGGGTTGTTGCTGTTTACCACCCTCCGCGCTTCGGTAACTTATCACGCGATAACTGTGCATAACCGGCAAATCGGGATTGTGCTGCGGCGCCAACGATCTTTGTTGCTGTTGCTGTTGTTGCTGTTGATACGCCTGATGGGCGTACAACCTCGAAACGTAGTAAGCGCTTGCGATCTGAGGAAACACGAGGGAATGAGGTACGGACACCCCTCTACCGTCTACTATACAGCCATCGGGTAGAGAGTCATCTTCGCTAAGCTCGCTCTCACCTTCGATTATGTAAGCCGAACCGTCCGGATTGTAAACAATCTTTCCGTCGAATTTTTCGACATCTCCGCCGGTTGGACTCGGGCTCGGACTCGGACCCTGGTTTTGCGACTGCATCGTCATACCCGCGCCAGCAGCCACCGTTGTGGTTCCCGTAACGACTGTCGTGCTACCGCTGTTGTTGCTGCCAGCGTTATTGTTGCCACTGTTATTCGCAGTGGTGGTAGTGGTCGTTGCGGTATCGGCAGTTGGCGTGGGCGTTGGTATGGCATCCCGGGTACAGGGTTCCGTGCCCGAGGGTGGACTCGCGGTCCGAGGATGGTGGGGCTGATGGAGGGCAGCTCCCGCTGCCGGAGGGGACCCGCCACCCCGGCCGCCCTCCTCCTCCGGGCTCATCTCTTGCTTTTGCTGCGCGTACGCGGAATTTTGAAAACTACTGGCTGCCTCGTGATGCTGCCTTTGCTGCTGCTGTTGCTGCTGATGATGATGGGCTGCGACCAGCTGCTGATAGAGCTGATGCTGATGCCCGATGCTCGCGCTCGTCGCTGACGACGAGTGCTGCTGTTGCAGTAGCGACGCTTGAATAATCCCGTGATGCTGCTGTAGATGGTACTGAGGGGGATGGGGCTCACTGGAGGGCATCACCCCAAACGTGAGGCGGCCGCCAGCCTCACATCACCAACGGCGCCTGCGTCTTTCTCGCTCTGCACAGTGATTTTAATTTTATCACTCTCCTCCCCTGCCAGACTAAATTTTTTATCACCTCCGCCGGTTCTTCCCCTTCTTCTCACTGCTTCGTCGGCTCTGACCGTCCGGTAATTCGTCGCTGCACTCGTGACGATGCACCCCGAAGCGCAAATATCGCCACGTTCGGTGGAAGATTCGCTAGCTACCCCGTCGCAACCCCAGGTCGTACCTGCAACAAGACAAAAAAGAATATCCTTAGATATCTCTCTCGATAAAAAATTAGAAAATAAAAATTTAACAAAGAAAACGCATCATATTTTACTGGGCCCGCGAAAAATGCGTGGGAGACGGTCGCGCGCTTGATAACCATCGTCGGACGAGATGGCCTCGGGGGCCCCGCGTTGTCGGCGGGTTTTTAGAAAGCGCGCTCTAGTCGGGTAAATCCGAGCAAACAAGGCAAAGGTGCGAGACGAGCGGGACAGGGGAGAGATGTAGGCTCCGAAAAGATAGGGAAATACGCAGAAATACAGCAAGCTGGGCACACATCGGTAGAAAATACGAGGATACGTGGAGCAAAAGAAACGTTTGCACACGGAGAGAGAAAAGAGAATGCCGCGAGAGAAAGAGAGATGAAATACTCGTGCGCGGCAAAAAAAAAAAGGTCGCACAAGGCTCGCACTGTCCCTCGGGCGCCTTGTGCCTACCTGAAAAACCGTCAACGGCCAGCTGTGTTTGCAACCCATCGGTCTAACTTATCTATATCGATTGGGTATCGACGCTTTCCGTATCTATCTTCCTTTCTCTCGCCCTTACTTGTTCTCAAATACGCGTGCGTGCACGTGAGGCGGCGCACAAATAAAAGAGTCCCGGAATTCATTTGTGAATGCGTACCCTGTGCTCTATATATGGGAATAGCTTATGCCCAACGATCAAAGAATACTCGTGTCTTCGAACGAAATTATCGACACAGTTGCTCTGTTGTATGAAAAAATGCAATGATTCCGCGCAAGGCGTTGTGTCAATAGCGTTGGTTTACATTTATAATATATAACGACCATATCTCCCCGGCTCTTGGAGTGATACGAATAGCGGATTATTCCATAAATCCCTAATATCATTCCATGCTTTCTGTTCCACGAATTTATTTCTCTCGCAGCCAAGAGCCTGCAGGCTCTCCACACCGATAATACACCGGTTCTGCGACAATAAGTTGATAAAGATTATTTAGATGTGCACAAACTCATACAAGGGTTATCAAAGCCCAAAATTATAAGAAAAAAAAAGTACATAGTAATCTCCATCCAAATTCAGGGGATTATCAGCCGAATCCAACCAAGCGGACATAAAAATTTCGAAGAAAGCCGAAAGAATCGAAGCACGCTCGAATGGAAGAGGAGGGCTCTTGCGGATCTTCACGCCCGCGGTGCTGTACAAGCAACGCCGCTTTCCTCGAAGCCAACGGAGTGTAAAAGCGCCGGGAGCGTCTCGGCGATTTTATAATTGCATCCCAATTACGTGAAATCGAGCCGGTTCGTGAGCACGCGGGTGCGCGCGCGAGCGCTTGATCATCATCGTTCCCCGTCTCTCTCTCTCACACTTTATCGCGTTCGCTGGACCGCACAACACCCGTCTCGGGAACGGGTAAGAAGCGTATAAGCGAAGTAGGCGCGCGGCGGTTCGCGGTATCCCTGGAATCTAACGGATCGTCGGACGGATAAGTAGGTGTGTTGCGCGCCCGCGGTCCAGGAGGCAAAGATGGAACGCGAAAAGCGAGAGAGCGAGGGAGAGGAGGCAAGCGCACGAGATGATTCTCCGTTGTGAACGCGTGTGCGCTTTCCGGACGTGTATGAACCGTCCACGTACGTTATACACGGATACGCGATACACAATTCTCGCGCGTGTGTGCGCGTGTGTGCAATCCGCCCGCACGTATTACACGTTGGGGGTGTAGAACGCCGTGACGTCCCGGGGGCTCTCTCATCTCGTGGCTTCTTTCACTCTCTCCCTCTCCCGGTTATTTCTCTTCGCGTTCACTCCTCCGACCCTTCGCCTTCCTGCATTCTCCGCTTCTTCCTTTCCTCTCGCGCTGCGCCCACCTCCCTCTCTCGTTACCACGGGGTACAAGATCGAGCGTACCGGCCACCATTGCCGGACATTATTGTACGTACGTGTAACGCATTATATACCTTACTCTTACCACCCTCTTCATCTTTCGCTCCTCTTTCTTCGGGCTCGCCTGGGTCTCGTAATTCCGCGGTACAAACTCCATAATCCAGTCACCGCGTGCGAGCATCTCCTTCGAGGATACATCCAGGGCCCGGACTGCCCCAGGAACGCGAGATACCGAGTACGAATAACTATAGAGATGTAACGTACTATAAAATGCTATAGTCGTGGCCGTTTGGAGCTACGCCGGACCGCGCATCACTTTGTAATGCGTGTGCGATACGGTGAACGCATGGTTGCCTTACACCATCATTTTATCATTCTCCGGGCTTGCGGATTATACGATCGTGATGAGACAGGATCGGCAGCAGGTACGTCGAGATTGATCTTTGAATCATTCGTTGCGCGACTATCGGGATCGCGTTGAAACGACGATCTGGATTTGGATATCGCGGTAGGGAAATTCTAGCTTCCACAATCTTCGTAGATTTTTCTCTTTTTTCCCCGGGCTCCATCGAAACCTGCTATCTAGTTCGAGCAGAATGAGATGCGTTTGGATTTTACGTGAGTGCTAGTTCCGTAGGTCCGATTAACGCATTTTCTTTATCATCTATCGACTGATCGTTTTCGAGACGATAAGAATGCGAAGCGAAGCCCATAGAGGGAATAATGAAATGACGTAAAATAGAACCTTGTTTAGGCCTGAACGTAATGTAACTGTAATGCAACGTAAAACATTTTTTCAATCGTTTTTACGTTACGTTCTCAGGAATATCTTTATGTGGCTAAACCTTCGTTGTGTGCAGTTACTCCACGTTCGGCTTTCAAAGATTGCACTCCGAATACGGCTATGCCCGGTTATATAGATATACATGGGTCCGATGATATCAGCCGACTGCAGCTACAACCATAACTTTCAACTGGTAACCGGCCTGGGTCTACCATTAAATAAACGCGAACAAGCGTTAACACCTCAACGATCGAATTTTATTATTATTTACTCCTATTTACCCGCGAAAGTGTCATAAGCTGTGACGTTGAAGTCCCATTATTGGGAGATCCGTCGGTCGACGGTGGCTCGTAGCTATTCAATCAAATATTACCACCGAGTGTTACGTAAAGTAGCTCCGATATTCGTCGGTGAATAGAATGACGTTGACCTTTTTGGGCAATCGGTCCTCGAGCGGGAATAATCCAGCGACAGGGAGAGGGTAGAAACGACACGACCGTGTTTTCCGGGTGGAACAGTCGTAGAAACATCTGCCACCCAACATCACCTGGTCTCCATCTCTTCTTTCACGTGTTTGGGGTCACTTCATCGGAAAAAAACTTCACGACAAAGATTCTCAACGTTTTATCCGCGCTAGGTCTAGGTGTTGAAATAATTATCCGTGTTGTCGGTGCCACGAACTTCGTGTATTCGTCAGACGGTCGAAAATAAAAGAAACAAAAACCGAACGAAAAATGCGTCCCTCGTTGACGCGTCGATTATTTTTTTCTTCGACTGGCGCCCCGCGCACGAATGGGCTCCCTCTAATTGAACGATAAGATCTTAATCGTCATCGGTCTGACGCGTTCGGGTTTGCTCGTGGCCGCAGTCGCCGGCGCGTGCGCACTCGTTCGACCGGTAAATGAACTTTGAAAATAACAATGCAATAATGTCACACGTTTCTCTTCATCTTGTACTCCAGTGAATGCTTATTTTTTCAAGATGGTCGCGTGACTCTGAGAACTCTCTCACGCTATGCATCGGAAATCGAAGAAAAAAGAAAAGAAAAACAATGAAAATAACGGTAATCATAACAACAATAATAAAAAAAAGAAAAGAAATGAAACAAAATCGATGAACTTCTCAGGACGAAGAAAGAACGAAAGAATTCGCGGAAACGAGAGAAATTCGAGGAGGATATCACAGATGGTTCGGAACTTGTCCGGGGGATGAATAAACGGGCTTATGGCGGCTCCAAAGGCGTGACTCCGTGTTTCGGAAGAGAGCGAGAAAGGGCTGACGCGAGTAGCGCCGAGAAGAATGAGACGCGGAAGAGTGGGACGAGAAAAAAAAAGGTGGAAAACCGTTTTTCGGGACACAGCAAGGAGACACGCGAATCGACGGTGCTGATCCTCTTTGTTGTCGTCGCGTTGTGGCGAGTGGACCGGAAACTGAACCGATGTAAAGGGGGAGGAGGGGTGACCACCTGATTCCACCTGATGCTTTGTAAGAGTCGGCAGCAGGGGACAGAGAAAACAGGACCCGGGGACCGGGTTCTTCTCGGACCACATGACAGCGATTTCGACAGTTATGTATATATACCGGTGTAACTTAGCTCCGGCCGAACTTTCATCGCAAGCCGCAACAACGGTGCTACGGGATTGCATACATTTCACCACCGCACGCACGACATGCCTGAAATTAGGGTCGCCCCTGGCTCGCTGTACCAATTATCTCGTCTGCATCTCACCGTTTACCGCATTTCAATACATTTATATACGGTGCTACAGCAGGCGAGCCTCGCGTGTACGCCGCAGAATCGACTCCTGCGGAATCGTTTTTCGAACTTCGAACGATTTAAAAAAACGCATCTTTTCACACACGAAACAGAAAAGACATTGTTTGAAACTTCTTATTCGGGGAACCGATAACCATGAGAATAAGTCCCCGGGACATATCAAACCCGTTGTCGCACGAAGAAACCGGAAGTCCGTAGCTTTTTACTTCGTTTCATTCTCGTCCCATCAATGTGTCAATAACACATGGGACATATTGCGAGCCAATTTCTCTTTATCCTTCGAAACCGTACGAGACCCGGAAGACGATTCGGTTGCAACGACCAACGGTGAAAACACACGGGAAGTAAATCGCAAAGCCGACGAATCGTCGGATCGGTATGAAAATTTCACCGGAATCGTTTCCGTTAGCACCACCGGTGGCGCCCTCTTCAACGCGCCGAGGGTCATACGAACGATGCCACGGTCATCGTAAGGTCAATCGCGTACGCAGCAGAAGCTGCGATTACGAAGTTGAGGCAAGTCTTCGGGTTGAAAGTGGAAAAAGAGAAGAAACAAGGCCCAAAGAACCGAGGGTTGGATATAGCTCGAGCATATACGTATACGGCCTATGCTCGCGGTGTGGCGAGAAGCTACGTTGATGCTGAGAACGCGAGAAGGGCCCGTCTTTGTGATATCAATTAAGTGTGATTTGCCCCAACCGACCGTTTTTTCTCTCCCTCTCTCTCTCTTCATCGCTCTCTCCGCCTCTTTTGGACTCCCCCACCCCCCACCCTCCTTTCGCCACTGCGCCGTCTCCGTCGATCCCACTTTTCTCGGCGTACACGACGATTCTCGCTCACTCGCCACCCCGCCGCTAACCCGACTTTAACCCGTTCCCTTATAATTTCCTCCGAATGCATCAGGCAGCACATACCGTGAGAAACTCGTTCGTAACGCGCTGCACGCACGCCGTGCGGGTTCGCGCGCGGCGCCGACGTGCCTCGTGGATTCCTCATCCAATGCGGCCTAGTCGCGCCGCACCACCGCGATCGCGGTCGGCTCCCGCAAGCTGTGTTTTCCCTCGTATCGGCGACTCCACGGGCCACCATGGACCCCGCCGCCACCGCCGCCGCCGCCGCATTTCGTCCTCTCCTCCCTCACCCGCCGATTACCGATTATTAGATTTCATCCGACTTTATACTCTCGCGCGTTAATGCATCACGATCTCCGTGGCTCTTCTCATCGCTCGTATATCCACGTGTTGCTGCGCGCCCAACGATATATAGCACGCGATCGTTCAACGACGCGAAATCGTTCGCGGGACAAAATAATCTTCATTTTCCATACATGTGAGGAAGTAGAGGTATTTACGATAAATTGCTCAATCTGGCAAGGTCAACAACGCAGGAATTTCCGGATTTATCTATCTCGGGAATTTTCGATTGAATCAAATATTTCAATTTGCGAATGGTTTGTGGAAATTTTTGAGTGAAAAGGTTTGCGGATTCGTGTAGGATTTATTGGGGTTCGGTGCGAATAATTTGCAACGCTATTTTGATGTTTTATTCTGACGTTTTCCGGAGATTAAAAAAAAAATTTTATTCGAATCGTCGAACACTGACACACCGAAAATAACGATATCACGATATGCCCAGACGTCGACGAAGGTATTTTCGCCGAGTGGAGTTATAGAACGTATCGAACGAGGGCAAATATGAAAAAGCGTAGCGAGATGAAGAAGATGATGACGAAGAAGAGGACGGGAAAGGGCGACACGCGAAACACATCGAATTAGCGACGGTTCGAGTCCGTTCGAAGGCACACACGCAACTCTACCATACGGTCGAGTATTAATTCAACCCGATATTCAATTTTCACTCATCGACACGAGAGGCTTAATGTACTCTCCCTGTGTTCGAGCTGCTTCGATATTCCTCGATACATTCCCGTGCTCCGCGGGTTCGTTACTCGTTGATCATATATATATAATGAGTAATGTATCTCGCGGGAAATTCCGCGTAACTCGGTGTCAACACACGAGTAATGAGAACGCACGTTGATCAACGAAGGCGTCCCCGTCTCGCCATGATCAGCGCCTCGGCAATTGAATCGCTAAATTCTCTCTCGACATCATATTTCATGTTCTATCTTTTCCGATACATTTATTTATTCGTTCATTTGTTCGCTCATTATTTCATCACATCAAAAACCCTCCCCACGACCCGTTCGACGATTTTATCGTATCTTTGCATGTTACATAAAACCGCGATTGCATATTACGAATAATTATTTCAAAGTTCGATCGAGAGCCGACGATTGTTATCGTCACGAATCGAATTAAATTTTTGAAAAATGGTGATAATGATAATAATAATCGAGGGAAATGTTACCGTTGATTATTCACTGCAACATTAAACGCGAGAACGAGTGCGTGCCGCCCTCTGGGCTCAGTTTCTCGATCGTTCGTTAAATGGCCGCGCAACGAGTTGTTATTGGGCCTATTATAGTGTGTCACATATATATATATATATATTCTTGGTATAAAATCCGCCAAAGACACTTGGAGAGCGTAGTTGCGAGCGTTATCGATGTTATACCGTTAACGTTCGTGCGCGGACATTGCGAGTATCGTTGGTATCGGTGGTAGCACACCGACGGTCCGGTATTAACCGATCGTTAATTAATAATTATCGTCGGTATCTGGGAGTGGCCGGGTTCGTGTTCGACGTGCTATATTGCCCGTGAAGCGAGGGAGAGTCGCCGCGGTTGGACCCCGACACGGCGGCACCGCATTCCGAGTCATGCAGGTCCCAAAATATAAATGATTCACGCTCGGCGACGAAAAATCGTACCGCTAAAAATATAACCATTGCGGTTTGTTGAATCACAAAAAAAGGTAATAAGAAAAAAAGAATAAAATATATTTAATCGCACGGTTACGTATTGTGTTATCGACGACTATCCTGGCTGAGATGGATTTTTAAAAAACAAATAAACCTTCGACCGAATTAATTATTAAATGAACAATTAAAAAAATGTCCGGCGGGTGATAAGCTACATTCTAAATTGAGGAAAGTCCGCATCGATCGAGCTACGTCTTTAGCTCCGCGACTTCTTTACACTGTTTGTCGAAAGAATAACATGAGGTTGTTTTGTTGAAAATTGGTATATAAAACGGCACGAGGTAAAATAAAAATGTAACAATCTTCGAAATAGCTTCATTCAGGAACGAAAAAAGTACGTTGCGAGTCATATGAGAATCGCGAGTGAAACAAATGTTTTGAAATGAAAGCTGTACGTGGCTTTCGTCTACTTTGTCGCGTTCCGGGGTGGAAAGGTCTTCGGATGCACGATGGTCAGTACTTTTTGCCATCGGCTGCGACTGGTCAGCGACAAATGCTTTGTGAGTATGGCTGCGCGTGTATGTACGTGTATATCTGTATATGTTTGTGCGTGTGTGTCCGTGTAGATGTAAAGTAGACGGACAACGGAGGGATAAGGTGGAGAGGGCTGGCTAATGACAAAATCAATGCGACATAATTAGACATGGCGGCTGCACGGCTCTACATGCCGAGCTACCTACATAGACCCCGACCGGTAACGCGACATTTGAGCCGTCGACGTCGTTGTCGAGGCAGTATAACGTAATGAAACGAAGCGGAGTGTGTCGTGGGTTCTCGCGAGGGGGAATTGGACGAAGGTGGACATACGTACGCAGGGGAATTATTGTAAAAACATCCGTTAATATGATCGATACCGCATCGTTGTACGTTCCACCGGCTCTTATCAGCTATGTTTTTTCTACTATGCACATTAATAACGCAATAATGTATTTTTTAGTAATTCATTTTAGCGAAATGAATAAATGAATCCAATGACAAATTCGCTTCAGTTATTCAGAATTCTTTTTTAATATATTATCATTAGAATAATATTTGATTTTATTATGACTATTACCATTGTTATGATTGTTATTATTATTATTATTCCTGTGTCTCCCAGACTGTATACAATCTATATACGATTCGTATATAAATAACTAATAATAATAATAATAATAATGATAATAATTGTCTGTTATTATTTCTATAATAATAATAATAATAATAATAATAATTATTATTATTATTATTATTATTATTATTATTATTTTTTTTTTATTATAATAATAATTATTATTATTAATACTAAAAAATAATATTATTATTTTTCTTATTATTATTATTATTATTATTTATTATTATTTTCAATTTGTTATTATTTTTTTTTTGTCTGAGTGACCGATGGGCAACGTAAGTTTCGAGCGGCCAATAGACGTATGAAAATACGTCGGGAGATGGGCCTTGACCGAGTATTTAGTAACGAGGGCCAAACGAGAAGCGCACGTAACAATGAAGAGAATATCTCGAGTAAGGCTCTACCTCGACGTGCTACCGGCTATATCGACGTTGTTAATTCGATCATTGAAATCTGACGTTCAATGCATCGCGTCGAGAACCGAGACGAAGGGAGGAATAAAGAAGAACCGGGCAAAGCAATGGCCGAGCGCGTCCGTGTGCACGTGCGCGTGTGAGTGTATAGCCGGAGCGAGGTAAAGAACGCGTCCGACCACGGATGTACATAGCTTCGCACGATAATTCATTAAGGATGACGCGTCGAAAATGTCAACGACGAGGGGTTCCCTCTGCGTATTCATCCTTTTCTTTCTATTAATTCTCTCCTTCGTCGGTTCACGAAGCGTTCTCCGTATAATTATCGCGGAAGCTTCTGGTTCGAGGTACGAACGTTTCTCGTTAAGCTCCCTCGTACACAGAATGCCGAAGCAACGCATCGTATCGAACTGTCATGCCGCATAATCGTTGATCGTTTTTCACGGGGGACAGAAGTGGCGAATGAACGTTTGATTCTTTTTTTTTTCTGTCTTTTTTCATCGCACACGGATTAACGCTGCTCGGAGGGTGTTTATTTAATTTTAAATTCAATTTTCCTTATCATTTTTTATCATTATAATTTTTTTCTTTCTTTTTTTTTTCAACGTTTCAAATATAATTCAATCGTTCGATTATTTCTGAGAATTGTATCGTCTTCGGGCTGATGTAGCTCACTCGCATAATATCGTACGGTTAATCAAACCGACGACATGAATCTATTACGTATTGTGTCGGGGAATGAGGATATATGTACATCGCGCACGGATACAGATGCACCGAGAACGAGAGACACATGCGCGAAGGTCTTGATCGCAGAGCTCTCTCGGCGGGATCCGATGCGGGCTCATTGTCTGACAGAATTATTACTAATTGCTATTCGTCCTTCGTATGTGCTCTCTCGAGGCAATCCGCGCGACTTCGCCACCGCCTTCGTGTTCCACTAATGTATCTCCGGGCTGAGCGTATCATCCACTACCGTCGGCTCCGCGACAATTATACCGACGGAGTTGAGCGACGACCGCAGCTTCTGCATATTATACGCGCGAGCTTCGAGACTATTCGTAGCCTCGAAAAACGCCAGACATCTGGCGTCATGCAGGGATGGGCAGCAGCCAATTTTATCATTATCGAAGCTGTTCACGAGCGACGTTTAAATTTTTCATAATGTTTTCAATGGTCTTTTTACATGCAAGGTTATGTGGAACAATCATAAGTAAACTGATTGAAGTTACTTTTTTTTAATTGATTTTTTTTCGTTTGATGGGTGATAATTGTAAGATTAAGGAACAATAAAATTGCTTAATTGTAATTTTGTTTGTAATGTTGAAATGGATTTTGAAAATTTTTTTTGCATCTATATTCTATTGCAAACTCAACGATCCGGCAGTCAGATCCGGTCAGATTAACTGACCCGCATAATCAAATAATACCCCGCTTCTGATTTCGATGTAATTCGATTAAAAGTCGAGTGGACGTGATTTCGCTAGCTCCAAGTAAAAATATGCGGGCTTGAGTAAAGCGTTTCGTATCGTCAAAATACTATTCGAGAAGCTCATGACAGTTTGTCGGCGAAAAATATATTAATCGACTCGTCAAACCTCGTAAATCGCATTAATTTTCATACAAATTTTTTAACCAGTCAATCACGGCTGCTTAACAATGATAAATCCGTTAAAAAAATTTGCAATTACGAGAATGCATTAGGCGCGTTAACGCGGAAAGATTAATCAGATCTTAACACATCCGATGGGGGCGGTACGGTCGATGAATTGAGCCAGCTAGTGTCCGTACGTATAGCGAAGGCATCAATCAAGAGTCCTGCGCATGCGCCCGAGAGAATATATAAATATCCCGGTGTCATTTATCAATTCATGATTTCGCAGATCCCGAAGGAGTGGGGGAGAGAGGCAGGGAACCGGCATAACAGGAGACAGGCAAATCTGGTTTTGGTAGAACTGTCGGACCACCCGCGCCGTCCGATTCCACCGCGAGAATTCGAGAATGACGAGTCAAATAATAATCGCGTGAATACTATTTTTCTTCTCGTGTATTATTTTTATTTATCGTTGTTCGATATGGAGTCTTTCGAGTTGGTATTACAAGTAGAGAGAGGGTGAAAGTAAGGAAGAGAGAGACGGAGAGAAAGTCAGGGAGGGTAAGAAATAGAGTTAGGGGAGAGGGAGTCGAATAATAATCGCGTGAATACTATTTTTCTTCTCATGTATTATTTTTATTTATCGGTGCTCGATATAGTCGCTCGGGTCTGTATCAAAAGCGAAGAGACGGAAAGAGAGAGAACGAAGGGGGGAGGTGAGACAAGGGTGGCGGGGGTGGAAAGGGTAATTTCAGTGTGAGCGCCGTATTATTATTAGGGGAGACGGTAAGAGAGATAGAACGAAAAAAAAAAATGCGAGGAAAAAATGTACAGAGCGTGCCGAAGGCGTGGGTTAAGAACGGCGAAGGGTGAAGAAGGAGGAAAAAAATCGTTATAAGAAAGAAACGATAGGTGGATGAAAAAAAAAAAAAATGGTATCGAGGCCTCTCGCTGGAAACTCGTCAGGATGCAAACCGGAGCCTCTCCTTTTTGTTCTTTATCCATGTGCATATATATATTTATGGGGTTTCTCTCGCTTACCTATCAATAGAGTTGCGCGTGTTCTCTTCGTTCGGTAAACGATACAATGACTCAAGCGCTGAATGATTAATCGAATGACGTTACCCGGCATTACCAGGGTGCACCGTCGCGACGCTGAATATACATGTGTATATTAATAATACATGTACGCGTGAATAGCGTGAGAGTAGAAAGAATATAAGAGAGGGGAGGGAAAAAGCAAGAATGAGAAAGAGAAAAGGAAAAAGGGAGGGAGAAACGATGGCAAAGATAATTTTTATGCCACCCTCACAGACGTCACGCCGACTAAAGTCGTCGTGACGAGAGTTTTTCGTTTTTCTCGCACGTATATATACACAGGATATATATAGTATACACATCTTCATCCCTCTTTGCGGGGTAACACGACGAGAATCGTTGCGCCGCTGCTCTAATCTTCGTTGAGAATTTTTAATGGTTCGATTAATCGAACAGATGAGACAGACCGGAGCATCTCCCAAGGGCCCGAAGGACCAACAAACATGGGCCTTTGGCTCACAGCGAAAAAGAGACGTAACCATTTGAAAAGATCGAGTCCTGGAATGTGTTTCTACACTTCCTGGCACAGAATAGGATTTAATCTCGTCGCTGGATCTTCGATACTCCGCCACCTTTCTTTATCGCCGTAACGCCTGCTCAAGACCGCGCGGAGGGTTCGCTCGTCCGGGCGTTAGGGGGAGGGAGAGGCTGGCAGCTTTCGGGAAAAACACGTCGTTCCACGTCGACTTCCTTAACCTCCCTTTCAATGTCTTCGTTAAACGTCACGGATCTCTCTCGTTTTTCCATCATCGTCGTCCGAGCATTTTTCATTGACATTATCTCACAATCGATTCAATCGTTCAATCTTGATTTATGATCATCATTATTATTTTAGTCAAGCTTTATATTATGCAATGCATAACCGGCTAAAGTGATGAACAATCACTGTGATCGGTATTTTTCCGTTCGACATTGCGGTATCGATTCTCTCGTGATCACCGCGCGCGGGTTCAATTAATTGCCACGATTAATTGTAATCGTTTATCGCGTCGGTATATCCGAACACCGCGATACCGTAAGAAAAATGTGTCGATAGAAAAATTGTTCGCAATGACGAGAGCTAATGTCTGTTGCAAACACGAACCTGCGCACATATGTGCATCTCTGACACGAACGTCGAAATAAATAAATGAATAAATAATTAACAATGTAAAAAAAAAAAAAAAATGAGCTCGACCGCCCGTGAGAGATCGGAGTACATAGGTACTCGAGTATCTCCACATCCTCCCGTGTAGCACGCATAGTAATCCCCGCAAAACCTCGCGCAGTCAAACGTTCCACGGTATTATAATACCCGATGGGCGCATCCCACGCAATCGCGATTTCAAATCTTCCTCGCCGCCCAATGGTCGCCCAGAGCGTGGGTGAGTTTTGCACGAGCAACAAACCGGTCATTCAAATAAGAAACAAAAATATATATATATATATACATATATACACCCGTATATTGCAAGCAATATACATACAATATATATTTATCCGTCCGTTCTTTTCTTCAACAAATAATTCGAAAGCTCATTGCCGAGGTATAAGTGAAAATTTGCGAGTACGGAAAACGCAGGTGTCAGGCGTTTCGGAGATGAAAAATCGAACCCCCGTCGATGGTTCGCCCATTGAGGTTCAGGTGGGGCCCCCGCCCGGTTTAGCTCCGGTAGAGTCGTAAAAGCGCAGGTAACACGGCAGCTCGGAACAACGTCCTCCGCGTTTCGCGGTACACACAGCAAACTCGGTGTATTATTAAGTACGGGAGTACACACAACGGAGTAAAATGCTCCAGCGTAGTGTACTGGCATGTGCCAGGTGCGCAAGCGGCCGGGGCGAAAGAGGGAGAGAGGTCGGGACAACCCCCGTAAAAGCTCGTAAACCCGTAGCTGGTCACATTGTTGTTTGTCAGTCCATCTAACTACCCTCCTGGTGCATGCGCTCCGAAGAACCATCGCGTACCGAACCCTGTTGTCCTTCTCGCACCTCGCGCGTCCAACTTTTCCATCCTCCCGCCCATTTTTTCTAATTTTTTTTCCTCCCCCCACGTCTCTCTCTCTCGTTTTCTTTCGCTCTGCGTCTGAACGCTTTTCCTTCGTCGAGTCAACCACCCCCCATTGTAACGGGCAATAAAAACTCCACCCGCACCGGCCACCAGTCACGATCGCGGTACATCGACCAAACGACGAAATTTCCGAAATACCATTTTCCCAAAATTCTCGACGTTGCGGAACAGCTCAACGTGCGACTATTTTCTCATTGTTGCGACTCTATGGTAGAATTCTACGGTATTGTGAGTATATTCATCCACCATGGGGTTTCTTCGTTGAATCTTTCTCGGTGTTTCGTATTCGTTCGTTCCTATCCGTCGCACGGGATTCAACGAGGATTCTCCCGTGGGATTCGGTACGGAGGTTTATCCTCTTCGTCCGGCCATCGAGAATTTACTTCTCCGCGCGCGCGAAAAAAAAACGAGGAAAAACCGTGCGACGTTCCATTGTTGCAACGCGTACACCGCACGATCGCGGTTGCGTCCAGGGCTTTCCGATTTTTCCTGGATCAGCAGGTTGTACGCTCCGTTCGGTCGAGCACCTGGTCATCTTTCATCGTGTTTTCTCATTCTCTTTGTGACGAGCTTTGTTCTCATTATTGTCCACCGACTGTTTTTTCCTACGTTTTTCTTTCTTTCCCGGTCTTTGTCCGGTAAAACTACGGGCGAAACGGGATTTTTGTGCAGCACACACGGCGCATCGGCCAGGTATCGGGCGTGGACGAGACCGTCCGGGTCTGGAAAGTGGTTTGTACCTACGCGGTAATTAACGGCGAAGACAAGTCGCTTCTATCGCGGCACATACAGGACCCGACCCGGGGAAACGGGATAGTTTTATTTTCTCTTTTGGTTTTTTTGTTTTGTATTTTTTGTTTTGTTCTTTCTTAAACAGGTATGTTATCCCTTCGTCGAGGTTCTCGTCTAATTTTCGGTGACAGGAAACCGGCGGTCGAGTGGAAACATCGCGTGGAGCTGGGAACTCGGGAATGAGCGTGGAAGCGTTATTATCGGTAGACCCTCTCCAATTAATCGCAGCCGGCGTGGCGAGCAATTAACCCAACTTCCTCTACTTATATATATATATAGATATATATATTTGGAGGCCTTCAATCCCTCGGCCTCGATTACCGACCACTATAACAACCAATTGCATTAGATATTTCAAAATTCTTTCACCATATGTTTGACAATGTCGTGAAAACGAAAATTGTCTTGGGACTGATCGCTCCGTATAAATTTGAAAAAAATTAATTAATACATAAATAAATAATAATAATAATAATAATAATAATAATAATAATAATGATGATAATAATAATAATAATAATAATAATAATAATAATAATAATAATAATAATAATAATAATAATAAAAATAATAATAATATGAATTCGTGAATTAATAATCGATATGGCGAGTGGTGAATAGTTCGGCCTACAGCATTTTTTTTCGCGTGCTTGTAATTCTGAGCAATTATTTAGATCGATTCTGTGTCCGCAAAACTTTCGGGCCTTCCGCATGTAAAAACTTCCGTGACCCCCGTCGATGAATCAATCGCGACGACCGCCGGCACGATAAACTCTGTCATCCCAACAACGACGATGACGACGACGATGAATATCTGCCTAATCTGTATAGCACGAAATACGAAGAGGGAAAATATTGTGATTTGACGAAATCCGAACTATTAATAATTATTCGTAATATATTGAATGACGTAAAAGTTGAAGACTATTATAAAAAATATTTTACGTATGTTTTGACAAGATACTATATGTTACAGTAAGAATTTTCACGATCGTGCCCGCTTGAAAAATTATATTAATTTCGTAGTACGAAGATGGAATTTTTCAGAGAAAGAAAAACTCGACCACATGATGAAAAGAACTCAAACTACCGTAATTATTTCTGCAACTTTCACATAAATCCGAGCGCGAAAATCCCGCTAACTCCTCCGAACCCCCATCGACCGTTGAGATTTATAATTAACCCCCGAACGACAAAAAACAACATTCGCGCAAGCATTTTATTCGAAAATTTATTTTCCTTCGCATCGAAAATGCCGATAATTATCGTAGTTTCGTGTGTAACGTCGTAGTGGATTGCGCTTAAAAATCCTCGGGTTGTAGCAGTTGTTCGTAAAACCACAAAAAAAAAAAAAAACGTTACGCCGGTGTGCATTTACCGTATTTAAACTGGATTACCGGTCGGTGGGACGTACTGCGGTCCAAGTATTTCCGACCAACCGCTGGTTAACAATGTCTCAACGACGCTTCTCACAGTTGCCCCGAAGCATGCGAGTGCAATACAGTTTAGTTCGCGAGCAATGCTCATGTAAACGCGGCAATATAAACAAGTGTATAACGAAGAATAGCTCAAAAAGTCTTTGCGAGCGTAACACGCGGTTTCTCTTCTTTCTACATTTATATATACTATACACATATATGTAATATGTACATACGTAAGACGTGCCATTGTCGAGTACACGTTTAACCGTGAAAATACACGGTTCAACCCCTTCTTCGTCCGGGCCCGAGGCTCGCGCGCGGCTCAGCGTCGAGGAGGATCATCCTCTCGGCCGCTTTTTATAAGTTATCACCGTGCTACTTCTTCACTCCGAACAACGCTTTGCAAGCGTTGCAAGAACACGCAACGACGACGACTGAGAGTGTGTCTTTTCATCGTTCTGTCCTGCTCGAAACGGATGAAACGAGTCTGATCCGCCTTCGACTATCGCGCGCTTGCTCGTCGAGAAACTCACGCAAGAATTTTCAGCGACCATCCTGGAGGGTTGAAGAACTTCGAACGTCCTTAGGCGTACGATGGATTTTAAATTGTTGCGATGCATTATATTCATGTCACGACACACGATGATCGTTTGAGAACAATTTTCTTTTCAACGTTTTTTGAAAAATTAAATATCTTGGTTCGGAGTTAATTGTAGAAAAATTTTACGATTATTATTGTTTAATAATTATTATTGTTTTATTGAATATGATTTATTATCATGAGATCGTTACTTGAGGGAAAGAATTGATGTTATAAATTTAATATTAATTGGTAATCATTTTAATTGATATTGATTTAAAAAAGTGAATTAGTTTAATTAAATTTCATCAAAAATTACAAAAATATATAATTATTATTTCATTCAACATGACTTTTTATCATTCGATCTTCTTTTAAAAGAAAAAATTAATCCAATAAATTAAATAATAATTAATAATAATTCTAATTATCATTGATTTAGAAAAGTCAATGAACTTCATTTGCCTTTCTTTAATACCAAAAATATCTAGAATCACATACATTTTATGATTCAAAAGCAATTTAATTTTCAAGAAAATTCCTCGACTGGACAACAAGATCAAACAAAATACTAAAATAGTAATCTCTCGAATTTCGAAGGAATTTACAGAATTTCGATCGAGCCGGGAACGTCCGTCTTCGTGAGATTGTTTTGGCACGAATCTTCGGATCGCGGG
Organism: Sussaba pulchella; assembly: GCA_963971145.1. Classification (NCBI taxonomy): domain Eukaryota; kingdom Metazoa; phylum Arthropoda; class Insecta; order Hymenoptera; family Ichneumonidae; genus Sussaba; species Sussaba pulchella. Next base: position 737,172 of record OZ020173.1, read on the forward strand.
ACGTTTCGAATGCGCGTATATCGACAGGAGAGAATACATTAACGAGATGAGGAACGAACAGCATGGTGGCGTGGATAGCTCCGTCGAGGAGTCCCTCGAAGAATCATTGCGGAGGACGGACGACAACCACGAAGAGACGGTTCGCGATGCGTTCCCCGATTGGTCGACTCGCCGGCAGCACGTTTTAGCTCGACGAGGGAGGAGGGTGGACTGAAAAGAGGGGGAGGGGGGAAGAGGAGGAAAAGGGGGCAAAAACTAGTTCGTCCGGCGACGAAGCGCGCTCCCTGGCTGTCGTTGTTCGGGCGCGCAATGCGTTCTGCACTCTTGCGCTCTTGCTTGCCGTCTCCACGAGGTGGCGCGCGGGGGCAGCCGGTGCAATCGGCATACCGGCGACACGTCGCAAGCTCCGAGTATTTTAAATCACCGACATGGTCGTCTCAAGGCTTTCCTCGGCTCTCACGCGCGTCACCGATAACTAAATCATCTCCGGCAAATCGTTGCACAAAAAAATACAATACAAAATGGAAAAAAAAAACAAAACAAATGTGAATCAACTTTAATAGTCACGAGCTAATTATCTGCGAGGCATAAACCAACCGACGAAAAGTCGCTGCCGCTAGGAATGGCTGAAATGTACATACCTAACAAACGTTATTTCATTTTTATGTTTTTTTATTTTTATGATTTGGATGTTTTTTTTTTTTTTTCATTTTGTTTTTTTTTTTTGTTTCGAACCAGTTTGGTCTCTACCGCGTTGATCCTGACGGTAAACTCACTTTTACGATCGTTCTGCAGTACGAGGTACGATACATATTAACTGCACGAGTTTGTGGACACAACGAAGCCACTAAATTTTATCGATTAACTAAACGTTAACCCGCTTTCGATGATAACTGCAAAACATTATACAGCGTGTATCGATGTTTAAAAAAATTGTATTATTCATGACACCTCGAGCAAGTTCGTTTTATTAAAGTTTCAGCCATTTCGTTTTATTTATTCATGTTTCTTTTATTCTTGTTTATCGATTAGTGATTCAATCGACGTCGAGCCCACAAACGCGAGAGAAAATCTCTGCAGATCGTACCTTTCTCAAAATCCCACCATAACAAAGTTTTCCTTCAACAAAATCCTCCCTCAAATATCTTAACATTTGCAGCCGTAGATATAATCCCGATAGATAAACCCACAGATTGCGGAAGGTATGAGGATCGACGAAAAGTCTTGAAAAAAAAAATCTGCAGCGCTGCGTGAATCAATCGGGATTTAATGTTTACAGAACTAAGAAGGGAAAGGGATATTATCGCACGTTGTACGACCACGAGAGCCTACACGTTGGTACAACACACGCACGCACACACGCACACACACACACGCACCTACGAGGGTTAGTGCGAGGCCAGATAGGCCCCCAGATCGGTGAGTGCTTGCCTGCTGTCGGGTGTATAAGCAGGGAGTTGTGTCCGTCGTGGCGGTGGGGGTAACCCCCAATGGCTATCTACCAGCTGGACACATCTTATCTACGATCTCATCTCTCACCCGGGTTACAAACTAACGCGCCCGACACCAACCACCGGCGCAGAATCGAGCGAGAGGCGTACCGCGCAACAATCGAGCACGGGGGAAAAAAAAGGAACAAATGAAAGAATAAAATTAAAAAAAAGCAAACAAAACAGAACAAACAAACACACACACGCACGCACATATGATTCCGTGCGAATGTTTGACCGTTTTTCAAAACCTTTTCACCCTTCGAGCGCCACTGATTCCGCGCGATCGTTATCACCGACGATTTGCGTTTGCGCGATAATACGCGCATGCGTGCGCACGGTTGCAACATACGCGGTTGATGGCCCGATGGTGAATCTCATTCTTTTAATGCTGGCACATGGTATTTATTTATTACAGCACACAACGCGTGAACCTTGTGTACACTGCGGGATAGGCTGAAACGTGGGTTCCGCTTTTGTCTCTTAATCCCTAATCCGCAATCAGGGCCCATTGTGCGGGTCCATCCAGAGAGGGGGAGGCCGGGGGAGGCTTCTGAGACTGGTGATGCTGGCACATATATGCGCGTCCGTGTTCGACGCCCCGAGATCGACCTAGCACACCACCGGCGGAAGTGTATAACCGTGACTGTTTCGACCATCGGTCGATGGTGCGTGTGTTTATGAGCGCGTGTGCGTGTGTGGAACGCGGCAGGGGCGAAGGATTATGAGAGATTAAAATCGTAGGCGAGAAGCATGAAGAAGGTACAACGAAGAAAGAGAGAGAGAGAGAGAGAGAGAGAGAGAGAGAGAGAGAGAGAGAGAGAGAGACGGAGGCTTGACAAAATGAAGAGAAGTGGTGGAGGAGGAACGTTAAATGGAAACGAAGGAGAGGGAGAGAGAGAGAGAGGACACGTAGAGAATCTTGGAAGCAGGTGGAAGAGGATAGTGAAAAGGACAAGGAAATCTTGATTCACCGGGGCTCGAACTGGTTAATAACAACGACCGTGTAAAGAAGGAAGCGTCCATGAGGACAGCACCAGAAGGACGAAAGAAGGGAAGATATTCAAATAAGTTGATTCGTTAGTCCGACGGATTCATTTGCCTCGACTCCGTGGGTCTCCTTTCTTCCCATCTCTTTCGTTCTTTCTTTCTTTCTTTCCTTCGCCCCTTCTCCTCGCTCCTCCGGCCGTGCCGGCGCATTCATTAGGCGGACCGTCCGTCTCACCGCGTCGAGAAATCATGGGTTCTCTCTCCCGCACCGTGTACGCGTCGTTGCGCTGCTGTTGCACACACGGGATCGCAAAACGAACGGTCGGCTTGTTGGTACAGCGAGTTTGCGAGTATCCGGCTGTGTCTGCTTTGCGGGCTACGACTACCGGGAGCGTTGTATATATCACGTGTAAATGTTTGCGTGTCCCCCGTATATGTATTCGTGTAAGCGCACATACGTGTGTTACATCATGTAGATACGTTGTATTATTCGAAATCCGATCGATTTGAAATATATTCGAACGAGCGAATGCCGTGAGAAATCAGCGCGAACATAATTTTTATCGGACAGACGTCGAATGAGAGAAGAAATTATCGGGGTTGACAGTGTTTCCCGGTAGGCGGTGACCATAAGTCACCCCGGTGAAACCATTATTCCATCGAGACTTTGAAGTTTCTCGCGTTTCGCCGAGACGAACGAACGCATAAAATTGTCCTGAATATGTCTTTGCTATTATTTTTGTGAGTGATCTTTTTTTTTATTTTCTTTTTGATTGCGGCTGGAGGCGAAGATATAATTCTATGGGGTTGGCGTGTGATGAGAATGCGGGGAAACAACGAAGAACGGATTGGGTTGTCGTTGATTCGTTAGTTATTTTTCGAGATTCTCACGCGCAACGGCGGTTTGTGGAAAACACGAGGCGGTTTGGTTTGAGAATATTGATAATCGCGTGTACGAGCGGTAAGTGATGAAGCGAACGAACGGCGTCTCGATGGAATTGAATGAACGGCAACGCGGGCTTGTTCGGGTAACACACATGCACGATACGTTGGGTTACTCGTAGTTTATTCAATCGTTCGCCAAAAGCTGCGTGGAACGTGCGCAGATATGCCGAATGAACGTTCAACGCAGAAACTTTTGCCTCGTGATTATTTATTCGGAAAGATAATTTTTATGCAACCTTTGTGTGCGGAAGAAGGGGGGGGGGTGATACGAGTGACGGCGCGTGGATTGTGGAATTATCGTAGCTCGCGTACATTTGACTTAAATCTACAATTTTTATATCGTGATCGGCGTAAAATCAACAATGACTCGATAGTTTACTCCATTTATCAATTTTTGTATTTTTATCAATTTTAGGATTAAAAATTCGAACGTTTTTTTTTATCTTTCATATTATTGTATTCAATTTGATTAAATTTTCTCGTTTTTTCTTGCTTTTTTTATCCGTTCGCCGAAAATTTTTGTAACTGCTGTTGAGCTTGCGTTCTTTTTTTTTCTTTTTTTTTGCGGAAGTGGTTTCGAGAAGGTGAAGCACTCGCGCACGCGCGGCTCTCGATTTAGTAATGACCATTGAAGCAATGTCGAACCAGCTCAAACGAGTTAAAATGTAATGCGTGTACGCATGTGTAATGTGCAAGCGACCATAATACATTATGATAATAAACCGTCATTGTGTAAACACAAAGCCACCCGACGTTCGATCTACCCTCACCACCGCTATCTTTCAATATATGAATATTTATATATATATTTACATATAGATATATTTTTTTTCCTATCGTCTTACGTGTACTCATAAATTACAAAGTCGAAGTCACGAGAAGCCACCGAAGCGGATTACCACGATGCGACAATTTTATTTTTTTAAATATTGAGAAAAAAATTATTCAAATTTTTATCGGTCGTTAATTTTCCGTTTAAATACGAAAAGAAACTGTTTGAGCGTCACGAGAACTTTGAAGAGAGGCCGGGAAGAGCCGGAACGACTGTCGTGACGGTGTAGATTAGAACGACCGAAAATGAATGGTCAGATTATCCGATTCCCAAACCCTTTAAGTACGTTTGTGGGCGTTATCGAAGTTAGCCCAACTTCGGGTGCCTACCTGCTTTCAAACGTTAACAATATTTATGGGATTACCGTCTGTACACACATTGCGATAAACTATATATTTCCTTTACAGGTGATCAAATTTACCCACAAACTCTAATTTTCAAAAAAAAAAAAATAGATAAATTTCAAAAGAATTGAATTAAATTTTTTTACCAATATCTTTTACCAATATAGTGTGAAAAATGTATCACCATGCTTCAAATATTATGACAGAAACCGTCACATTCTTAATCGTCATAAATTTCACTATTAAATTCCACCATCAAAATTCCCACACAAAAAAAAAACAAAAATGTAATTTTTCATTCCACATTTAGCCACTTGTCTTTCAAACCCCCGAATGACGATCATCGAGATACTACAAACGTCACTCCGAAGTTATGATTTATGATAGTAAAGCGCATAATCCAAACGACGCGAAATAGGGACGTCAGTGGCACGAACGTGTTTTTCCTATTCAAAGACGAATCGCGTGGTTTATTCAAGCGACACGCGTGCACATACACCCATACACGTATATAACGCAACCGTAATGGCACAACGAGACACGCGTGCATAAAATTACGGCGATCCTTGCCCATCTCATCGCAGCCCGGGCACAAGAGACAAGTCCATAGGTTCGTCAAACCCTTCGCCCCCCGAAAATTCAATGATATTTTTTCTCTCCTATTCTTTTTTCCCATTCCCAAATTTCCATATCATTTCAAAACTCTTTCGTTCGAACGGCTGCGTAGCACGTTCCACGCAGAATTTCCCCTCGTGGTACGAACGATCTCCGGCACATCCGACAGTTTATACAGGAGTTATGTATACGGTTACACAAATGCCTGTGCATAGCCAAAAGAATATACGGCACGAGCTCGCACGCGCCACGTCACTTTTGCCACGGTTGCTGCTGCTTCCACTCCGGTACTCGTGTACCGGTGCCGGGTCGTTCGAAAAGCCTCTACACGGGCTTATTTGAATGATACAGGAATGAAATATCCATCACCTACCCGAGTTACACACAAAACGGCATGTGTCGCGTCGGATGATCTTGAAAAGGCGCGTGCTGACTTGCAAAGATCGCGTCGAACGGGTAAATATTGTCTATTAGATGAGAAATTTTTCTCTCCGTTGGATTAACGCGTGGATAGGTGATAAGGCGGCCACGAGAAATGGCTGGTCGGTGTGTCATTTGAGACGTGATCGACGAACGTGCGAGAGAGATACATCGAGAGAGCGAGAGAGGGGCGAGAAAGGCGGGGAAGTGTAAGCTCGAACGTCAAGTGTCGGAGACTTCAACGCGGGATCCGACGGACTGCTGGCTGACTCTGTAGCCTTTCTGCGGCTAATTCTACTGCCACATCTCGCGTTTCTCCGCCACCGCCTATCGCTCGCTCTCTTTCTCTTTATCTCTCTCTCTCTTCGGCTCGCTGTGCGAAGCACGATAGCCGCCACTCGAGAAGCGATTCAAGCCACTACGCTACCGCGGATTATCCGTACGCTGCGTGACACGGCAAACCCGAAGATGGCCACCATAATCGGTAACATAATCCCGCGGTAAATAATAGTTATGCGGTACGTCGAGTAAGACCGAGTTTGGTCGACGGCGGAGGTATCGCGACGTTTACGTATAATCAGACTTTACTTAACACAAGGTGGAAGACAAACTTGTCAAGGATGAAACGCTGTAGAGCGATTTGAAATTGTAGATTTTTCCAATTAGTTGCACGTCGAAGGAATTAATGCGAATTGCGAAACGAAATATTTTGCGGGGGTTGAGGGTGCGAGGGGGTGGAGAACGACGAGTTGACGAGAGTACGAATGTAACGTTATTCACTTTGCTCTAGGTGTTGTTTTGTGGAGTTAAAAAAAATTGTTTGGTCTTTCAATTAGCCGAGATAGTCGAGACGCGACGAAAAAAAATATGGATGAACGGTTTTTCGTACTTTGTAGCACTGACGATAATTAGATTTCGGTGGTTCACTGATTTTGGGTTGAATCGCTCGGATGAATCACCCGAAAATATTGCGAAACAATTTATTTTCAGCCACTCGAAGAATTGAAAAAAATTTACTGTGCAGAGTCGAGATTAGAAGTTGCATTTTTTTTATCCAATCAATGATACAGCCAGTAATGAATTTGGCTTTTTTATTTTCTGAATTACTATTATTCGTTCATTTATTTTTTTTTTTTTTTTACCAAGATAGTGAATTGACATTGACGAAATTCCTGCGACGATTTATCTCGATAACGCGATAAAATCCACATTCAATGATAAAGAAAACTATTCCGTTGATTTCCGTAAAAATCTATCTTCCAAAATATAAATCATTTTTTCCTCTTTTTTACATCACTTTTTATGAATTTTTTTTTGTCGAATTTGAATTTTTTTCCGTCGCGTTAATTATTTTGTTTATATTTATTTTAATCGTGTCGTTTCCGGATGGATTTTCGGTGATTATTCGAGACAATCGCATCGCAAATAGCATCGAGGGTCGCGTGCGTATCGCGAACGAGGGTAGGGAGACGATCGGACGAACCCCCGAGACGAAGGTGGCTATACCGGTTTGCTTATCTCGTTGAGATCGAAATCTGACGTGCGGCACGCGTTTTCACGACTTCCGCGAACCGTACGAGCCGACGATAAAACGCGTTTCGCGTACCCGCCACCCGTGCGAACGTCCGACGTTGTCCGTCGTCAAGCGCAGCGCACCGTAAATACATCCATATACATAAACATACATATATACCGTACGTATATACCGGGTAAGACGTTGGTAACGCACAAGTGGTAAAGTCCCACACTTTTTTACGGCTCGAAACGTCGAATTTCGTTAGATCGTCGTTCTTTCCCGTTTTTTTTTTCATCCGCTTTTTTTTTTTTAAGGTGCGAGTAATGTAAAACTCGTTGAACGACGAAACGAAAAGAAAAAAACGCGTGCAAACGAAGCACAAGTTTTACGCAATGAAACGAACGTCATCGTGTACGTGTCATTGAACCTGCGATAGGTGCAATCTTTGTATTTCTGTCGTGAACGCGACGAGTAGCACGGAAATGTGTTTCTGCCGCTGCAGTCGCAGCTGCAGTGACCGACGAGCCGCCGAAACAATCCGATAAGTACACGTCTCGCGACACTGGTCGAATACCCGCTACTACGTTCCGTAGATCCCTTCGAAGCACATTTATCCGTTCTTAAAGATATGTTATTTACGCTGGATTCATTTATTTCGATTTAATTTTCGTTTAGTTTCGATTTTGTTTATTTTTATATTCGTGACGAGTCTTAGGGTGATGTTGCGAATTTAATAAATCCGCTATAAAAGAGGAAAATAACTTCCTGTGACACTCACCTGGGCTCATATCCCGCGGGCCTTCAGTTTCCTCAAAGCTAGCGCACTTTTTCCATAAGTCACTGTTTTTTCTCCTCCCATTCGTCGCAACTGTCGTGCGTAAAAAAACGAATCTTTCAAAAAAAAAAAAAAAATCCCGGAATAACAATTTTCCAAAATTGTCGAAAACAATCGACGTATCGCAACGACGAATCGGGCACAAGTCACGCACAGTTCCAAATTAAATATTCAAAATATTAAAACAATTTCGATAAAATTGTTTTTTCTCTTCCGTTTTCTTCTTGGATAAATTTTTCGTTTTTTTTTTTTCACGGTTTTCTCGAGCGAATTTTTCTCCACCACTCGAATAATAATCGTAGATGACACTCGTCGTTGATCGTTCGATCAGCCGTGAAGACGCTTCAACCGATGAATGTTGCGACAAATGATAAAACCAACAAACTCCGTGGTAAGTGACTGATTACCGAAATAACCCGACAAAAATCGAAATACCGAGAGAGATACCGAGAGTACGATGGAGATTATAAAAAAAAAAAAAAAAAAAAATCACACCGACGTTACACTCACACTTTCGATGGATATACACGGGAAGTACAACGTCGAAGAGATGTTTTTTTTACTCGATAAATACCCGTGAATTAACGGGTTTCTGGCGTTACACTCGTGGCTCATAGACGTTCGGCGCACAAATTGTGTCGTAACATAAATTCTGAACAAAAATTTTCGTTGTCGCACCGTCAAAACCGTTTTCTTCTTCTCTCTCTCTCTCTCTCTCTTAATACAGTGTGTCGTTTGTCAATGCAAACATTCTCACGACTGCCACGGTGACAATCGACGAGACCTCTGATAACGTTTCGTATCCCACACATATATACATATACGCGTCGTTATTCATACATACACGTGTAACATATATGTATCTTAATTAATCGTTTAATTAATTAATCGTTTTCAAATTTAATTTAAAAAAACCAAAACTTGGGATGTTAACGTGATTTTCCGTATTCGTTAAAAACACATACACACAAGCACTCACACCCGGAACACGACACAAAACGCGGGCTAACGCGACGGTCAGTACTCGCGTACTGGTTGGCAATTTAAGTCCTTGAAGCGCGCGTGGTGTTTGGCCCCAAACGCGAGGAAAAGCGCGTTCTTGGCTCCGGGGGGGTTTATACGGAAATATATTTTAATGAAGAAAGGCCGGACAGCGAAGTGCCCACGTCGGGTCGCGCTGCCGAACTGTCGGCTCCCCGCCCCTCCGCGCCTGAGCTTCCACCCCTCTCCGTTGTCCCAGAGTTCTCCCCCACTCCGTCGCGTTCCGGGAAGGAGAGAGACCGAGCGTTAACCGGCTTCGTATAGTGGGACGTCGCCCGAAAGGTGGGGGACAAACCCAATGGGCGGAGTTACGGTTGTCCGACGGCTGGGAGGGACTTTGGGACGCGGAGTGGTTTGCAAGGAGAAGGTGTGGGACGCATCGCGCGCGCGCGCGTATCGAAGTTGCGCGCCTTGTCGCACGTCTCGCAGTCTGTCCCAGTTACTCCCGAGTGATGTACGCGTATACGTTCCCCGTTCGACCCCCGGTGTAACCGAGCTTGTTTGCCACGGTGGGGGTAACGAAACGGACCACGAACGATCTTCACCGCCACCTCCGCGAATCTTCAACCCCTACCCCATGAGACGACTCGCTCTCCTCCCCCGCCCCTCCGAGGCGGACGTCGGCCCTCCGCCCCGGGGGGTCGCCCCCGTTTCGGGCTGTTATCAGCGCGGAGGCGCGACTATCGCGAGAAGCAAAAGCCGGCCCGAGCGCGGTACGAGTGTGCGGGAGACAATGCGGGTCGGTTAAGGAGTTATTTGTTATGTGGGTTCGATTAGAACGATTTTTATTGTATGACGATTAGCCGAGTCAATGGTGAACTCGAACGGTGTTTTTTTAATTATTTGGTATGATCAATCTTTTGGTGTAACGATTGTAAGGAAATAGATCGTCGGTGATTGATAGATTCGTGAATATGGAAATTTTTATTATCTTGATTTTTTTTTAATTTCGCGATTTTTGTTTCAGCGATTTGAAATTAATCATTGATCGACGTTGGAAAAATAATAGTGACAATAATTTTTTCCAACAAACATTGTGACGGCTTTAAGAAAATGGTTTGCCACCCTCGCGAGTATCGAACGGCACATTTGAGATTTAGATTGCAATTAGAGCGACCCGCATTACCCCCTCGACCTGGGCGTCTCGAATTTCCCCCACCCGGTGTTTTTTGCGAAAGGGTAGGGATTTCGTTAGCGTGGGTTCTAGTGTGCGACCCCGGCGCGTCGCCGTTGGGTTGCATCGCGCATCGAAGGAAAGAAGCGAAGATGGAGAAAGACAGAAGGAGAGAGAGAAAGAGAGAAAGAGATCGACGCCACTCGTTTCGAAGCGCAGCGCAGGAGAATCCACAACACGGCAGAAGCGCGCGAGGAGCAGCATCAACGACGTCTCGGAACCACCGAAGGCTGTACCCGACTTCCCGGATATCTTTCCCCGGTTATCTTTCCTCTCGCGGGTCGTGACGGTGCGAGAGCTACTCCCACCGGACATATCGCTCGCGCAGCTTCCACCGAAGCACCGAGTCAGGCATCAGACGGAGCAAAAGAGAGAGAGAGAGAGAGAGAAAGAGAGAGAGAGAGAGACAGAGAGACATGAAGTACAAGCCGCGTTTGGTCTTGGATCGAAAATCCTGGATTTCCGGTTGTCTTTCCCGGTTCTCCACCGTCGCCATCCACCGGCACCGGTGACAAACGTCGCCTCCTTCATCTCATCCTCTGAATTTTCGCGCCCTCGCCTCACCGGAGTTATCCGGAAACCGAGGTGGAGCACGGCTCAACATCCGTTCCTCCCGTGTACTTCCGACATCCCTGGAATTCATTCAATGTACTTGCGTCTACTAAACTCCGACGTGTGTGCGGTTCTTTTTTATTTATGGGGTATTCCTGGGAATTTCGGCAACTTCGAACAGTTGGGTCAAAATTTTTGCCCCCCAATTTTTTCCATTAATATGTGTTGAAAATAAAGAGACACGTATTTCGGCGTTTTTTATTTTGAGCCCCCACTTTTGAAATACGGTCAAATGAAGTTTTTGAAGTATTGACCACATTCGATCATTCGAATCGATATATCTCTGCAACGGTTAGTGATAACTCGAAAAACCACAGGTATTTTTTTTTCGTTTTTGAACGCTCTCTACAATGAAAACATTTACGATTATGTTGCACAAATTCAACAATAAGTTATAAACTATTCAAAATTAAAAATGAAATAAAACAAAAAACGCACTTTTAATTTTTGAAATGTATTTTTTTTTAAATTCCTTGAACAAAAACGAAAATTTAGCCACCTTGAACTTTTTGGGCCGACGCTTCGTTCGGGAGTTATAAATTTTTTTGTCACGGAAAACCCGTAAATTTACGTATTTTATTAGTAAAAATTTGCATAAAAAAAAAGTACCCTTAATTATTGAAATTGTTTTTTTTTTTCAATTCCTTGGACGAAAAGAAAAATTTTGAGACGCGGCCCGACTTGGGCCGACGTATCGTTCGAAAGTTATAGCTTTTTTCGTCATAAAAAACCGGTAAATATACGTATTTTATTAGTAAAAAATTGCATGAAGAAAACGCACCCTTAATTATTGAAATATATTTTTTTTCAAATTCCTTGAACGAAAACAAAAATTTTGAGACCCGGCCGGACTTGGGCCGACGCTTCGTTCGAAAGTTATAGCTTTTTTTCTTAACAACCGGGTAAACATTTACGGGTTTTTTGTGACAAAAAAATCTATAACTCCTGAACGAAGCGTCGGCCCAAAAAGTTCAAGGTGGCTAAATTTTCGTTTTTGTTCAAGGAATTTAAAAAAAAATACATTTCAAAAATTAAAAGTGCGTTTTTTGTTTTATTTCATTTTTAATTTTGAATAGTTTATAACTTATTGTTGAATTTGTGCAACATAATCGTAAATGTTTTCATTGTATAGAGCGTTCAAAAACGAAAAAAAAAGACCCGTGGTTTTTCGAGTTATCACTAACCGTTGCTGAGATATATCGATTTGAATGATCGAATGTGATCAATACTTCAAAAACTTCATTTGACCGTATTTCGAAAGTGAGGGCTCAAAATAAAAAACGCCGAAATACGTGTCCCTTTATTTTCAACACATATTAATAGAAAAAATTGGGGGGCAAAAATTTTGACCCAACTGTCTGAAGTTGCCGAAATTCCCAGGAATGCCCCTTATATATTTTTTTTTTCGTTCTTATTTCGTCCGTGTCATCGCTCGTCTCGATCGCTACGTAGCGAGTTTCGATAGCGCCGGGAAACAAAAATTCTTGGAGACGACGCGGTGAGCTTCCGAGCCACGAAGACGCGACTTCCGACGGCTGACTCAGATTGTTCTTCTCTGTCGTGACATTGTCGTCCCTTCGGTCCACGTTTTTGTCTTTTATCACACTGATTTTTTGTCTTTTCGAAATTTGAAATCAATACGGGGGAGAGATTAATGTTTGCTTTGTTAGGCGAAGAGGAGGGAGGCTGGTTCGTGTGTCGAACCATGAAGGCTCATGTTCCCTACAATAGTTTGTTCCTTTCTATGAGTTGCGATACCTCAGCTTAGAGTCCTTAATATTTTTTTTTAGTTTTTTTTTTTACGTTTTTCAATGAGGTTTCCTCCGTCCCCGCGGGTTGGGGGATTCACGGAGGATAGAACGGGAGACGAACGACACGGCGGTGGACGAGGAACGACGGTCCTTGAGTAGTTCGTGGACCATCAAGATCGCCAGGTCTTCACTCGTTTAGAATACTGATGCGAGACCGAGGCAGAACTATGCTCCTTCGCTTTTATGCCGTATTGCATATATAACTATGTTTTACTAACTCACTCTAAGTTCCCACTCGAGCTTCACATGCGTTCATTTTGATATTAGATAAATATTTCCAAATGCGAACGAGGCGGAATATTTTATACCGAAAAGATATCGAAATTAAATGGAATTGAAGACTGCAAATGTTTGTTTTATTTCAAAAGTAGTACAAAAAAAATGTTACAACTAAAAAAAGTTACAATTTTTACGCTAACCAGCCCCGAGCGAATAACGGATTACCATTTCCTCTCTTCACGGTAGAAATATTCTCAAACTCGTCAACAATAACAGTGTTATTGGTTATTAGAGATTATTTCGACGATGTTTGCGTGAGGTACGATGGCCAATTGTCTTTTGTTCCGTTTTGTGAATATGCGCGGTTAAGGATTTCGAAAAAAAATGGAATTCCAGTACCGTGAGTTTGAATGGGGATGCGCAAGACGTTAAGGGATGAAACTGCGAGTACTACTGGCCAGTTTGGTCACGGGCTAGGTCAAGGTAGCCCGCGCGGGCTCTCGTGGTTCGATGGGCAGCGAGTACAGGCGGAAGGGGCAGAAGGGGGGTCAACACACTGTGCTGTATACATATATATATATATACTTTTTTCTTTTTCTACTCGAATGGGGAGCAGTGCTTTAGGTTCGCGAGGAGAAAGTGAACGAGTGCGAGTAAGAGGACCACCGACAGACAGTTCTTTCTCCGTTGAGATCGTTCGCCTCCTCGAAGAGCATCGTAGCCGCAAAAGCAGCGCAGCTACAGCAGCAGCAGCATCAGAATCGAGACAAGAGCAGGAGCGTAGAGTTCTATCCACCTTGTCTCCGTCACTGGTCGTCTCGTCTCACGGTTTTACTGCACTTTCAGGATTCCGGGAGAGACCCGGAATGGCCTTCGGCCAGGTGTGTCTCGTCGGGCTCGCGCCCATCGCATTCTCTCTGTCCGAAAGGCAAACGCCTACGTCTCTCTTTCTCTCGATTGTTTTTTCTTTTCTTTTTTTCTCCCACCCCTCGTATCGCCGTGTTATGCGTGTATGATGCTGTTTTTAAGACCCTGTAAACCTTGCGGGGTCTTTTTTTTATTCGAGAAGAAATGTTGGACGCGAAGGAATCAATGTATGAACAAAGATTTCTTTCATTGGTTTTTTTTATTCGTTTCGATGGTTTGAGATGATTAGTTGAATTTTAGGTCGATGGTGTGGTGTAGATGAGATGAATTTGTGTGTAGAATTTGCAGCGGAAAGTTGACAGTAAGGATAGAGGAGATGAGTGCATTTGAAGTCTCAAGAATCTCACTCTCTCTGCCTTTACCTCTTTCTCTCTCTCTCTCTCTCTTTACTTCTTTCTCCCTCTCTCTCTGTACCTCTCTCTCTCTCTCTGGCTCTCTTTCTCCCTCTCTCTCTTTACCTCTCTCTCTCTCTGGCTCTCTCTCTCTCTGGCTCTCTCTCTCTCTCTCTCTCTCTCTCTCTCTCTTTACCTCTTTCTCTCTCTTTCGCTCTCTTTCTCTCTCTCTCTCTTTACAATTTTATGGGTTTAATGCTGTTTCTAAGACTCGCTAAACGTCACAGAACTTCTTCCCCCCTCGAAACAAAAATTTGGCCGCGAAGCAAATATATCAACAAATATTTTATCTATTCCTTCTTTCTTTATCCTAATCGTTTTTCGGTAATTACTCAAATTACCGTTAAATGATAAAATACAGCTAAAATAATAAAACATATCGTGTAAAGAATTTTCAGCGGAAAACGAACGCACGCATGAAAAAGATTGAGTGCGTCTGACAGGCTTCAGGTTTAATATTTCTCGGTCTTTTTCGCCCTCTCTTTCTCTCCTCCTTTCTTTCCCCGTCCCTCTCTTTTCTCTCGCTACCCCGGCGGGCCCCTGTTGGCGTTTTATGAGCTCGCTAAGACGTTTTCGCGCGCGCGATTCTCGACGCTGTATATTACTTGCAGTAGTCGAGTGTATACCCGACCGTCTCGTTCCGGCACGGTGCAATGAAATTCGCGCGGCCGCGCATTCCTTTCGCCCGCGGCATGGCCCAGCTCGCGAGGTCGCGAGTTCTTATCCGCGTGTGATGGACGCACTCGAGAGCGTGCGTACGATTGCGACGCAACTTATAATCCTGAGCTTCATTTTCATGACGCTCGAGCTTCCAGCCAGAACCTCCCCGAAGCTCGCCTTCGGGCTATGAAATTTCATAAAGTTAAAAAAATCTTGAAGATTTTCAGCAGTTGTGGGTGGCAAGTCTACAGCGAAAATAATTACAGCACGTCTGTAGTAGTATCCTGTAGAGAGCTTGATAAGAAAAGCAATCTCTGGATTACCAGAATTGTCAAACAGGAAGTTGTCTAATTAAATTACTGCAAAAATCGTAGTTGAACAAAAATTCCAATATATCAGAAAGGAACGCGTAAACATTTTTTCCCTTGTTTCGAAGGAAATGAATCGAGACAGAACGGAACTGTTCCCTTCACCAGCGAGAAAATTGTTGAATGAACCTTCAGGTAGACGATCCCCAAAAGATCCGAAAGCCGGCCGATCGAGGAAAAAATAAGAAAAGAAAAAGAAACCAAAAAAAAAAGAGAGAAAGCCGAATTTCTATGAAAGAAAGCGTGACGGTCATACCTAAGAATCTAACCCACGAAATGTACGAAAATAGTGATATCATTCGTTCGATCGAAATGTAGCGACGTAACTGACCTCGGCCGTTTCACCCTTGAACCTCGAGAGCTTCCGCCCGCGATAGAACGCACAGGCGAGGCCACCGACGCGATACGACGTCGGATTGGAGGGTGATATCGCCGGCTATCGCGCGATTCTCGCACACGCACGTAGTCCGTAGCAGGGCGAAAAATGCAGGAGGGATGACGGCGCGTGGTGTTGTAAAAATAAAACCGAAGCAAAGTTGCGAGACTCAAAGGTGCACGGCACGATGCGACGCGAGTTGCAACGAATACGATGACCGTACGGCGACGTTTACGGGGTGTTTACAGGTTTACAGTTGCAATTGCGAAACCGCTGCAACGACGAGGGGCTGTGAGCGAGCACGCAGGCACGAACTTTCGAAACTTCGCATCGTCCGAGAGTGAAAGAAGAAAGAGAAAGAGAGAGAGAGAGGGGAGGAAGGAGATCGAGTTGAAAGAGAGCGAGAGCGCGATGAAAACCGGACGAACCAGACAGCCGGGCGCCCCCGGGGTTCCCACCCTTCGAGAGCGAGTACGTTCCGCGGCGACGGTGGCGCGGCGGACCCCGGTCGGCTCGCAGTAGCGGTCAGTTTGACACTTGGCTCCTCTCCGTCTCTTCTTCTTCATCGTCACACGCCTAACGAAACTACGCGGATGGCCATTGTCCGAAGCGATTCTCATCCTGGTCTCCGCGTCGAGGGGATGTCGAGTAAAAAAATATTTATATGTAGAGAGGGAGAGGGGGAGAGAGTGTGTGAAGAATATAATGTAGTTTCGTAGATGGAATCGGGGTATTTTCCGTATTTAGGCTGTATACAATCTACGGATAATAATTACGACTATTACAATATATTGCCCGATTATTATTTTTTATTGTATATTATTATTATTATTATTATTATTATTATTATTGTTATATCTATGAGTTTCATATAAATTGTGTAGTTTATATATGGATTATATATTTATCAAATTCCATGTATAAAACTATACCTATTCTTTACATACTTCCCGTATTGTTTTTTTTACCATGGATACCCCTAGTTATTCATTTATACATATATATACGGAGTCATACAAACGCGTTATGAAAGAATAAAAAGAAATCTCGTCTGCGTCCGTTTCCATCTCCGGGCCCTCGAGACGAACCGTTATGGCGTGTGTATCATTGTACTCGGCGCGCGGACATTGCGAATGAAAAGGTGACCGGTAGGCAATTCGAGGTACGTTACGGACGCGTAACGAAGATAATTAATTCCAAGAGGGGTGACAAGGAGCCCGAGATGAATAGAAGAATGAAAAAATATATATATGTATAAAGAGAAGAAGATGAAAAAAACAACAGTCGAAAACGCTTGTGTCGAATGGTTTAAGCGTCATAGACCCGAATAATGGAACAACATTCTTTGCCGTCCAGTTTTTAATTATTTAAAAAGGATTCGTTCGCAGGGTCAAGCTCGGTTCACGGAGATTATACAGGATCAGAAGTACATCTGGATAGTTTTCATTGTAACCCAGATGAAACGAGATGGATATACGTTGACGAAGGCCGTAAGAAAAATGTTGCACCCTTCTCTTAGCTCCCTCTCCCCCCCTTCTTCATACCCGCATAGCAAACTGCGGAGGATGCGGCCCCGCACTACGACTGTGGAAAGATTTCGGTGAAAAACCTCGTGCTTGTATACACTTCTGCTCATCCAGGTATGCCAGTTGTTCGTTCAAACATTAAAACTGGCAATCCGTTCGAGGCGGTTGGGTGACGCTTGGATTTTCGCGTAGAGTAGGATTCCCCGATGAGGAAGGGCCGAGCGCACCAGCAATAGCAGGTGCCCCGCAGCACCTTCCACGGTCTCTTCTGGGTTTGCATTCAAAACTAAAATATTGTTCTTCGTTGTTCTTGCATTCTTCTCTCTCTCTCGCTCTCTTTCTTTCTTTTTTCTCAGCGTGAATTTCTGAAGGCCTGCGTCATTGTCCGTTCGTTCGGCATGAATTTTTATGTCTCTGGACCGAACTATCGGGACGACCCCCGCTCGTAAGCCTTTCAGTATGCGCTGCTTCGTCGAAGCAATCTTCTTCTCTCTCTTTCTGTCTCTCTCTTTCTTTCTCTCTCTCTCTCTCTCTCTCTCTTTCTTTCTCTCTCTCTCTCTTTCTCTCTCCCTCTCTCTCTGTTTATAGGTTTCTACATGTGTATTTTTTCTCTCTTCGTGCAGTGCTTCTCTGTATTACCTGTCGAACCTCCGGAACCGAACGAAACATTCGATCCAAGAGGGTGGACCTGCTGCTGGTGGCCTTTCACAAAAGTTTCGGCCGTCAGTTTGGCACAAATCACATCCTCGGTTATAATATTGTACTGGCTGTGGCTGTGGCAGGATAATAATCTATCGACATAAAATTGTCCCTACCAATTGAATCCAATTTTAATTACTCAATGCAATTTGATCCACGATTGTTCGATTCATGCCGGAGACCGACCTCGAACCCGTCCAAAATCGGACCGAAAATGACGATGTTGATGATGGGTTGGCGATGGGAAGGCAGGAAGAGGAACGAAAGGGAACGAGAACGAAACGGCGGATGAGCTAGGAGGGAAGTGGAAGTGGCTAATTGACGTTACAGAAAGAGCCGGCAATAGGTTGTCGGCACGGCGGCGTTTTTCTCAGCTCATGGGACGATCGCGCGAATGTTGTTTAAAGTCTAGACACAATGTTGGACCCCCGAATTAGAGTCCCAGGCACTGGGAACGAGAATGACCGGGGCCTCATCCCCGTCGCCGTCCTACCGCAGCCGTTCGTTCAGCGCCGCATGTATATACGTATACAAATACGTATATATACACACACACATTGTATATAAAAGCATACACGGGAAGAGAGAACGTCGGAGACGCGCGGGCAGCCCCGCTCACGGTAATTAACAAAATTAGACGTAATTAGAGTGTTGAGCGCGCGGGGAACGGTCGTGCGTGTCTCTTAGGCCCGTCTTTGTCGCTCGTTCACTTTCGAATATCATCCACGTTCTGAAATCACCGAGGCAATGGAGAGAGGGAGAGAAAGAGGAAAGAAGAATTAACGTCGACCAAAGAGAGCTGCCGGATTTTCGTGTGGGGGGGGGGTTGGCGTGTGTGAATCCGAGCGGTTGTGTATTTACGCAGGTCCGGGTAGCCTAATGACTAACCGCGTGTGCCACGATGTGAAGACGAACGGACCACAAGAGAGTACGTCTAATAAGCCGGTCGCGAAATTATGGGAACCATCGTCAGAACGGCGAAGAATACAAGCAAAAACTTCTAAACTGCTTCGAGTGTATCCCAAGTGAAAATAAAGCAATATGTAGAGTGTATAAAGAATATATGTGTATCGTTTTCTTTATGAAATCGGAGGTAGATCCGTGGTTTGGGGGCAAAACCGAGTAAGTTCGTAAAATGAGTTTGCGAGAATCAATTAAATTGTTGGAACCTGTATTGATACTCGGAACAAAGCAAGGAACGACAAGTGTTAGCGAGTTACATGAATTTTTCAAATTTATTTGGACCACGAGATTAATAGAAATTTACAAGTTTTTATTGTCGTAATTAAAACAATTCATACGTTCGATTACTTCGACAATTTTCCTTACAAATATTCCGAATCGATGAGAACTTAATCACGAATGTCTGGCTCGAGGTAAGCACGGGCGATCGCCTCACCTTCGATCCCGATAAGGAGCGTGTGAGATCGGAATTTCTCAGTCTCGTCCCACAAAAACCTCGTAAGAACCTTTATGGAGTATCCGGGCGTATGTCTCATCGGATTTCCAGTCAGGTTGCACATCGGATATAGGGCTGAAGCGTTGCAACCTCGATGGGTTGGAAGCAGGGGCGGCCGGGGCGGTGTGGGGTACAGGTCCGTAATTTCTGCGAGGCCCCCCTGCGCGGTATATATCGATGCAGCTGCACCTGCTTGTCCCTTTCTCGCAGCCCCGGGATGAGCCTGCCGCGGAGAGCAGCGTAGGTTCAGGACGCTTACGCGCGGTACTCTTCGATGGGTATTATATATATACACCCAGGAGACAGGAGACTGTTGCTGCTGCTGCTGCTGCTGCTGCTGTCGGACGGAACTGGCAGGACAATACACCACCCGCCACCGGCTGACCATTGTCCATCGTAACCATGGTGCCCCGTGTCACACCGCGGGTCCACTTTATAGCATTATTATTCGAAGGCGTGTAATCCTAATTCCGTAGCCGAAGCAGGTACTCTTTACCTCCGCCCATTTACCTCCCGAACGTTGTCGTCCTCGTCGTCGTCGTCGTCGTCGTTGTCGCTAGTTTAACTAACATCCCACGTTCACCCTTGTCATCCCTTTTTTTTCCATCGCCCAACGCTCGCCGGCCTTTTGTTTACGAGTAATAAGTCTCGACCGAGAGTCCCGCGGCAACGTTGACAATTAACGCCGGATCAACCAAGGCCACCGAGGTTACGTTTCTTGTACGGTTGTCTTCCGAAGCTTTTATCCCGCTTTGCCGAGCCGAGCTTACGATGCTACGACATTCGCGACGGTTGGTTAGTCCGGAATAACGAAATCTCTGTTCCAACGGGAATAATGAGTCGTCGCAACCATCGCATTTGGTTGACCAATTTGCTGACTGACACTACCTGTTTAACGAATAAATCTTGTTCCATAAACAAATAAATAAATAAATAAATAAATAAATAAATAAATAAATAAATAAATAAATAAATAAATAAATAAATAAATAAATAAATAAATAAATAAATAAATAAATAAATAATTAAATAAATAAATAAATGATTAAATAAATAAATGAATAAATAAATAAATAAATAAATATACATAAAAATGAACAAGCGTAAACATAAGGCGATAACCATAAGGCCATACGATAATTCGGTTTCTTCCGGTCCCTAATGATCGTTAATCGCGAGCAACGAAAGAGAATCATCCATAATCTGTCGCAATGATCCGGACAGGTTGCGTGTAACAAGTTGACGAGGCAGGACACCGAACAAGAGAGATACACAGTAGCGATTGCGAAAAGAAAAGAATTGATACCACGACAGCGGGGGGCGGGGGGGGGGGGGGGGGGGGGAGCGTCGAAGCACATAGTGCGCGGACAATGCCGGCCGTTACTGGACGGCAACACGAGGGAAAAGGAAGGGAGGGCATTGATCGTTCGTCGCTCTTGGCTCTCTCACCACCATTCACCTCGAATATCGGTCCGCCGGTGGCAACGCGCGCGAGCGATCCGGCAAAAGCCGTGGCAGCAGCAGCACCGTCGTGTGTCGCCCGTTACGACGTTTTACTCTCACGTGTACGACACCGTGGCGAAGCTTCGGTGGCCGCCGGGTTTTCTCGCATGGCCGCGTGTGCCATCGGCAATACCAGCGGCAACGACGGCAGTCAACGCGAGAGTTGAATAGCGCCACGGCGATGACTATACCACAATGATGATATCGTACGGTGGACACTCGAGGATGTCGTTCGTCGACTCTATGAACGTCTCCGCATAACCGGCGAGGAAACCGGGAATCGGTGCGGATTCTAGTCCGTGCCCGTCGGTTATGTATACATAACACGGGTAATGCATATATGTGTGTGTGTGTGTGGGTGTGTGTGTGTAGGTGTGCGTGTGTACATGTAACCCGACGCTGCCAACACCCACGTAGTACGTACGAGCGCTATGGGAGAGGGGAGGGTGTGCTTGCAGAGACGAGAGATGCGAGAGCGTAACCCTGACCTTACCCAAGCAGCAACCACGCGCTCGCACTCTGTCGATAGCGTGTATGTGTGTGTGTGTGTGTGTGTGTGTGTGTGTGTGAGTGGAAGCCACGACGCGCGGATTCCAGAGGCTGCAGAACGATAGCCGGGTGACGTCACTGGTATCCGAGCTTGCACCCTTCGACAGATAACACTGGTTGTCGTTGATTCTTGGTCCTTCGTTAGTGATTGTCCATATTGAATGTGTTTAAAATTTTTTTTTCCGATGGGTAAATGTTGTTTATTATATTGGAGAAAAAGGGATTTTTATACGGAGAGCTAGCGAGAAAACCAGATGGGATTGACCAGGGCCGAGGAGTCACGGGACGAGTGCGTGGTTGAACTGTTGGTCGGAATGCTATGAGGGGTAAGGGTCGGAATGCATGTCGGTGACAACGGTCTTACCTCGGGACTTATGGGTTATAAAGATGGGCTTGTAAGAGGCGATGCCGTTGTACGATGAGAGTAAATACTATATTGGAGACGGATTTTTCACTGGCTAAGGTCGTGTGTTTTATTTTGCCATTGAAAAAAATTATATTCAAAATATAATATCTCAAAATTCTAATGCTCAATTATTTCCCGCAAAAGCTCCATGAAATACACAATATTATAGACACATACATATAATTTTTCATTATTTTAGGAGGCTTATGCTGAAAATAATTAAGCATTAAGATTCTTAGGTATTATATTTAAAGTCTAAATTATTTCATTAAATTTTTTTTGCTCAATTATTTTTTGCATAAAGCTCCAAAAATATAAACCATTATATATGTATGTTATTTTTTTATATTTAACAAGGCTTATGGGGGAAAAAATAGAGCTTCAAGATTTTTGGGGCACTGCTGGACGGTGAAATTTACGAAAAAGTGTCCTTCGAGAATTTTTTTTCTCTTCGAGTCTCGTTGATCAGAAAACGTTCATTTCTTCTCAATAAGAATCTTGCGAGAGAAACATTAACAGCTCGGACATTGTTCGCTGGTTGAAACTGTTGACGGAACTTGGGGGAAAGTAACGTAGAATAATTTCGTCGGTTGGGGCGCGGAGAGTCCGTACCGTAATAGAAAATTTTTGTACAATGAAATTACAACGGTACGTCGTTTGTCCGTTTTTGTGAAGGACCAGCACCCCCTCGGCCGTAGGACCCCGTTGCGGTCCATGCGGCTGTACGAATGTACGCTGGTGCACGGTGAAAGAGACCTTTTAAAAGGACACCAGCCAGTGTTCGAAAAGGGGACTGGTACTACACACCGCACTTCTGTGTACTTTACACGTGTACTGCCGGTGTTACAACGAGTTTTACAGCTTTGCATACCTGAAGGGTCCACGGCCAACAGGTACCCGCCTAGGTGCTGTAAAAATTTATTGCCGAAAAGGCTGTCGCTGCGCAACTACTTTGTCCGCTAAAGGTGAGAATACATAAACTCGATTGTTTTCCATTTTCTCGCACCTGAGTCGAAATAAATGTTTTTTTTCCCGAGAATTTTCCTTCTTCACGCCGTCTCCCTCACTACTGGTCTTCGAAATAATTGCAAACAAATGCTGTGTAATAACTCGGACTGGAGGCGGTTCGGACAACTGCGGAGTCGAGGTACAATAAAAAAAAGTTGCTAGTTAAAACTGGCAAATTGCTTCTTCGGAATTTAAGACGCTGTGAGTTGAAATGAGCAAGCTGTTCTCCCAGAATTGAAGATAATGTAAGAATCTTCCTCCATGAGAAAGGATTGTATGAACTTTGAGTTCCTTGTGGAGGAAGATTCGTATAATATTTTCTATTCTGGAGGAGCAGCTTGCAATTTCAACCTGCAGCCTCCTTAGTTGTGGAGAAGCGATTTTCAAGTTTCACATTGCAGCTTGATTCCAATATAAAATTCGGTCCCTTCGACCGGTCCTCGCCAAATTTCGTACGTATCAAGGTTAAGTGATTTCCCTTACATGTAGCGAGTTCGGGATCGATTGGTCGAAGCTGTCGTGAGTTAGAGCTAAAAATTAATTTTTCAATGATTTCAAAATCCTAAAAAATATGAACTTCTAACTTGAAACCAATTCGTGAAGAACTACTCAGACAATTACCTCCAAATTTTCGATCGCTATGGTGCAAACGTCCTTCATTTGTTAATTGCACAACGACACAAAACCCGAGCCGCAGCTTCGATCATGACGAAAATTGAAGTCAATAAAGAAAATTTAGAGCTGCACATGTCTGCAAACTTCGAGGGCTGTAGCTAAAAACGTTGTCGAGTTATGAACGTTTAAATTTCGGAAGGCTATTACGCACATACTCATACACACATACACCTGGGAATTTCCCCCAAATGTATTTTTTCGACGTTTTAGCACATTCTGAACATGATAACATGAAGATCTCGCGAAAAAAATGTCTCTGATAACATAACATAGCATCCTCAATGAGGAAGCAAAAACGGAAAAAAATGAAGAAGCGAAGGAAGGATTTTTTTGACATGACGTTGAAGTTCCGCGCCTTCGTGTCAACGAGGAATATCGCGCTATCTGACTCGCAACGATATATACAGACGCGTATTTGCCTCTGGTTGTGTGGTTTTGGCGGTCGCGGGGCTTCGCGTGCAACGTCCGAGGGAGAAAGGCGAGAAGGACGTAACGGAAGAGATACAAGCTTGATAGGGACGGGTTACAGGACGATCGGGTCGATAAGATAATTACTAGATGCTAATACAACCAGGCCGAAGCGAACCATAGCGAGACGGCGTATTTGTTCTTTGCACAAACTAGCAGCGTGTCAAAAGCTGGCGGAACACCTGAAATCTTAAGAATGTTCGTCAGCCATGCTAGGCTAGTCGGTAGTTTAGCCACCGCAATCGGTCTCGAGACGTTGAACAATGCACAGATTATAACATTCATTTTTTTACCGAGTTCGCAAACTTGGTGAAGTGAATGAGGATTAATTTGTGTGTTATTGCGTCGCAAAGGTAATTGTTTTAGGCCGCGCAGCGGTAGAAGGTAGTTCCGCGGTCGCCGGGAGATGGCTAACGGGCTCGCTGTTTCTCGTACGAGAAATGGAAACGCTGTTTCACGGACACACGAGGCTTCGGTAATAAGTGGCCAAACTTGTAATTCCGCGGCAAGGTCCGATAATCTGTCGTCGAGCAAACGACTATTATTGTTGTCTATCGGCGTGAATGAAATATTAATTATGTTAAGAACAAATAAATAGTTATTATTGTATCGAATTGCTGTAAAAGTTAAATCATTGCATTGGTTTATTATATACATCAATGTGTACAAATTCGGAATTTAACTAAAAAAAATTAATACTTATACCAATAATAAAAATAAGTAAATTTAAAAAAAAATCTAAAAATATCCAATAACCGAATTAAAAAATAGACAATTAAATACATAATAGATAAAAATTTAAATAAATATCCTAAACCCAGCAATTCTATAAAAATCCTGCAAATATTCGCGACCGTATAAAGTCTCGTCCAGATCGTCTGTGCTCAAGAACATTTTTAACATAATGTTCATGCAACAAAAAATGTAAAAAAGATTGATTAAAAAAAACAGACCGGAACAAAAAGTAACAAACTTTATACGGTATTCGACGCGACATTCGCATTACGTCGCTTTAAAACATGTGTCTGAGAAATAACCCTTATCGCGCGAGTATACATCTCTCTTCGCGCAATTCTCGGACCCACAACCACGCAGCTATTATCAGCATCTCGTGCTAGCTCGGCTAGCCTCGTTACACGTCGAAACGCAACATGTTTCGCATCGAGTGTCGTTAAGCGCGATTATATTACCCCGCCCGCGGGGTTCCGTCGTATGCGTGGTTTCCACGGGGCGCGCGCGTGCATCGTCTGCCCGTACACCGCATATGCACCAACCGTCGCGTATCGAACACACCCGCACACACCCCGTAATCGTCTACACATGCACCAACGGACTATGCAACTATGTACGGAGCACCGCGTGTCGCGAGACTCTCTTTCGTGATTCGTCCCGTCGCTAAACCGTTCGCGTTTCGTGTTTGACGGACGAAACGCACCACCCTCTTCAACGTCGATAAGTAATTTATTGCCGGTATCGCGAATGCATTTAAGTAATATCGCGTCGAGGCACGAGGCCTGTATATACTCTCACTCGCTATACTCCCACTGTGGGGAATAATTTTCTATTTCTAACCATTCTCTGCTCCTCATATTCAGCGGAAGAGTACTCGCGGGTAAAAAAAATGCGACAAAAGTCACCCTCGGACGTTCAATGTACATACATAGTAATTGTAACTACAATGTCGAACTACTTATTTGATACTTAATGTTGCAACGTTACTTTTACAGCGTACGCAAGAAATAACTCACTTTTTCCTCGGTGCAAGCGTTTTTTTTTTTTCATTTTTATTTTTTATTTCATCCCTTATTTGCAAGCCCTTCAATTTGCGAGTTGTGACATTTTTTTCTCGCAATCCAATTGTGCTTGCATTGCAGTTTAGGAGAACCGTGCGGTTATGATGCCGACGATTGTCGCCGAGAATGCACCGGTGTTGACGTAGTCTGGAGGGTGCTAGACGAAAAGGGCAAGAAAGAAGGGGCGGCGCAAAGGTTGCGGAGAAAGGGAGCTTAATTTGTGACGCTACGAATGGAAGTCGGTTTGGTTAACAAGGAAAAAAAAGCCGGAATGGAGTTTCCGTTGCTTCCCGCGGCTCGTTGATGACCGAAGGGCTCTTTTCCGATCATCGATCTCCAACGTTACGTAACGAGCTCGAGGATAACACAAGCCGCTCCTGTAATTTTTTAATTACGAGAGTCATCTCTGCCTCTCCTTTCCTCCCTTCCGGCCCAATCATCGTCCCGGATTTGAAGAACCCATCGGCGTCGGGGTTAGTTCTTCCAGCTGCCTTATTCCGCTCTCCGGGAAATCACTCAGATCCGGTGACTTGCCGAATTATAGCCGCGATCGAATTTTCCGACGATAAACTCTCTCTCTCTCTCGTTACCTCAGCTGCCGGTTCACCAATAATTTTCGTGCTAAACCGATTCTCGTCCGTCCATTGCAATCTCCGGAATTACTTTTTTTTTCTTCATTTTATTTAATATTTTTATCTTTTTATTCTTAAATAACGCCCACGTCGGATTTCTCACAGACTCGGTTGTCGGCTTCGTGTGTGAATTTTCTCTCGGACAATCTGGTTACCGTCTCGTGGCAATGGTTCGCGCGAACCGGACGCAACGTTCCGCGGATCCCCGACGAAGAAACACGGGGTTTTGAAATCGTTATAACCGGGGCCGGTGGGTAAATGCACCGGGAAAACCATCGCTCGGTCGAGCACCGGAAAACGGAAAGCGTCAAATTAAGGTGCACTCTTCTCTCACAAGTCCACGACGACGGGATAGAGTTCCACCGCGGACCGACAAACGTGGGCGTTGGTCTTCGTCTCGCTGTGCTTCTCTCCGGTACATATATCCATAAACCACGACTCTCTCCCTTGTTCGCATCGTTTTTATTACGCGGTTTTATTTTTATTTTTTCTCGTTCTTTTTCGTTGGTTTTTTTTATTATTCTTTCTTTTTTCTTTTTTCATCATTCGAGCAAGCTGTTTTCTTCACGTTCCCCGCTATTGTAATACCGCTTGCGTTCGAACGTGTAATGATTTCGGACAATCGTGAAAACGTAGCGAAATTATATTCCCCCCGCGATCGGGGTCGCGTTTATGCCAGCAGGAGATACGGTGGCAGGTGCAACGAGGAGCATCGCATATGTCGCTTTTCTCTTTTTTTATTGTTATCCAGAGTGGACATATTTATTTCACGCTCTCATGATGATAACTCCCTCCGCACGAGTACGATTCTCTTGGTTTTGCCTCGAACGTTCGTTACTTTTTTTTTTTTCTTTCTCAACCGCCCTTTCCCGACCACGGGCCAAAGCCGCAGAGGGCCAAGACTTTGGCAAGGAAGGGAGGGAAGGAGGGGGGGGGGGGGGCGTTTCACCGATGATCTCGTGGCTTTGACCTGCTTTCGTTTTGTTGGAAATATTCGCCGAAACAGCCGGAAATTATTTCAAAGAATTTGTGAGTTGTTGATTGTTTAATGAATAATATTGTTGTTATTATGTTTTTAGATAATTTAAATATTTCGTCTTATTCGGAGTTCTAACAATTTTTTTTAGAATTATTGTGTTTTTTCGCTTGTGTGTTTGTACGTGTTTTGTTTATGTATTTTTTTATTTTTTTTTTTGTGAAATGACGAATTTGGTACGACGGATGGAACATGCAAGAAAAGTTACGGGCGACAGCTCGCCCGACGATATACGAAGTATTTCGTACGAGAATGGTGCACCGGTGACTTCTGTGTTTCAACATTCTTATGAATAAATATCAACGTTTCTCGTGAAAGATTGTCGGCGGCGTCGTTTCTATCTTCTTCTTTTTTTTTTATATTTTTATATTTTTTGTATTTATTTATTTTTATCCACATGCGGGATATCACAACAGATCGATAAAAATTCGTGTTTGGCGTGAGTGTTGTGTACCTGAAGAGCCATAAATATTTCAATAAAGTACCGAAGGCATCGCGACGAGGTTTGTTTCTTCCCCGTGCCTCGCTGCACCCCGGTCGAGCGGCACGGTCGAAAGTAAATACCGAATGCGGGGGATTTTTTTTTTTCAATTACGCAATACTCCTATTTTTTCTCGGCTCACCTATGTTTATTAACAAGGCTTGATTGTCCTAGAATGGGTCATTGCGACACCAAAGGCTGGTCGAGCTGATGCGTCAGCAATTATTGTTTATTCGTGAGAGCGTAGGATTAACTGCCAAACGAATAACAAGGAGTAACTTAGAACGTGAATTTATTCTTTGTTTGTTTATTAGAACTGCAATTATTACACGGATGTTTTTTTTTCTTCTGTTTTTCTGCCTTGGTGAACTTAGCGTATCTTCATTTGTTTTTTTCTTACGTTTCGCCCCTTCGAAACGGGGCCTCTTCACATATATTTGCTTCTCAATGGCATTCTTTTCATTAATTATTTGTTGTAGATAAGCTAATAACTTTTGTATCTCGTTAAATCAACGAAGCTCGATTGATATTTTTCATTGTTTGTTTGTGTGTGCTTAGTTCTATTTTTCTTGCCTTGTTAATTTTGTATTGTCAAATGGTTCCTATTGATTATGCAGGTATGTGATTTATTTCGGGAATTGTGTTCCATGGATTAAGCACTTGTTTCTTTCGGGGTTATGTTTCTTTTTAACACGAACGGCGGTTCTTGTTTCCGTTTTCATCTGTCTATGAATTTATGAATGTTAACATGTTACCATTTTATTTCATGCCATGTTGCCATTTTATTTCATGCCATGTTGCGAGATTCTCCCATCGCACGTCAGATGCGACGACGAAGAATTCGCCAGACGCGAAAGCCTCTTGATTATTATCAGCCGAAGCGCGGTCATCGCGGTGGCGACTCGCACGAGCTTCATGGTTGAAGAAAAATCCGCGAGATGGAGACGCGTGGGAGTTGGAAAGCTCGGAGCTTGGCATAAAAGCCCGAGCGACTTGCGTTGTTGGGCGGGGGAGGGGCAGGGGGGGGCGAGAGTTTAGTCGTGTCTCGTCGAGGGCGTCACGAGGTTCTCGTCTCAGCGGCTCTCCCGCCACTTTCTCGAAGAGAAATGTTACATGGACCGAGCACGGTTTCCACTGTTGGGCTTTTGGGAGAGAGGGGAGGCAGCCGAGAGGAAATGAAAAACGCGGGGGAAGTGCGTGCTCTCGACGGATTTGAAGAACAAGTGCTTTTGAGGGTAAGAGAGGGGGATGATGCGCGAGGACTGGGAATAAAGATGGATAGAGGGAGAGAGAGAGAGAGAGAGAGAGAGAGAGAGAGAGAGAGAGAGAGAGAGAGAGAGAGAGAGAGAGAGAGAGAGAGAGAGAGAGAGAGAGAGAGATGAGGAGAAGGAAGCAAGAGACGAACGTCGCAGCTATACGCTGGCATAGTTAACTAGCTGAATCTGAATCAATACTCACTTGCTTCCCGCGCGCAGCCACCCACCGAGTTTTTCTTCAGACCTGACGAGGAGACTCTAAGGGTACCTCGCTTTATCCCCTGCTTCTCCACAATCCCCCGCACCCTATTCCAGTCTGCTCTTCTTACTTATTTCGCTCTCTTCGAGAGCGACCCGAGCTCGGCTTTAAATACTCTAAAAGGAATAACCCTCTTTTTCTTGCTCAATCAGCTGTAACGTTCACTGTATTTCACATAATCCCACTGAAGTAATAGTAGCAATTACGAGTAACATGGAAATTCGACGTTAGCGCGTTTTGTTTATTGTATTTTTTCCGGAATGCTACCGGAATGAATTTCCGGTACGTTTTTTTTGTTATTGAAATTACTACATATTTTTTCTCTTCGACCATTACGAATCTTTGTTGTCACTTTTGGAAGTTGCCACATAGGCGGACGTCATGTGCTTATAATCCTCCGGATAAATTGATTATCATGTAAAAAGAAAGATTTTCTAAAAATAGAGAACGAAGAAAATTTCTTGAAATTTTTCTGCTTCGCAGTTTGACATAACATTTTCTTAATTCGACGTACCAAGCCCGGTTCAGAACATAAATTTATTACACAAATAATTTCTATTTCCACGTATCCCGTGATTATTGAATTCCAAATTATTTCCGATCAATTTATGTTTCTCTCACATATTCTGGCCCAATCGTCACAATATCTAGGTCGCTTCTTCAGAGCCATTGCACTCAAATTTGGTTCTTTGACTCTGCGTGTGTGTATATACGCAGACGGCTTCGGTCCCCGACGGCGTTTGATCAGTTTTGGTCGAAGCACCTTCAAACGAAACAGTTGTCGGCACCAAAACGTACTCGCGACACTTTTTGTTTCCGTCGATGTTCTCCGGAGTTTCCATGCATTTCCGGGGATTCGACGAATGCCCGCCAATACAAAATGTCCTCCAATGAAAGAGAAAACAATAAAAAAAACTACACTACTACACTCCGATCGACTGGTTTACAGCGTTTGCATACATGAATATATCACTGGCTCAAAATTTTGGCTACAGTCTCCCTCGCCACTTTTCGAGACGACGGAGATTTCTGTTTTATTATGCCGTCACTTCTTTATTGATCGCCGACATCGGAAAAGCCTTTGGTTCAAGTGAAAGTCAGGCTGAGCGTGAAGCTCTGCCGAGGATTGTTCCCCGCGGAATTTCCTCACGCTTCGGCTGCTCCGCGAATACGAAGACGACAACGACGACGACGGAGACGACGACGACGAGTAGGGTGATGTCGACAATCCCCTAAAAAAAACGCGAAAGACACTCTCGGAATTTTTCTTCCCGCACGATTCCTCCTTGACGTATCAGCGCGACTTTATCACGGCTGGTCTGATTCCTTTTTCCATTCTTTGAATCACGAGAAATAGCAGAGAGGTTTTTAAAATCTCGACGGTAAGAATGCGTTGTGGATATTTCTTTGCAGAGGGTCGGCTCGGATAGCTCGACGAAAAATATCGAGCAATGAGATGTATCGTTTGCATATTTTTTCAGTGATGACTGCGAGTAAACTTAAATTTATCTGGCGCATGAGATAATTATCGGAAAAATTAGAAATATCGTGGATTGATTTATTGCTTCGAGCGGCGTGGCGATAGGAGAACCCGGGGCAAAACGAATCAGTCGATTGCGATTCGATAACGAGGTTGAAATTACCTCAAGATTATAAAAATACATACATATAATAATTGACACAGGTAAGATAATGTCGCAGCTAATAGAAATTGAAATTTCCCATTGTATCAAAGAATTCGCAGATTCATCAGCAATCAAAAACATTCATCCGCCTCATCTACTCACAGTGACTTCAATATTTCATTCTCTCATTCGTTACCCGTAACAGATGCGAAACCGCATCAAACGTCCTAAATGTAATAAAAATGGAATTAAAAAATTGAAATCATTTTTTTCTATATAAATAAAAATATAAAAACGGAGATAAAAAACCCGTAAATAAAATGTAATAGATCTGACTACGCATTCATATCGCACCGAGAATTAATCGCGACGAAATAAACTGCATTATTATTATGCCCGGATTCTCCGTGGCTCCTGCGAGAGTTCCGCAACAGCGCTCGCTCGGTGGGCTAATTGTGTTGCGTGGGTGCGAATATGGTTTATAGTTCGGTGAAAAAGCTGGCCCACGGCCAGCTTCGAGCAAACGAGCTCACGTGACGTCACGCGACGCGAATAGCCGCAGCAGCACCAACGGCAACATCAGCAGCATCAGCAGCAGCAACAGCGGTGGCAGAAGCAACAGCAGCGGCGGGCTAATTAGACGAGGTTTAGAAGCTTCGTAGAGAACGTTTTGCTAATGTGTGCGCTTGTGTGCTTCGTGCAATCTAGCTCCTAGTTCTATCCTCGAATGCAACCGCGACTCACGCATTTTGTCATTTGTGCAACACTGTACACAGTGTTAGACCGACGTTTCATGCGCTCGTACGCGATCCACAGTTCGTCCGTTATTCCACTTTCTCGTCTTCCTCTCTGCGCGCACGCACACTACTCCCGAACGCATTTGCCAGCAGCGTCGACGAATCACCACCGTTTCGACGACGGACGAAGCCGTATCGCCGTCTTCGTATTCGGTCCATCGCACCGGTCTCGTATATATAGATGCAGAGCGGTGCATTAGCAACTCTTGTGCGGAAGAATACCATTAAGAAAATCAACCGTCGTTCATTTGAATGACTTTTTGTTGGCTTAGTTACGGAAAAAACATATCGGAGGTGAGAAAAAAATAGATCGCCATTAATATAGCTGACGAAATAATATTGAAGGTAAAAAGTTAAATATGCAGAGAATAATCTTGAAAAAAAATAGAATCTCACTGGTGAGAGAAAATAATATATCGACGTTGATTCAGCTAAAAAAGAAGAATATTGAAAGTGACAAATATAATCTCTATCAACATCGATTTGGCTAAAAAACGACTACCAGAGATAAAAGAGAATAATATATCGACATTGATCCAACAAGAACAAAAAATACTGCATGTGAGAAAAATCATCTACCGACATTAATTACGCCAGACATTAAATAAGCCAGTTAATTAATCCACAATCAAGACTCCCCCTCCGATGTGCTGAATTGTATTCATCAGATTGAAACACCTACGAAATGTTTGTCGAGGCAAACCGCATTACCCCCGATCGGTTAATTTCCATACGAACGCGGAAGCGACAAGCCGCGCACTCGACTTTCCCATAGCTGTCTCCGCCTACTGCTTTATATTACAATTCCCAGAGTGATCTCGTGCCACACGGACCGAGCTCGTGGCTCGGTTTCTGTACACACACATACACACACACACACGGATAGCCAACACACACACACACATATATCCCTATATATATTCACCACCCGGTTAAACTGTACCTTCCTTCGTTTAATGTATATATGCAGTACGGAAAGTGTGGGCCGAGCTAATTACGCGTCTCGCCCTCCGGCACCTTCCCCCCTCGTTCGCATCGTCCCTGGCTATACATATTATAAATACACATCCCCATACACACACCTACAAATACACATACACATATAAACCTTTCCCCCGCGCTCGACGCGCAACAAACGAGCCTAGCCACACGGCATACTTATTTCATCGAGCCGTTTCATTTACATAACAAATTGCGCTCGTAATTAACCATAGACGAGGGGCGGTTAGAGTGGTGTACCATGAAAATAAGGGAACGCGCGGCGGAGCAAGCGATGCGAGAAGGATAATACGCGTAAGCATCGGTGTGTGCATCCCACAACCGGGCGATGCACCGAAGAACCGCGTGTGTGCGAGTAGTTCGCATGCGGATTCGCGGACGCGCATGCGCTCGGTGCATTTCGACCGCTAGCGGACGACGCGCGAGGCGCGCGGCAGGCCGCCGAGGTTTTGATTTACGACCATCGTTGCCCCGTGCGACGATGAGGATGTGGCGGAGAAAAAGGTGAGAAGAAACGTGTATTATACTATGTGTAATGCAAAAAAAAAAAAAAATGAAGAAATAAACGTGTGCAAACACGAATGGGGCTTGAGCATGCGAATACGAGGAAGCGAGACGGGAAACGGAAAACGATGATGAAGCCGCGGTAAAAGACCGTGAGCTGTTGCGCACGGGTAACAATGTCAGTATTATGCTATCTTTCGGTCTGCATACAAGCAATAACGATAAAGAACTCCGGCGCGTGGTGTAAACGGTGTAAATAATCATGATAATAATGATGATGATGATGATTACGACGATGATAATGAAAACAGAGGGGTGGGCAAGCGGGCGTGACTGCGTTAAGTCAAGTTAAGTCGAGGTTAACTCCCTTAATTACTCAGATTTAATCAGCGCTCGGCAGTGGTCTCGCTATCTCGCTCGTTCTTCGGTGCGTTGCGCACACCACGAGCTCTTCCCACTCGGCGGTGCGCGTACCGAACGGCCCAATACCCGTGCAGACGATGCACACGTGTTGATGCATCGTTGCGATCGTGAGGGTGCAGCATGCTCGTTATCGAGATGCACTCGGGTGAATCGAATTTTTCGAACGTGATTCGTTGCGATTCGCGGCCATTGAGATTAGAAACGATGAATTGATTAATCAATGAAGATAAATTATTGGAAAAAAAAATGTTTGCAATGTGAGATCGGAGTATATGGAGATGTGGCGATTGACCGTCGTCTGTGGTATTTGTTTATGGGGGAATGGACCGAGACTTGTGGGTGCCACGTAGATGTATGTGAGTTTAGTCTACTGTCTCTGAATTATGATCGGGTATTGAGTGGGTATCTAAATAGCATTATTTGTATGGTAAGTATCATTATTAGTGTTTATTATGATTTAGTATTATTATTATTCATAATATACAATAAATATATAAATACATTCAATCTTTCATCCGCAATTATTACGAATCTACAAATATTGTTCATCCTGGAACTTACAAAAATAAGAATAAAATTCCTCCAATAAAACTGACGAAACGAGGTAAGTACGCGGAGCAAAGTGTAGACATACGCAGCTATCCGGACACGCGTGAGTGTTTCATTGTATGCAGAAATTAACTTATCGAACGAGTTCGCCGAGGCTCATCCAGCTGGAGCACAATCGACGTTCGTATGCACTCGCGGGTTCGTATACCCACGCGATAGAAAACGTCTGCACAGCCGGGTCGTCAACCACGACGATACGAGGAGGAGCCGCGTACGCGCCGGCTTCGAATGCGCGTCTGCGGCTGCACAGCGAAGGGGGCGGTTGGGGGAAGAGGGCACCCCGGCAACGGCAGCCTAGCAGAGGTACTGCGTTGGCTCTCGCATGCTCGTTCACTTAACGAAGATTAATTGCGCTTAAACCAACTGCGCACCGGTATAGCACTGTGAGACGAGCGCGCTCAGTATGAGGCTTCTCCTCGATATCTTTCCTTCTCACTCTTTCACTTTCTCCGTCCGTCTTTCTCGCGAGCGAGAGTTTTTTTAATTTTTTTTTAAATTTCTTCGACTCATTCTTCAGTCGTCGAGCGCGAGGCTCGCTCTACCTCGTGACATGCTGACCCCGGGCGAGAACGCGGTCCTCGTCGTTGCCGCTGTCGTCTCGTATACGTTTGGGCCCAAAGGACCTTAATTTTGTTATTTATTTACTCTTTCTTTGGTACCATGAGTTTTATCGATTCGCTGCGGAACCGGGAATGGGCATTAATTCAATGAAAATGTGCTTGATGCTTTTTCAATGGAGGAGTTATGATTAATTATCGAGCGAAGATTCGAGTTTTTATGATTATTCAATGATTATCGGGAATTTGGAAGACTTATTATTTTACAACGCATTCCGGTACTTAACAAGACTCGGAATCATCTAATAATCAAAGTATTTTTAATTGATACGTTTTTATTTAATGAATTTCCACCCCTGCACCGCACGTTTTTCTCGTTCCTATTTTTTCTCGCCACCCGAATGTGTTGAACCGCGAGTGGCACAACCAGGACGAACCCGATGGTTGGAAGTCGAGGATCCGGGGATCTCGATAAACAAGCGTCTCACTGTCTAGCCCCGACCGTGGAGCGGGCGATTCTCTCCGTAAGCGTTTTTCGTAGATCGGAATGACGAAGTAGATTCGTACCCAACGATAATGCCGGCGAGTGATTGGAGAAAATCGTTCCTGGGAGAATTAAAAGTAACTCTGCCTCGAGGGTTCGTTGGCTGAATAATTTTCTACACGCGTGCGAGAATAACCGAAGATTTTTCAACGTCATTTCACGTTTTATCGTTCGTTTTGATTTTCAACTGTCATTATTACGCGCATTGTAATTATCCTAAGTACCACTCACGACTATTGAGATACGCGGGCAGGGCTAAGTATTCACCCCCGGGGGATGATCGTCAAGCCCTTCCCCGCCCCCAAACACCCCAATTACAAGGAATTATTTCGATTTTAATTTTAAAACACATCTTATCATCGATCTTCTTCGATAAAAAATGAAAATAAATTAATCACCATGGTTTTGATACTCATCGTATTTTTCCATTGTTCCCTCGTTCCATAATAATCCTGTTAATTTTTTTCCCACGAGATTCACATTTGCCGATGATCGATTGTCCGAAAAATAAATCCAAAATCTTGTGTATTTAAGTTACGATGAAAAAAAAAGAAGGAATTAAGGTAATGGTGTCGGTTAATACGTGATTCTACCGATTCTTCGGCCATCTATGCGAGCACGAATGGGGAAGATCGATCGTTGATAAGGATCTCGGTGTCACTCCGTTATCGGAACCCGACCCGCCCATTATAAACGATACGAGTGACGTATGGGAAATGATTAATATTTCGTGGCGAGAAACGACGGTGCGGTTGAGAAAGAAGAAAAAAAAAAACGTAACCTGGAGGAGCTAAAGAGTATCGAGCGATGAATTTATCTTCGGGATGAGCGCACATCATGCGCAGGTATGCTTAACAAAGTATAATCGACTGTATCGCTTACACCCACACGCGTGTATATGTATATTAATATTGTATATGTAAGTAATATACGTGAGTTTAAATATATATGATATTTATGAATAGATGTGAAAATCTTTGCCAGGACCGAGACGTTTACCAGCGTGGTTGACGCCTTCAAATGGAAGTCTAATGAAGTGTTGAACGGCTCGTCCGTTTGTTGACTGCAATGACTCTCGAGATTCGGATGATAAAGTGTCGGAGGATGATCGGATGACGTTTTTGCTGGTACGTCTGTGACGGACAAAAGTACGGAGGGACGAGTGGTAGCAGTGGTAGGTCACAACATGGTCTATAGGACCCGAACAATCGGCTAGGGTGCGGACGTCGAATTTATAAAATTGAATTCGTGAAACTAGCCCCGGAGAAACCTGTCCTGTCTCTCGATTTTTGCTACCTCTCTCTCTCTTTCTCACTCTCTCTCTCTCCCTCTCTCTTTCTCTCTCTCCCTCTCTTGAACTTCCATGTACTCGTCTGTTGATGATGCGTGAGTGATTTTGAAGAAAACCTGGTCAAGCGCGAGTTACACTCGTCCGCGGAGAGTTCTGTACCATTTTTTGATAATTAATTCCCCGAAATCTATATAAGACCTAGGGATTCCGGTATAAAATTCCTGTAAACTTCAAGTAAGATCTTACACCTCTTGATTTAAAAAAATGCTGGGCCCAGCAGTTTTGCACATAAGTGGTAAGGATACTCTATTTTCGCACATTTCCCAGAATATGATTTCAACTATGCTATTTCAAATTGTAAAAAACATACCTTCGTATTCCACATTACAAAGAAGATAAACACCATACTACACCAGCCATACCATACCGAAACTCAAAAACCACCATATTCCATACGATACGATATTCGAAAATAAATTTCGACTGCCTAATTAACCCCCTCTCCAATTCTTCCCAGAATATCTTCAAGTATTATTTCGTGCAAAATATGTAGATTAATAAGATGTATTACTATGCCGAAATTAAGATTTCTACGTCACCTCATTTCTAAGAAAATCACTTGTGACAGCCGGTCAGACAAACAGACAGCCACGCGAGTGATCTTAGAAGGATTTTTCTTTCACGGTACAGAAACCTAAAAAAAAAACAAAGAAAATGAAAACTAACTGCAATGATTCAAGCAAAGTACCCGAAGGCTTCGCGACCGAGTGATTGGACACAGTTTTCAATGGTACGAGCATCTTCCGCAGTCTTCTCGAAGAAGCCGGCGAAGATCGCGACCCGGCCTCTTCGCCGTCTCGTAAAATTTCGCGGCAAAAGGTTTGTCGGTGCCACGGATAGCGCATAACCGTTAGTTTGGAACCGTGTAGCGAAGGGCCACCGAGTATAACGAAAAACGTCGGCGATAAGGATACCGAGGGATTTCTATAACGCTGTTCTTTGTAAGAAGGCAACGGGCGCGAGAGGTCTGTGCGAGTCGGCGAGGCGCGATAACAATCGCGAGAAGAGGGGTCGCCCGGTTCCCTATTGTTGTGTATAAAATATTATTTTTGCCGGGCGAGGCATTCATACCGCGAGACGCTTCTTCTTCTTTCGTCTCTTACTTTATCGCTTCGGGAGACTCGCAAAGAGAGAGAGAGAGAGAGAGAGAGAGAGAAATGAGGGAGGAAAAAAGAAACGAAAAGTGTGCAAAGATTAAGGAGGACGCTGGTATAAGGATAATTATCAAAGACGCTCTTTCGACCTGCGAGGAAGTGAGGAGGACGAACAAGAGGGTGGGGGCTGGGGGGAAGAAGAGGGCAAGTGGTGCTTCGAAACGAAGGAAATTCTCGAGACGAACGTCGCTCGAGACAAAGGCCCTCCCACTCTCTCATTTTCTTCATTTTCCTTTTCTCATTCCTTATTCTTTCGCTCCTCTTATATATATCTATTTTTTTTTCCTCTCT
Organism: Sussaba pulchella; assembly: GCA_963971145.1. Lineage (NCBI taxonomy): Eukaryota > Metazoa > Arthropoda > Insecta > Hymenoptera > Ichneumonidae > Sussaba > Sussaba pulchella. The sequence goes on from OZ020173.1 coordinate 775,343, forward strand.
TTATTATGATCCTCTTAAAGTCTGGAGCGGAGTCTCGAAAGGAATTCCGGATGATTTTGCTTTGTGCCGCGTATTTTTTATTCTTAGTCCCTGCGCGAACGGTTTATACAGCCCCCGACCATCCCTACGGGAGAGGGGTAAAGGGAGCGGCATTAATTGCTGGTAAATGTTATCTGCCGGACTCGAAACGACACGGAAATTGGGGGATGGACGGCGCGAGAGGGTGAGAATCAACGTTTCCTGAATCCTTTGGCAAACTTGGCTCGAGGCTTCGCTTTTCCACCTCGTCATTTTACCGGTTCGACTCAGTTTTGAGGAATTTTTTTTTTTTTACCTTCTCATTCCCGTTTCTTCCTCCGCTCACCGTGCCGGCGGAGATTCGAATAATAAATGGCGGGGCCGAAGTTCTTACTGCGTAATTGAATTACTTTGTTCTGATGGCCGGGGTCTGTGTGACGGTTGGTACTCGAGTCGACCAAGACACCGAGATGAAAAGAGACGGAGATAATTGTACAATGGTTAATTGACTTTTACCACGGTGTCATCCCCGAGTCCACTGCCGTACTTGTAACGAAATAATCTTCACCCAGGACCCTTTGTTTTTTCTGAGAAACAGCTCGACGACGACGGCTACGGATATCTTTTTATTCAATTTCGTGACGAGAATTAATTAACTGGCTCGTTTACCGTCAACGAATCGTCTTATTATTACTATCATTATTTTGAATTTTCAAGTATTATTATTATTAATATTATTAATATTATTAATATTATTATTGTTATTATTTTTATTATTATTATTATTATTTTCATAATTATCAATGGAGGTCGTCAACATCTGCTTTCATCTCGAATGAGAACGGACGAAATTAATTATTAACAAAAAAAATCGATCATCACGAATTTAAGGCACTGATTATAATCTCCCTTTTCGGCTCGAATTCCGGAGATACGTGAGTATTTTCGGGATTGCGTAGAATAATGAAACGAAGTCGAGCATCTCGTGCAAAAATGTGAGGGCCCCAGAGCGTTTTCGCGAGAAACGATTTTCTCGACGTTAAATTCTTTCTCATAGCGCTTCTGTCCTTGTCCGGTATCTTCCGACTCTCGGCTCATTCGCCGTTTTGCCAGTGCGTTGTTGGGCTTAATAACAGGGATCGAGGGGGGGAGAGTAGCGGCGGCGGCGGCGGCACACGGTGATTATTTCGCACAGCGGTAATTAGACGTCGCGTCTCACCCGCGTCTATACGTATATATGTATTATGCGCGCACAGTTTGCCATGCAGAGGAGAGAGTTAAATAACGAGTAAATAATTGCCAGGCAATTCAGCGTGACTCTTTCGCGAGAGTCCGATGTCGTCGTGGTTCGTGAGCTTCTCGCGGTGAATTTTGTTGAAAACTCCGAACGAGCAAGACAGACACGAATAACGCAAAAGCGATCTCGGAGGTTAAATATAAAAGGCAAAGGTCCGTATCGTATTTTCAAGAAGATTTATATGCCACAACCGGTGAATCTCCGAGGTATGCAGAAGTACGTCCGCGAAACGGTGTGTCGAGTAAATGAAGAACCGAACGACGATCCGGCGAAATAAAGAATAAGTTAATTAAGTAATGAGAAGTCGAGAAGTCGTCGAGGGTGTAGCGAAGACACGAAAGAAGGGTGAGGAGAAGAAATGGGTTTTTGCGGGGAGGGAAAAAAATGTCCTCATCGTTGGACGAGAACTCGGAAACCGGGTGGGTAAAATTAAAATAAACATCCCTTAAATGAGTCGCCACAGAGCGAGGCCACCGGGGTCCCGGGGGCCGAGTCGACATTGCTGCTGGTTAACAGCGGCTAATTAATTCCGGGCTCGTGAAACGGAGAGAAGAACTGCTCTAGGTTTCATCCCGGGGTTGGGCGCGAGAGGAAGCCCGAAGGGCGCGGGTGAGAGAGTCTGTGCTCAAATCCGCAAACGGGACTCTCGGGCTATATATATACGTACGAAGCGGCGTGTATACCCGAGAAAGATGGTGAAGAAACAGTGGGTGGAGGAGTATTAAACACCGAGCCACTGTCTGACTCTTTAATTAGCGCGAGAGAGTTGAAAAGTGTGAGAGAACGAGGAAGAGAGAGAGAGAGAGGAAGGGAAGGAATCGTGGTGTGAGGGAGATGGAGGTAGAGAAAGCCTGGTGGCCTGGGCCCCGACGAAAAAGGAGGAGGTGTCGAGAGGGCGGACGAGCGAGCAACAGGTGAGATGCAAAGCAAGGGTTATTCCGGGCTTTTAGAACCCCGCAACTGACAGCAGTCCCACGAACCGAGGGAGCTCCCTCGCTACGTCTCTCTGGTATACCTACATGCCCAACGGCCGTCTCAATCTATCAAAAACCAACCCTCGAATTATCTTCCGAAACTATGTATCCGAACGGGACAACGCCAGACAAACTAATTAATATATCTGTCCGAGATTGCGGCGTACGTGAAACCCGAGATGTCCCAATCTTGAGGATGATTCTGCTGTTTCTGACATCGGTTGAATGTGTACGAAGATTGCGCAGAGCTGATTTACTTATTTATTTTTCGGGTGAATGAGTAATTTTCAATTTTTGAATTTATGTGAGTTGATGGTTGGTCTACGATCAGCGACGGGCGGATATATATGGGGAGAAACATCCAAAATCGCCTGATTGGAACTCTTTTATGCGCCGCTGGGTCGATGATTTTTTTTTAGTATCTTTTGGATTGGTCACTGATTTTTTAATAATTTTCTAACTCTCCTCAATCTTCAACCTTCAAAAGGAGCTATTTTGCGAATTATGAATTGGACGAAATTTTTTTTCCTGATATTTCATCGAAAATGAGGATATTTGTTCATAAAACTGGAAAAAGATTTATTCTCGTAATATATTTTTTTTTATTTGAAAAAATGTGGACTTCTTTCAAAATTCGAATGTATGATAATAATTTCCTGTCTAAAATTGAAAGAATAAAATCCATCTTGCGAAAAATCGATATTTTGATTATTTTCGAAAGACAATCGATCTCTCAATTGCGTCTTTCATGAAAAATAATAAAACATAGAAGGGTTTCAATCAGTTTGTTTGGAACGTTTCTCCCCATATAATTTTTTTTCGAGATTAGTAACATTGTAAATCGCGCAAAGAAATATCGAGGCGAGCGAGAAATCTGTCGACGGCAATTAAGACCTGTTGAGCGATAAACGCGGGGAGCGAGTGAGCTGACAAGAGCGTTAACTCCGGGGCTCGAGGAGAGAAGAAAACGGAAACGCGTTGTGCGTCAAGAGAGGATAGGGCGCGTCGGACACGCAGGGAGGGAAGGGTTGCCGAGAGTGATGAATATTCGAGGCCTGAATCTGGCGGGTGGTATGAAAAAGCGTATAGGGAAGCGCGAAGCTAAATTGCAAAGCGACAGACGGAGAAAGCGAGAGCAGAACGAGGGTAAAGCAACGCGTAAGGCACGTCGTTGCTCGTTGAAAGCCGCGGTAGTCTGGTGCTATGCTGCGGCTAATGAAAAGTACATTATTACCGCGGGGGCGTCGGCGGCCGTTGGGGTTGCGAATGGAGCGGGTTAAATGCGATAATTTGCGTGGGAGGGTCCGTGTGCCGCTGAGAAAGGGGCGAAGAGAGACCGTGGCATGAACCCTCTGCCATTTAATTACGCTTAAAACATGACTTAAATATTGTCGGAGGGTGCGGAATATAGATATAGATATATATATATATATAGATAGATAAACCAGACTGTGAGTACTCCGACTCCGGCGGGCTCGATCAAACGAGACGAGGAAGGGTTGCCTCTTCCACTGTCCTGTGTACGCCGTTACAACAACCCTCGAGCTTTCGTTTAAGTGAGCAGAGATTTTTACCCCACTCATCACTGTCGGCTTACGGCCGTTAATCACTTTACAATGGTTTGACACTTTTTTATCATTTTCGCGGGATATCATCGCACCATTGGGTTCAATTTTTAATCGTCGAGTTATCGAGCATTTTGGGGTTAAAACTTATTTAAAACAGAATTCGTTGTATTCATGGGGATGGTTTTCGACCGCCCCGTACTCGGATGTCCATCTACGATCTATACCGTGTTCCAGTGTTCAGCGGAATTCGTATGGCGTCCTTCGTGCTAGGATTATATACGTAGCGCGCGCTTCGTCCGGGCCGGACGAACGTACAACGCTGTGGGACAAGAAAAAAGAGCCGGAGAGGAAGAGCGAGCGCGTATACAGGGTGCAGAAAGCACGGAGGAACGAAGCGTAGAATGGTGGGCGGAGAAGATGCCCCGAACAACCGAACAGATAGATTTGTTGTCCGCACATTCTCGGGGGGTCGTTCCGACGCTTTCCAAAGGGGGCCAGAGCCGGGCTATTAATTGTCTCTGTTGATTCATTCGATCGTGCCCGGTGTATCAAGCGTTCGCGCGAACCGGCCAAGGAGACCCCGGGACCGTATAAACGTATATACACCGGGCGATGCCGGCCGCGGCTTCGTCGACGGGTCTTTACGAGCCGATGCCAACCCCTTCTAATTCCCGTGAAAGCCACGCTGTGTCGCTGATTAGAATTAACAGGACAAACGTAAGTCGCGATAGTTTCCAAGCCTCGCTCAATCTTACCGAAGGATCTGTTTCAATTCGTTGTCTACCGCCTTAAGAAACGACGTGGTCAATTTTTTTTTTATTTTTTTTTCGTTGCTGGAATCAATTTGAAATTAATCGTTACGATTTTTATGGCCATTGAAGGTTTTAGAAATGATTTGGGTTTGATTGTCGAATCAGAATTAATATAAAATTAATTGTTACGATTTTTTTAATGCATGTACGTTCAGAGTTTACGGAGTAATTCGGGGTAATTGTCGAATTTTTGCTGCATCGACAATTTTACGGGTGCATTTTTTTCATATCATTCTCTACAGCTCACAACTCTCTCTCTCAATCTTACCGGAGAAATTATTTCAATTTGATATCTACCGCCTTAATCAACGACATGGGTAAACCTATATTATTTTGCCTCACACCTAAACAAATATCAAAGGAATCTTTACAATCTTTAATGTACATCCAGACTTTACAAAATAATTCGGGTCCGATAATCGAATTTCCGCTGCATCAATACCTTCACAAGTGCACATTTTTCCCATAACTTTATTTCCGAACACCGTAAAGGCGCAGGTGAGTCGTGAAGCGGTGTCGTATCGTCCGCCGAACGCGAGAAGACGCAGCGACAGGATAATAAAAAGAAGAAAGAAAAAAAAAGTGAGTAGGAATAAACCACACGGCGAAGCGCGAAGGAATTAATTAGGGATCGGGCAATCAAGGAGATACCGTAGGAACGCCGGGTCCATGGGATCCCGCGCAGCTGTACGAAACGAGAAGATCCTTCGGTCGCGTCGCGGCCGCGTCGTTGGCCGCCGTGGAAACGACAAAAAAAAGTCTCTGGCGCGAGAAGAGACTCGCTTATAAATATCCCGAGCTGTTAAACACGCCTCGAACGATCCTCTTATCCCGAGCGTTGCATCGGGGACTCTCGCGGGGTCCATCGGGCACACAGTTCGACGCTGCGTGGTGTCGTGAAAGCCAAAGAGATCCTCTGTCGGCCGGATAGAGCGGTCCGAGCGACGCAAGAAATTCGAAATTGTTTGGCCTCGTGGCTTCGTTCTTTTATTTTATCTTCTTTTTCCCCCTCTCGGCGGCTTTTATCGTCCCTCGGTTCAACTTCACTGCATTTTGGTGTTTTTTTTTCGAACGGTTCCGTAGCCAACTAGGAATCCTTAAGGTTTCGGTCTGTCTGTCTTGTTGTAGGTATGTCAAATGCCGGCTGTTGTCGCATTTATGGTACCTAGTGAGATCGAATTTGGTGTGCGGATGTAGATTCGTGATATAAGAATCGAAATTATGAGATTAAAAAAAAAATAATCTTCTTGGATACGTATTATAAAAATTTGAAGAGAATGTTAATGCGAATGGCTACGCAACCCTATCATGTGCGTGCCCAACACGCTCTTGGTCCATTTTGTAAATTTAATTTATTCGTTTTTTCTTCATTCTAGTCTACATTTCGCGCACCCTTGTCTTCGTTTACGGCATTGCGCGATGTTGGCGCGTCAGTCGAAGGGGTCTCCTCGCGCGTGAGGATTCTGACTCGTCGGGGTCCCCCTGCCGGGTCTTCCTTCGCGGCACGCACGTGAGTAACGGCTATTCCGAGAAGTTGTTTCAGATAGAGAGCTAATTTGTTCGCGCGCGGCCGGCACTCGTTTTCGCCTCATTCCCTCTTTCTCTTTCTCTTTCTTCCTCTTCCCGCCCTCTCTTTATCTATCTCTCGCTCGCTCGCCTGCGACTGCGAAGCCGCAACGGACACCGAGACATGCTCGTCGACTCGCCGTATCTTCTTCCTCACCTCATGAGCTCGTATATCAGCCTTTCTCTACATATTTTTCCGTCCAAAGATTACACCCGAGCGATATCTTCATTCTCCCTCGTTGCTCGTAACGTCGTTTTGAAATTAATTAGCTGCGAAATGTCGCGAAGCAAACTCAATTAAGTCTGTCCACCCTTGCCGTGTAAAAAAAAATCTATTGCACACCATGGAATTAATTCAACGTGGTCATTTCTGTAATGAAGCAAATATGAATGTATGACAGTTATTGACATTCTTTTTTTCAGGTGAGCTACGTCAGGCGAATGAATCTGTCGTTTGTTGCTATACGTAGTTTATTTCTTTGTTTAATTGTTTTATCTGTCGGCCATGCCTGAGCTTTATCCTCCCAATTTTACTTTTACACAAGCAAATATATATTGTTTTGCTTTGTTTCAAGCTACATAAAATACTGATACTGTTTTATCTGAAGAGGTTTGACAAAAGAAATATTGAAGTTGAGTGGGTAATTTTTTTTTTTGTGCTTGTGAAAAGTGTTTAAAAAGTGTGTGTGTCAAAATCTCGAATTAATGCTAAATCCATGGTGAATTCATGCTGCATCCATCTGGAATAGAAGTTTTTCTACACGGTTTAAAACCATATTCGTCATTACAATAAATATTCATGTCCCGGTCGTTATTCCGATCACAATTTGTTCTTAAAATATTCTTCGCCAGCATAACAAAGCGGTTATTTCGTGGAATATTCGTTCGGTATACGTTTGTGAAAAATGAGGAAGAAATACATTAACGGGCGATTTTATATTCCGCATGGAAAACGGAAACGAACGATGCGGACTGTTCTGTCCATTACGAAGATTCTTTTCCAAGAACATTGGGAGACGGTTGATTGGATGACGAGGGATAAATTGTCTTGCGACAGCATAGGGGGGGGGGGGGGCAGCGACGGCTTGTTGCGAAGACAACTCAGCCGGAAAAATTTGCATAAGCGTAATTTTATGATACATCGTAATCGTTATTAAAATACCGGAACGCGCATGCCATCACTCGATTCTGATCGATACCCGGTAAAACATACATATGTGCATCTCTCGTCACATATCCCGTTTGAATTCACCGACCCAAATTACACCCTTACCTACAAATTTCACTCAAACACTCGTACTGAATAAATAAATAAAAAATTACGAAATATCTCTCCGTTCTCCAAACATTCAGCAAAAAAACCGATAAATAAACGAAAACCAATTTGCACAATTGCGGTTGATCCATTTCCGGTAACAATCAATAGTTCCCTTACAATGATAGACGTTCGAGTATGTACAATATTTCAGCATCTGTTACAATGTTGCAGAATAATTTTGGTAGTTGAGAAATCGTTATGTCGGTTGAATCGCGTTGTTCGATTCTCGAGGGGATACGCCAGAACTTGCGGGGCGAACGTTAATGAGTCCGGTTACAGTTGCGTCGGTCGAAAACGTGTGTGGCACGTCGCAGGGTCACGCTACCGTGTGTCTTTCGACGTCTTTATTTTTTTTTTTCATTCAAAAATAATTCTCTTATAAATTTTATTTTCAATATTCTTTATCTTCTTTTCACAAAACCGGTATGTGCCAAGAGGTGGGCCATCGCGAGACGCGAGAGTGAGAAACCACTTATCGGGCTTTCCCTCTTCCGTCGTGCCTCACGCGTTACGTGTGGAGAACCGCACACGCGGTGTGTGTACTTTGTGCCACGATGCAAGAGTCCGAGATCTTAGGTATGGGCATGTGTGCCCGGGCGCGACACGTGGGCGTGGAGAATAGGTAGCCGAAGAGATGAGGCAGCCTAGTGGCGATCTCCTTCGCGAAATAAAATATCGACGTGAGGTGGAGGATGCGAAAGAGAGAGAGAGAGAGAATGAGAGGAAAATAAAGGGAGGAAGAGGCAGAGAGAGAGAGAGAAAGGGTTTGGATATTCCGTTTGACTCGACGTATATATCGCAGCCGGGTCGAGAATCGTCCAACGATTCCTCCGGTCTCACACACGGACACACAGGCGCACATCTTGCCTCGTACGAGTCAGCTTTAACTGTGCTTCTGGCTACTTTACCCGGAATTTACGGTTCATATCGAGGCGAGAAAGAAATTTATTAATTTTTTTTTTTTTTTTTTACGATTTTCAATGTTTTCGTGGATATTGTTCACACGCCTCGAATTTGTGAGATATTTGTGTGAGAAAAAAATTGGCATAAAGTTTTTGAATTACGGCTTGATGGTGGATACATACGGGGCGTTTCGTGCTTAATCGAGCCGTTGTTGATTTTTTTTTGGTTTATGGATGGTTCAGAATGGGAAATCTTGAAGAAGATGGGAACAAACAGGTCGACTGCTCTGAGCTGGGATATGGCTTAATGATTTTGATATTACGTTTTGATAAATTTTCTCAATTATTTAATTGAACGCTTATATTTTTATTAATTTTATTATCCAATTGTGCTATGAGACCTTTCTTGTTGCTGAGATGCGAGATTCTCAAGTCAACGCGATGTTCCTTGTGAGTTTGGATGATCAGTGAGTGAGTCAATTGACGGACACTCAAATGATCCTTGAAGTTAATCATTTTCGGATTACCTTCCTCACATGTGCTAAGAGACCTTTCTTCGTGCCGAATTGCAAGATTGTAGGTAAACAAGAAATACCCTATAGATTTTGATGATATGTGAATGTCTTTCTCACGATATGATCAACTCAAAGGAAAAGCAGTGAAAAGGCGGCCCCACGCACGGACGCTTGTAACTCAGTACCACTTCCGTGCAACTCCGACGGCACGACGAGGGCGAGAGGAGAGGGTTGGTGTCAGTGGTGGTGTGGTTATCTGGTTCTAGGCAAGGTTGCGAACGAAAGGAGTCCGTTGGAAACAAAGAGAGCTGCGAAACTGTGATCTATGCGTTTAATTAACCATAGAGACGTTCGTACGAACTCTTAGCCGTGCTCTTAGTCGTTGCTGGTGGCTGGACCACAGTCGCGGAGGGTTCTAGCGGACAGTCGGACGACCGTGGAACGGGGATGTTGCTACGTGGTCAACGAAGAAGCGAGATACGTGGCCGCGGGATCGAGCGAAAGGGCGATAACCGCTATCGCCGAAGGAATTAACCCCCCAGGAAAAAACTTATAATGTGTCTTGTTGGGAAAGGGGTTGGTTGGTTGTTGGGAAAGGCGGACAAGCTGATACACAACCGCTGGTGCGACTCGACTCGTCGCGGCATTCGTATAGATGTATATATGGATAGGGTATATATGGGCTGTAATACGGTGACCGCCGAGCGCTGAGCTCCGGTTTGTGTTCGGATAATTAATTTGCCGAAAAAAAATTGATCAATAGAAAAAGTGCGCAAGCACGTATATACATAATCGTTTTTTTTTTTTGGCCGAATCAATTATCCGACTGGAAACGACTGGAGTTCAACGCCGTATATAGAGGGTACAACGTGTTTTCCTCAATAAAATGACGATAAAATGAAAAGCATATATATTTGAAGACTAAAAAAATCGTGTATGATAATAAATTGCGGTAAAATCGGTGTCCGTATACGAAAAAATGGCGAGCTAGGTTTGAATGCTTAGATATTATGGTTTTAATTTTGGAGGATTATTTGAATCGCCCATAGATTGACAAAGAAGGACCCAATTAAAGGAAATGGGAGCCAATATCATGAAAACCGTTACAACTCCCAACGAAGCGAAGAAGAATAAATGAACGCCGTATCTTTTCCACTCAAAACGACCTCAGCCACCCATGGTTTTCCGTCGCCGCGGTGATTTCGGGACACCCCGTATATACTAGCATTATCGGACTTTAGCGCGGTGTAACCTACTGGCTAATGACAGCGCGGGGGCCAGTCAGCCTGATGGCGGACTCTTAGCCTGGCGCCGGAGAGCAGGAAAAGAAAAAAGAAAAAAAAAGCGTGGAAAAAGCGAGGGTGCTCGCGGGTGGTATATCGTTCTGTGTGACTTATAATGCAAATTGCGCATGATGTTGAAAGTTAGCGGAGAGCGAGCGTAAGAAAGAGGGAGAGCGAGATAGAGAGTGAGAGAGAGACAGAGAAAGCGGGAGGAAGCTAGGTATTGGATTCTCGGTACATATGCAGCTGCGAATGTTGACCCGATAGAAACTGTTACCGATAATTCATCGTTCGCCTCTTCTTTGTAATTACGGCGATGACTGACGCGGAAAATTGCGTGTTGTGCGGAGAGCGAGGAAAAAAAAAATTACCCGTGACAAAGAAAAGTTTGCCTTCGACAAAAGGGTATTTTGCCGAGAAAGCCTCGGTTATGGCAAACAAAAGAATTTTACGCGCCATTCTCGCACCTCGTGTGCAACTGACGCGAGTCGTGAGAGGAAGGAAAAAAAGACAAGTGTGCCTACGGAGAACTCCGTGACGTTGAAAACGATACCATGCCGGAGCGGCTTGCAATCGTTGTGCAATTATAATGTTGGTGATTAAATAGGAGAGACGATTGCGTGTGTTCGAAGGGATACCGCTATCACGCGCTTTACAACACCCTTTCAGCACTTAATTCAGAGCGAGGGAGGGGAGGCGGGAAATTTACGATTAAATTATGATAATTAAATGGACTTGCTTCGATTGTTTATTATTTCGAATTCTTAGTAACAATTGACGAAGTTTTGAAATATTTTGAGCGATAAAGAATTATTTGTTTAATCTAGAAATGAATTCTTGAATTCAATCGATGGACGCGACAATCGAGTGATTACGAGACTGCTGACACATAGAAAATACCGAAGAATTATAGAAAGTTAGCACGTTGGTTTTCAATATATATTTTTTTCGTGATCAGCCTTGTAGTTCTTTCGACACACAAAAGAGTATTTAATGACGGATTACTCGAAATTAATTATCATATCACACGGTACAGATTTGCAATGCGGGACTTTCATTTTGCCAAAAAAAGTAAATGTAATAATAATAATAATAATAATAATAATAATAATAATAATAATAATAATAATAATAATAATAATAATAATAATAATTAATAATAATATATATATAATAATAATAATAATAATAATAATAATAATAATAATAATAATAATAATAATAATAATAATAATAATAATAATAATAATAATAATAATAATAATAATAATAATAATAATAATAATAATAATAATAATAATAATTATTATTATTATTATTATTATTATTATTATTATAATAATGATAATGTACTTATTATGTCATAACGAGCTAATTATTTTATTATTTATTCATTATTATTTCTGCATCAATAATAATGCTAATTATTGTAATAAATTATTATCAATTAAGTTTGATGATTCGTTGGATCGGAACAGTCCCGGATAAAAATCCATCGCGCTTACGAATAAAACCAAGAAAAAAAAAGATGCCGTGCTTCTATGGAAATCGACGAAAGCGCAAATAAGCGTAATGATGAAAAATTAATGTTATATTAATTGTTGTGCTGCATATTATTCCTGCGGAATAATGAGACGCAGAAAACGAAGTGGATGATGAATCGACCGCGCGGCGTTGTTGCGGGAGCGTCAATTTGGGCGCGGAGAGTCCGACGGCCAAGCCGAGAGCAATTATGATAATTACCGGAATTCGTGGGACGTAGGTAGGAGGCATACGCAATCGGGATCAGCGAAGCGGCAGAAACGCAGTTCGTTTGTTCATTCAGTTCATCTCGCTCGTTTTTTTTTCTTCATTCGCAACCGTCGCCGTGTGGTTCACGTGACCGATAATACAATCCCACAAAACAAATGCAAATCCATGTACACATTTTCTAAATGAAAAATTATGAGCACTGTTTCGGTACCATCAGAATTATTTTTATTATTATTTTTAGTAATATTATTATTATTATTATTATTATTATTATTTTTATTATTATTATTATTATTATTATTATTATTATTATTATTATTATTATTATTATTATTATTATTATTATTATTATTATTATTATTATTATTATTATTATTATTATTATTATTATTATTATTATTATTATTATTATTATTATTATTATTATTATTATTATTATTATTATTATTATTATTATTATTATTATTATTATTATTATTATTATTATTATTATTATTATTATTATTATTATTATTATTATTATTATTATTATTATTATTATTATTATTATTATTATTATTATTATTATTATTATTTTTGTTGTTGTTATTTCTCTGTAATCACTGATAATCACATAATGGCTTTGCATCTAGAGCCTTTGGGTATGATTTTCTTTTGTTTTCTTGTTTTTTTTTCAGAAATTAATGCCGCTCTTTAATTACCTCTGTGCGATGCAACGATATCTCCCGTCTGCTGACACGATATCGCGTGTTTTCGTTTCGACTTTCTCGCTTTTTATTTTATCGTTATATTATAATACATGCGTGCATCACTCTTGCACATTTTGTGCACGCTATATCACAACAGATATTTGTCGTGTGACTCATGAAAAAGGTTCATTGAAGCGGACAATCGGAAGACAGGCAGTAGTAACGAGCAAAATAACTGAATAAGGAAAGAAATGAAGAAATAAATAAATTAATTGATAACCGAAATGTACGAATAAATAAATGAATAAACCATTTTTCAACTTTGAGTTGCAACACCCGGGTCAACGAACCGATGCATTAGTGTACATAGTTTGGACCTAACTTGTGTAAGTAGTTTCCGGACGCAGAGCGAGCAATAAAAAAGTGACTTCCTGCGCGCGTGTATGAAACAATGCGTATGCGGATTACGTTGTGATAACTTCGAACATAACTAACTCCGCTATCGTTGTGATTTGTTCGTCATTGTCGGGATCACATTAATTCTACAGTTCTTTCCATATTATATCGAATCGTCAGGTGGACAATTCTGACAAGTTAAAAATATCCCGAGAAACAAAACTCAGAAAACTTTTCTCCGAAAGGATACCACACTCTGAATCTTAGGTTTTTTCCTTCTAAATATCCCACATCGTTGATCCTCCAACGAGTAGCAATCATCAATTACTAATCCTACTGTATTCATAAATAATCTACGTTCCAGTTTCTCTCCAAATAACAAACCAAAATATTCATTTCTCGACAATTTATTTCAATGAACCAAAACATTTTCTCCCACCCTCAAAATAAATTTCCATTAATCTATCCCCATGTAAATCCTCCACGAACCGATTTAATTATTACACGCCAAGGCATACGTTGATAGCGTATCAATTCTCCCTGCCCCATCATCCGGTTATCCCCCTCTCCCTCTCTACCCCGGTCACCCCGCGGGCCCCCCGAGACGAGTTCCAAGACTCTTTCCGTAATATTATAATCAGCAACCTGCGACAACGACGTTTGTAAATATCCGCGTAATGCAACTTCGCCTACTTAACGTTGTTCCGCGATATGCGGCGAATGTGGTTTTGAAAGATAATCTCGTACGAGACTCGGATAGAGAGGTTTCTTGCCAAGCCCCGGTGGTTGAATCTCGTGGACGAACCGGCGTGTGCGCGCGCGCGGGGGGGTTGTTTCTCCGCCCCGGTGGACCGTTCGCTTTGTCAATGCGCGTTTGCCCGCGTGTTTTCATTAATTCGCGTCGGGGCTAACTCGCCCCGCAGGAATTCGCCGTGCGTTCGCGAATCCAGCCGGACGCTGTATAAGGATATAAAGAAAGCCGATCGAAGCGCCGCGCGAAACAGCGGGAAAGGAGCAGCGCCGACGGTAGATGGATGATCGAAGAAGGACGAAGAAGGAAGGATGCTGCGAGGATAGACGGCTCGATCGTTACGGTATACGGGCGCGCGTATGAGTCTCTCGCATGTGCAAACTACGGGCAACCGGTTTTCACATCGGCGTTATTCGTCGTTAATTCGCGGAGCCAACGCTGCGAAGTAAGTAATCGGCCGCGTCGCGTTTCCGACCACCGCGGGAGTGTTGTGCCTTTACACCGGTTAGGTACCCGACGACGTGTCAACCCAACGCCGACGAGAGACTCCGGGGGAACGTACGAGCTATCCTCGCCGCGTTTGCGGGGACTACCGCGGCTTATGGTTGCTGCACGTCGATGCGTGTTAGAGTGAGATTGCTGATTTTGGGTTGTCGACGATCTCGTCGTTCGAGATATTGAAATGTCGTATTAGAGCTGTTTTTGTTAGATATAGTCGATTTTTAGGAGTAAATATTTTTATTGGGAAATGTATGGGTGGGGGAGAGCCTGTGACCACGGCAAAGGTAGGGGGGGATGTACAAAGGCCGAATAAGCCGTGCAAAGAAATAAATAAAAAAAGAAAAGATCTATTGAAAATTATCATGAATTTTTTTTATAGATTTGTCTCGTTTTTTTTTTTCATTTTATCGAACGATGAAAGTTCGAAATCTCGGCCACTCCGGGCTCGTTTCAGATTCTTCAAATAAGTGCTTAGAATCTAAATTCCTTCGCATTTCCTTCTTCACTCACGACAAAATCCCGAAAGGTCAAACGATCGATTCCCGTTCGATATTCTTCAAACAAGTCCATCGAATTCCGAATTCGTGTCAGACCTCCCAGTAAACTCACCAGCTCGAGTGCGAATACATCCTCAAATTGCATGCAATTTACTTTACTGAAAATGTCGTTCGTTCGTTTTTTTTTCTCCCCAAGTTCGACACACGTCGCGATGTACTTACGGAATGATTTCGCCAGCATAGAAGTGAAGGCTCGTGCTGAAACATAAACAATGGAAAATGCTTTAGTCATCGGTAATTCAAGCGCAAACACAATATTCTCGTCTAAAATAGATGCATAACCCGGTGAAGGTAACGCACGTGGAGATAAGCTCGCTGATAAGTGGGTACACGGGTTCCTGCTACCTTCCTCGGTCTTTTTATTTCTATTTTTTTATTCCACGTTATGCTTGTACATACGTCAGAGCGCCCTCTCGGACCAAGTACATTTTATTTCTTCCACGTATCGCAGTTCAGCACAATAACTGCTTGGCGGAGGCCGCACGGTGACTAGTGCGTTTATTCTCGTTCATGTGTGTGTGTGTGTGTGTGTGTGAGCCTGAGTGCTTGCCAGGGCAGTTGCATTTACATGGAAGCGATCAGAGAAGACACCGAGTGAGAACTGCGACACGGACTGAACGGAAGTGCAAAAGAGACGCACGTGAATGCGTCGCAACCCCACGCGCGTTACGTGTAGAACACAGAATAGTTCGAAAGCCACATACATGTTGTATATACATACAATGACGATCCTTATGCGTATATATATCGATATCGCGTGTGTTGAAATTTGCGCGCGTGTGCGCAGGCCACGTCGGACTGTTCGTACAAACACACAGGCTGGCTTTGTGTGCATATATGTATTAAAAAGTATATATACATGCAGAACGGTAGCGCAGCGCTGCAGTTCGAGTCGTGAACTGCAAGAGTGTTATTATGATTTTACATCGTTCGACGCGGAAACTACGGGATAATTTGAGCGAACGAGCGGCAATTATTCAAGGGTGTGCATACGTAATAAGGGTGGCGCTGCGGGCTCTCGGTAGTACAACGTCGACGCGATGGAGAAACGCGGCGAGGTTTCGCGGAAGGGCCGGGCGGCCAGGGGGCACGACGAGCGCCGCACGCTCATTGGCTCGCGCATTGGCGCGCAACTAGAAGTGACTTTATGGGGCTAAAATGCGGTTGTGACGTGCTAATATGATACCGGCGTGGCTGTGGTCGAACTCGCTCGGTCACTGCCAGATCGATTCCGGTTTTATCGTTCACTTATTTCAGACGGTTGCGATATTCTGTTAAATGGCGTATTGCATGCATGGGAGTACGATGTGGAATTAATTCCTCGGGGGATGAATTTGATTGCGTTTGATGGGGTTCGCGTTGTCGTGATCTTTGGGCATTTTTCGAACCATTTGTCAATACTTTAACTTATTTGCTACAATACACTGGCTATATTTTTTGGATAAATACTTTGCATCGGATCGGATTCGTTCATTTGTAAATTTACTGGTCGGGCGCGATCTTGAGAATTGGCCAGAAGGGCTTACGCAGATATATTTGGGTGTTTTAAATAATTGATGAGAGAAAAATTGAAGAGAAAATCGTGAGTTGCCGGGTTTGGCCGAGTTCGACCGGTTTCGAGTCCTCCTGTTGGAGCTGCGCACTTGAAATAGGGCAGACGGAGAGGGCTGGGGCTACACATTTTAAGTGTGAAGGGAGAAAACGAGCCCCTTATCCCAGTATATTATAAGCATTGTAATTACCATTTAGTCGGCAGCGGGGGTTGCGGGTGACCTCACCGAAAACTTGCGTTCTTTGCATTTTCATTATTTTATATGATTGTATTGTTTAAACAAATGATTCCTTCAGCAATATAACGATTGATCTTTATACTAGAATAGCTCATGAGGTTTCATACTTTTTTTGAAATTTTTTAGATCTTTTTACAGCAGACTCCTCAAAATTTCCACAGAAAGATAGAAAATTTCGATGAAAAATGCTCGGACGATCACTCACTCGTTACCATACTACTTAATTCAAAAGAAATATCGATTGAAGCACCAGTACGTCCATTCGAAACCCACCTTCTCGACACAGAAAACGCACTATATGCAAACAATTGTGTATCTCGCAATGGCACAGGCCCCAGCAGCGCAAAGGTCGTCAATTCTTAATGAACTAAAAAAAATATCAATAAAGAGTAATGTTTGTTCGTAACTACCACAGAGGTGTCGAGGGTAAACAGGTGTTGTATCGTTTTCCAACGGGGTGGGAAAATAGATACGGTAGCGTTTGACGAAGGTATAGAACGCACATGCGAATGTTGCCCAGCGCCACGTGTGTCGAGCCTACCATTCGGTTTCACCCATGCATACACGAAGCTACCGGATATTTAACGGGTCGCCGATTGCGCAAACGTACACGCTTCTACGTGTACGCGTGTAACAGTTTAAAATCTTCGTGTGTGTACTTAAAAAAAATCCACTTTTCTCGTATACGTGTTGATCGTTCATTCGTTAAGTTGCAAAACCGTAACAGTGTGAGTCGAACGTACGTATGTGGATAGAAAGTTCCGAGTGTGAGTCTCGTGGGTGGCCGTGGTGGAGTGAAAGTCCACGACTGTGTAATACCAGGCTGTATAGCCACGGACTCGAGACTCGGGGGGTGATTATGAGCGGGTAAGTGCCACCGTCCAGTTTTTACCCCTCTCCTATCTCCTCCGCCCTTCTTCGTTTCCTTTCTTTCTCGCGCATTCGCACACCCACCGACAGCTACATCGTCGTCCCACCGACTCCGATGCGTTCTCTCCGTTGCTCCCCGGGTTTTCGCCGAGGGTTTTTTGCCTCGCCATCGCCAAGCTCTCTCTTACCACCGGTTCAACTAAGCTCCCTCAACCGGATCAATACGCTAAACCATTGCCACGTCGAGACATTCGCCGAGGCCTCACACTTTGCTCCCTCGACGAGAGTGGCCATTTTTTTTTCCTTCGACGAATACTTTGTTCACTCGTGAAACAAAAAAACCAACGATTGTATGCAATCGGGGGTGCAAATGGAGACGTTAACGCATCGTCCATAAATTCACAGTCATGAGCGTCGCTCTTGCAACAAGACTTCTTCAAAAGTCAAACCACCACGATTTCATTGATGCCAAGAAAAAAATAATTGTATAAAAAATCGTGTATCAACAAAGAAGAGTTTCATCCGCAGTATTACGTATTTTGTCGTAGAAACCGGATGTCCGAACGTGAATCTCGCCAATGACCCGAGTGACGTGTGTCAGGCGTGCGAGTATGGTCCAGGAGAATTCGGGATGCTGGAGAACGTCGAGAGGAAACGAGGAGAAAAAAGAAGAAAAAAAATGAGGGACGAACGAAACGGTGTAAAGGTCGTGGAAAAAAAGCTCGGCTGACCGCATCGACGGCCCTAAGCGCCCATGGCCTACCGCAAAACCCCGCACGTAAGGCGAACCCGTCGACGCGATGCAACCCCTTGTGCCTACAGCGCTCACGACATCGCCGCGATCGACGCGCCGCCATATACGCACGAAAGCCCAACACATGGGTCCGAGCAGCTGTAGCGAGACCGGGACAACTACCGCGACAGGTATATAGCTGCTGTACATATATATATGTATGTATGTATGTATATATAAATATATTGATGTGAAAGGGACAGCCCTAACGTACACACAAACGTGTACTTTCTACGGCGCTCCCGACGGAGTCACCCACCCACGCACGCTCGATATATCGATTGTGGAGAACGACCGGCTGTTAGACGACCATCACGACAAGAAGCTCGTCGTCTATGTGCGTCTCATGTGTGTCTACTGCGATCGAAGCCATGCCGAAGCGGAGTGAACTCCTGACTCGGCGATATGGTCACTTGTTGCCCGTCGATACCTTCCCCCTCTGGATTGTCGATGGTTCTGGATTTTTCTCTTCTTCATTTCTTCGTTCTTCTTCTCTCGCGGCGTCCAGTCAACCTCGGTGCTTCACGCACGAGCATCTTGGAGCGGAGACTTACGTAATTGAGGCGACTTATTCGTCGCGTATTAAAATCGGACTACGAGGTTTGAGGCGTGAGGTTGATCTGCGTTGAACCGATTTTTGAGTTGCCTCGAATACGGCCTGAACTTTTATCAGGTGTTTGGATAACTTATCGACGAAACTTTAAGGTTACGGTCATCCCCAGATAGTCCGAGATTATGTTTCTACACTTTAATTTGAGAAAAAAAAATTAAAAGAAATTTTGGGGGGAGTTTTGTCGCTGGGATAATTGATAAGGCTCGTTCCGACGTTCGGTCCTTATTCCCAAGGTCCAGGACTGCTCGGAGCTCGGGAGATAGGCTTTCAATTCAAACACAGACGCGCCAGTTGTGTTTTCCACGTATAATGCATGTGCGCGCGGGGGAAGATGGCCGCGTGTGAGGGAAAGAAAAAAAACAGTGACGAGTTCTCGGGTTATAGTTTTATCGCATCTTTGTTTGAAGAAGAAGAGAGATAATGCGTGGCGCGTTTACCGCACAATCGTGGCATACACACGGAGAAAAGGAAGAGATAGTCGAGTCGAACAGTCGGTGTCGAAGCCCCGAACCTAATCCAGGTTATATTGATGCTCGTTCCTGGAAACCTCTCGTGTGCCGCTCGAGACACGTGTGTTTGTCTTGAAAAAAAAAGAATAGACAAAAAAATTAAAAAGAAATAAGAAATGAAGAAGAAAAAAAAATTCTACGTGCCTCGAAGACGGGTCTTCTTTGTTCAAGCTCGAAGGAGATGTAGAATTTGAGGTTCTTGAAACTGGCAAGTCTGATCGCCAAAGAGTTTGAAACATTTTCTGTGCTTGGCTGGGGGCTCATCCGGAGCATTGTTCGATCAAAATTGTTTTCATTTTTTTCTATTTTTATTTTTCTTTTGGTTCATTCATATGTAAATGAGCCTAGAAGAATGTCAGTCGAATCGAAGGCTTTTGTTATTTGGAGGATGCGATTGTTTGTGGCGCGAGACTGGTGGAAAAGTCATTCGCCAGTCTTTCGTCGATGCGTTTATCGATTCTAATTAGCCGAAGGAATTTATGGTCTCCGTGTGATGGGATTATTATAGGGGAGTAACAGATGGATTTTTACTGTGTACGTATTGTAATATGTTGGTAATGGCGTGCGCTCGCAAATTTGTTTGACTGCGCCAGCAAAACTTCGCCACACGGTCAGAGAGACCTCGAGAATGAGAAGAATTCGATTATCGAAGCCGGCACGGCGAGTCCGAATCGTCGAAACGAGATGATGGATGAAAGTTAACTCGATAGGTGGTCGATCGATTACACCTTCGATCGTGCGCTACGCCATGACAGTCTGGCAGAATATTTTTTGCCGCAAGAAATGGCTTTTCTGGTCGGACTATCCTTCCACTTTGTTTCTGTGGAGTTGTACTGAAGAATCCTGACCTGCCTTGTTAAACACACGCACATGTATTCATTCGTACGCTTATTTTTCAGAGAAATAACGATCAGATCGCACTGAAAGTAAGGAAGTATTGAACGGTACTTATAGCGAATCCCAAGTTAAAAAGAACGATATGGAGTATGGAAAGAATGAATATAGTTTGATGTATGAATTCTCTGTGCGGACTGTATACAGTTTACAGACGATTTACATGCATATAATAATATTATTATTAATAATAATAATAATTATTATTATTATAATTATAATAATGGTAATACTTTTTTACAAATTGTAATAATAATAATAATGGTATTACATTTTTCGAAATTGTGAAAATAGTTAAGCTAATCATTTATCTATCAATGAGTATTTCAATTTTCATCATAATTCATCATTAATATTATTATGACTATTTATCAATGATGGGTAATCAATACCGATAGATTAATTGTGTGTACATTGTACATAGATTGTATACAAACTACTCATATCCTCCAGAATCTCCAAATACTTCTCCTCCCCTTAGAACGAACGACAACTGCGATTAATATAAAAATACCAAAATACATTTACCAGCTGCCAATCACGACCGACAAAAATATTAAATTCCGATACACCATCGTTCAAAAAAACTTAACAACCGTCATAAAAAGAATTTAAAAAAAAAAAAAAATTCGTTACGGAACCGAATCCGAAAACGGTGTGCAATATAATGTCGCAGTCAGTGTGTTGGTTTCTCGTTCGTTGACGACGATGGAAGCGATAGAATGAAGGATTTCACGTTCGTCGCTGTGTGGTTCCTCGTTTGGTTCGTTCGGTCCATTCGGGGAGGGTATACTGTTACAAATCTGGGAGCGAGGGCGAAGGGCGGGGATGTCGGCTGTCGTGTCGGTGCTACCAACTCGTGCTCTAAAGAACCCATCTACCCGCGGGTATCTGTAGTTTTATATTTTCACCGAAACGCGCTGAGCTCTCGTAGTACGCCCGGGTGGAGGTGCCGCAGCCACCCTTTTCCCTCCCCTGCCCCCGAGCCGTGGATCATCGCCGGCTTGTCTCTCATCTCCCCCGGGCCCTCGGTCCAGGTAAAACCAGACGTCGAAGAAAGGTGGAAGAGAACCGAGAGACTCGAAGATCCTAACGCGTGCGAGGACCGAGCCCACACACGCGTCCGTATCGGACCTATATGGACAACCTCTGTGTAAACGTAATTTTTTTTTTTCTTCTACGTTTGCCTGGTATAGAAATAACACGGACGCACACGCACACCGGGTACGAGAAGGTCCACCGACGTCGAAGATGCAGCTTTCTTTGCTCGCGCCTCATCCAGGTGCCTCGCGGCACGATCGAAAACTACGGTGAGTCACTTTTCAGCTATACCGGTTCGACGCTAATTTACATCAATTTTATTTTTCGTCCCCTCTTTCGCAATATCAATTAGCCCGATCAGTCGTACGATCGTGTATAAGCGCGTGAGTTACGGCTTGGTTAGCTTGTATCAACTCGAATTTCTATACATCGTCGTTATTTTGCATTACAATACGCGATACGATTTACGATTATGAGGCATTTTTCAAATTCTTTTGCTTTATTTTGATTTTTTTGGGATTTTACACGTTGGTGGGTTGTGAGCCATTGATCGTTGAAATTGGATGAAACAGCTTTGATAATCTTTGATTTATTTATATAATTATTTCGCATTATTGTTAGTTGAATCGTATTGTTTGGCATTACAATTTATTCACGATTATCGAGATTTTTTCTACTCATTCTTTTACTTTAAAATTTCTCTGTGTATAAGTTATTTTATGGATTGGCTGAAATTCCTTTAATATTCTTCGATCCATTTCAATTGTACGATTGTTCGGACCTATTCTCTGATCCCATCGCTAGGGAAAATTTTTCGGAACGTTACATTTTATTTTCCATTTCCGTGTGAAAAAGGAAGAAATAATGAAAAACCGTCAGAACGAGATGATTCCGAAAATATAGAAAATACGAGAGCGAGATGGTTTGTGAAGAAAAGAGAGAAAAGCGGATGCATCCTGTCTAAATACCTGAATGGAGTTGGTCCAGGTAGCGGAGTTACGACGAAGACCAAAGAGGGTCGTCGAAAAGTGCGGAAAGACGGGGAGAAAAAAAAAGGAGAAGGAAGGAAAAAAATGCGAGAATGGGTCGGTTGCTGCTTCGGTTCGTAGTGGAGCGAGTAAAGAGATCGTGGCAAACAATGCCGTAGACGTAGGTACGCTGTATCGCGATCCTCGTCAGTGTCGCCGTTTCTCGTACGCGCACACAGACGAACGTCATCGCCGGCCGAAATTATATTCTACGCTTGCGGGGCGAATGACAATACACAGATTTACCGGAACGCGCTCGACGAAAAAGCCAAAGCCGGAATTGACCCTCGGTGACGCGGAGGGATGTGTCACCCACCGATAGATGTATATATGTATATATAGCCACACTCGTTGGGATCCCATAACCATAAAAATATACAAAATAAACTTCGTGGAACTGCTCGTCTCCATGGTTTCTGGGCTGCGTTTTGAAACCTTATTCGAGTTAACTCCAGTTAAATCGACGTTAGAGTTGAATCGGGAGTTAACCATTGTTACCGATGCCGAGGAAGTCCCGAAAATGCAATGTACAAAAGAAACATAACTACAGAAGACTATCAGCTGTGTAAGTGTTTTTGATACAAATTTGACGCGCCGTCGTATTTTCTCCTTTTCTTTATGCTGAATGCGAGAACCCCATGTTAATTTGTGTTACTAACTCTCCTTGTTCATTAAATACGCTAACTCGACAGTCAACCTTACTCCATCCTCACTCCACCCGGGTAGAAGTCTACAGACCACATTCCTGCGATAGAGAATTCAACGACAAAAAAAACTCGATAATTTTTTATATTTCATTAATTCTTATCATTATCAGCCGTGATGGGGACGAGAAAAAACAACATTGTTCAACTTTATGACATTGTTCTCGTTGGAAGATTTGTGAGCGATTGTGTACGTGTGCGTAGGTATGTATAACTTCCGCGGGGGGTAAAGAGGATCATTCTTCGATCGCTCGAGCTCGACGTGGACCGCGCCTCCTCCGGGTAATTAATTACATCTCGAAGCTCCGTTCGCCGAGAGCTGTAACGTCGATTCTTATCTCACGGCATGTCTATGCGGTACATTCTACATCCCACACTCTCGTTCATGTATCAACGTCGAAACTCATTTTATCGTCCGAAGAAGAGCCTGCGCTGATCCTCATAATTATTCAATTAAACGAATTACCGGATGTAAATATTATCAGCCACTTCATATTGCGCTCATCGTTCACAAAATTTCAACAACCATCAAACAGCGTTTCTTCTTTTACACACGATTAGACATTGTTTATTAAAAATCACAATTACATTCTCACCGATTCGGATCAATTAATTCTCCGAATAATAAATTACACTTAAACACGATTAATCACACCTTCAAATTACGACCAACCATTATTTTCATCACCACGAGACAACATAATCAATAAAATATTACGATCAGAAAAAAAAATAGTAAACATCGTGTTTACAGAGCCGAGAAAAAAAAATCTGTCTCCGCCATTAAATCGCATCGTTTAAGAATATCTTCGGAAACATCTTTATTACGATTCCGTGAGGTCTGCCGTTTAAGTTTTTCATTTATTCCAACACCGAAGTGAAACGTTGATGAACAAGATGGAACGAGGAAACAGTATATATGAGGTCAGGCGCATCGCGTTAACGGACTCTTTTATCCCGCTTACCGCATAGCCTAGCTACCAACTTGCTCGGCATGGGGTTTTTACAAGAGTCTTAAAATTTTTATTACTTATAAAAATCTCTCCCCGCTCCATCTCTCATTCTTCCACCGTAGCTTCGTACGCCATATAACCACATTCGTGCTTTTTTATACTCATTTCATTCCACACTCTTGATCCGCGTTCCAAAGTTACCGGTAAAATTCGGTCCCCAAATAGACAACGCGTACAAAAAATTCTGCGTCCGCGAAATAAAGGGGAAAAAAGAAGCAAAGCGGAAGAAAGAAAAAAAAATTCAAGTTTACGCTTCCGGTGCGACGTTGAATAATAATAAAAAAATGTTGCATGCCTAATTCGGTTCTCGTTATAACTCGATTGGAAATAATTTTCAAGCACTCCTGGACACCGTTGAAAACGCGGAGAGGAAACGGAGAGAATAAAGGTAGCAACGAAGCAGCAACGGCAGCGAGTACCGACGAGCTAACAGCACGCAGTTCGGAGCATTTCGTACGGGGGCATACAGTATATAATAATAAAATTAATTATCGGAACACCCCGGGGGTACCGGGAGACCCCACTGGCCCCCCCGAACGACTCCTTCGTCGGTTGTTCATGGATTCCCCGGCAGTCTCTCCCCGTCGACTGGTGGTCGTTGTTGTGGCCCTCGGAACAGCAGCAAACCCAACCAGTTTCGAACAGTTCGACGGAAACCAGTCGAGCGAGCGAACCAAAAGACTTCGAGATGGAGCAAGAGAGGAGCAAAAAGAGTGAGAGAGGGAGAGAGAGAGAGAGAGAGAGATGGAGAGAGTATCCTCGCGGAGAGAATGCCAGGAGGCAGAAAGCCGGGCGAGGAGCTATGCCAGGCGGCCAGGCAGCCCCGAGACACAGCCAGGCAGGAACTTACGGACACTTGGACGCTCAATGGCGCGAATTTAAGAGCGCAGCCGTTACGCTTCTCATTCGTTAGCATAAATTAATTATGTCCGGGCGCGGTGGCGGCGGCTGATGTCAGCACAACTCTCGCGAACCACCGTGACCATGAACGTCCTCGCTCGTCTCGTCTTTGCCGTCCCTAGGCAACGATAAGTCGAGTTATCGAGGATTTTTTTTAATGATTTTTTTTTGCATTTTTTAATTCGTCGGAGTACGATTTTTTTTTATGTCGTATTTATTTTGTCGTTCGTGTATTCGTCTATTTTTAGGGTATTCGTTTGGTATCGTGTGCATATAGTTGGTCAGTTGATTGGTTGGAAATGAGGATAAGTCGGGATATAGAGTATTCATTATTTTATTCTTTTTGATATTTTTAATCGCTCGGTGGACGATTTTTTGGATTTTTTTAATTCATTCATTCTCCTGTTTTGTATTTTTTCTTTCTTCAGTATCGTTCGGTATCGCATGCATGTACGATAGTCGGTCGGTTGATAACTTAAAGATGGCCACATTGGGCATTATACGAACGAGCGTGGATGTTGCAGCGTGACCGATGAGCGATGAGCCTCGTAGAATAAGCGAAGTGGACTTAGATTGGGCTAATTAATTAATGCGCACGTCCTGTCTCGGTCCAGCCTAATTATCTCGCTTGTCATTGGCCAACTTCGTTCAACTCGAAATACCGACGATGCCAGCTCGTACGCGTACGCAACGTCCCGAGGACTCGGGAAACGTGTATAAATGCGTGACCGTTCATTTACCAACCTCCGCGCGCTGTACCAACAGCCTCAACGTCGCTGTTGTAATTGTAATTACGCTAATTGTGACGTCATGCACACAGGAAGCTACACCTAGAAAAATCTCGCGTGGCCATTCTCGGTCGTTCGTTGTCTCCGTTCGTATTATTCTCGCGACCTACATATCGCGTATCCGTGATCACTTGCACACGTTCGAGTCCCTCCCATTAACGAATTTAAACGTTTCGACGATTATGGCGAACGAAAATATTTTCTAAAATGATTCATCGCCATAAAAAGTTGATTCAACGATTTTGAAAGTTGAATTGTAATTAATTAATTCGATAATTTGAGGTATCAGGTTATGGTTTGGGCGACGGTCGTACGATCTACGGGAATCGTCGAGAAAGATTTGGTCCATGAATGTTGAAAGATCCACGGATGATCTTTACGCCCGAGGCAGCCGAGCCGAGTCGTCGATGCACCTCGAAAAAAAATCTCGCATGGCCATTCTCGATCATTCTCTCTCGATTCTCTCCCATTATCAAATTCAAACATTCCACCGATCGTGCCGGATAAAAATATTTTCGAAAATAATCCACCGTGATAAACGATTGATCCATCGCGATTATCAACGTTGAATTATAATCAATTAATTCGATAATTCTGGGTATCATGTTGGTTTTGGCGATGGTCGACCGAGCAAAGTTAAGCTTCGAGAACGATTTGGTCCATCAATTTTGAAACATCCACGTATGCTCTTCACGCCCGAGGCAGCCGTGCCGAGTCGTCGATGCACCTCGAAGAATAATTTCCCATGGCCATTCTCGGTCATTCTCTTTCGACTCCCTCCCATTATCAAATTCGAACATTCCACCGATCACGCCAAACAAAAATACCTCCGAAAATAATCCATCGTGATAAACGATTGATTCATCGATTATCAACTCTGAATCATAATTAATTAATTCGACGATTCTGAGTATCAGGTTGATTCTCGCGATGGTCGAACGAGCTACACGTAGATCGTCGGGAACGATTTGGTTCATCAATTTTGAAAAAAAAAAAAAAAAAATCCACGGGTATGCTCCTCACCCCGGGGGCATCCGTGGCGAGAGTCGTTGGATGCACCTCGTTCGGAAGGAAGATAATCCAGCAACGTTCGGCAATAACGCCGAGTCATTAAGTCCGTTCGTCCTCGACGTCGTGGGTATGTAGGTGCGTGGGTTAACGAATTTGAATTGACAATACAAACCGTCCTCGCAGCATGGCGACGGATGATGATGATGAGTCCACGATGCACTCTCTCTATCTCCCTCTCTTTCTCTTTCTCTCCTTCTTTATCTCGCTACGGGGTCTGTCGGTCGTGCGGTTAGCATGGGAAAACCATCAGTGCGTATCTCGGGACCATCGCTCAACTCTCGTTTCCTTCTTGTCTACGTCTACCAGTTTGTTCGCGATGCCGGAGCTCCAACGAATACACGCAACTTACTAATACGAGCTGCAGTCCGCAGTGTCTGCTGGAAGTCGATACCGCTTGTGCTGCTGCTGCTGCTGCTGCTGCTGGTCCAGTCCACGAACTCCGTGGAATGCGAATGAATAAACGTCCATCATCGGGAGTTCTCTCCGGGTACCAGAATGAGATGGAATATCGGTCCGGTACCAGCAGGTATGCATTTTAAACAACCAACGAAGTGTTGTGAAGCAGGCGGAAGTGTTGAGGTAAAAGAGAGAGAGAGAGAGAAAGAGAGGAGGCGCGGATCAGGTTATTTGTGTGCCAGATGAAATGGAAAATTATGCGAACCTTTGGAAAGAATTTAACGCATCTTCACGCAAATATCTGAATTATTTAACGATGATTCAAATATTCCATTGGTTAAACATTGCGATTCGGTCGCGGTACTCGCGTAAACGTGTCTGGCGAGTCGAAGCGATTTCTCGCCGATTCTCACGCTTATTTCCGGTAACAATTGGCATATACACGGCCGTGTATACACGTATAAACGATCGGCATGCGGTAAACTCCGAAGCCATCGAGCCATCGACGTCGAAGACGGAACACACCAACACTTCGATAACGAATGGTAAATCTCGTTATCTATTTTATACGAACGTAGTCTCCAAAGCTCAGAAGCGTAATTCAACAAAAGTATTATCTTTAACTCGTTTCGTTCCGAGGGGCGACGAGCGCGTTGGTTTAATTGACAGCTGAAAGGATCCGGGAATGAGTGATTGTCGGTAATTGAGAGACTGTGATTGGTAAATACAGGAACGTTGCTGTTGTCGCTGTTGATGCGGTTGACGGAGGCTGATGGCAGCGACGATTGGCTTTTACCAACGAATGATCGACGATTCTCACGGTTTTCGCGGTCTCACACGTCGTCTAAGGTCGATCGATAAACGCTATAGATAATATCGACTCTCCTTAATTTATATATGTTTTTTTTCTTCAGGTCAATGAAATAAAAACAAAAGATTCCCAGCAGTAATTGGTGCCTCACAGCGAATATCATATGATAACCGTGTATATGTACAAAGGAGATGCAAGTTTGGCCTATAATTAGTGATTGGCAGTTTGAGAAACTGCTGCGAAATTAAACTCTAGCCAACGTCAGCGGTGTGACCAAGTCTTTCGATAAATTTCACCGCAACTCTCGAGGCCCCGCGTGAGTAGTCGGTATCGCGGACTATGCCGAGCTCACGATCCGACACTTTGATACCCGCCTCGAGGAGATTCCTATCCAAACGATAATTTTTTTAAATTTTTTATTTCGTATTTTGTTTTTGGTGTTTTTTTTCGTATCGTTTACTTCGAATATAATCAACGAGCCGCGCGGTTTCGCTTTGGTTCGACAGGTTCGCGATCGCTTTGGCGGATAGTAATTTTCCCCGACGATAGAAACGAGTCGGAAACAGAGTGAACTATATATCTTGCGGTCTCAGTCGGTGGATATCGCTTAGCGACGTACTCACGCGCGTGTTGTGCGCGTATGTATGGGTGCGACAGCCCAACGTACTTCGCGAAGCGTTGTACGCGTTCATTGCGCAACTTAATTAGCGCGTGTCGCTAAACTCCAACGCGGAAACTATGCGCTTTCGTCGTGGTACGTGTGACCGGTAAAAAAACATTGTGTACCGATGCACATTCGCAATTTGATCGGTACGACGGGCGACACCGCGCGCGGTGCTCGATGAAAAAGGATTTCGGTCGAGGCTTTTGGTTTCAATTTCCGCTGGCGTTACGTTTATTCCCGCGCGAAGCGCGGTGGAGTACGTTTCGACGTTGCGGCGGTAAAGCGTCGAACGATCTGTCGATTTAATGCGATCTAATTCGACGGTAATTGCCGTTTCGTGGACTGTAGTTTTTTTTCTTCTTTTCGAAAACGTCGGGGAGACACACATGGCGTCGATCGCCGGTCGGGGAGTGAATCGAAGTTCGGAATGATAAATGTTTCGAAGAGTCTTGGGTTCGAAACATTTATCATTCCAATTGTAATTTTTCGAAATTTTTTTGGTTCGAATTGTTATTTTTCGAAATTTTTTTGGTTTGAATTGTAATTTTTCAAAATTAAATCTTCGATTGTTATTTCTTCTTTTCAATTATTATTATAATATAATAGAAATAATGTAGCGGAATCAAAAAACTAGGAAGTACAAATGTCTGACATGGATTGTTGGTACCTTGTCCGGTCGAAACATCGACGATCGGACCACTGCATTTTCGGAATTTCCTACCATCGACCTTTGAAAATTTCAAACTTCGATCGGCGACCTCTCCATCGTTTTTCCATCTTCGGTTGTCCCATTACCGTCATATCCCCATCATCTAAGCCGTGTAAACCACCAGTACACGCATATGCGTCTCAACCATTGTCGACAAGCCGCTGATCAATCCTAAAAAAAAAAAAAACTCAACCGATTCGCGCGCGCAATAATCGGTTTGCTTCGATCGATCGGCTTGAGCCCCACGAAAAAACATAAGAACGATAACGGATCCTCCATCCCTCCAACGACAAGAGAGAATATAAATAATCAAAGATCGCATTCTCCACGGTTTACAGGTACGCGATACGCCACCCCATACACCGTCGTAGCCGCGAATTTCCGCTTGCGCGAGAGAGACGTGAATCCGGTACGCCGATGACTTTTTTTTTTCATCACAAAAGACGAAGCCGAAGAATAAAAGGGATCGAATCTGGCCCAGATATATCTGACGAACCCTCCGGGGTTCGACCTATCGACTGAGGCATAAATCGATGAACGAGAGAAATGAAGAAAAAAAAAGGACATTAAATCGGGAGGTTTGAAAATTTCGTGGAAAGGAGGGGTGGAAATTTCGACAAGGGTGCGTGAAGTTTGCGTCGCGTACTATACCGCAACGTACTTTAATTGTATCGGCAAATCCGGCACCGCGCACCGTCGATCATTGTTGGATACATAAATACATATAATGTATATAGGTTAGAAAAATCTTGATAGAAATATATATACATATATATATATATATAACATATATTACGCGCGTGAGAGGGTGAAGACCGGAAGACACGGAGAAAGGGTTGTTCTGCGTGCGCGTATAGCGTAGTTCGGGTCGAGGTAGTATCATGTACTTTCGGTACATATATATATACGGTTCAGGCTCACGGGGTTGCCGCACTGTTTCTATTATTGTCTCACGGGGGTTGATCTCGGTGGCCCTGTTACTCGCACTGCCGGCCCCGGCTACACCCGGTATACACCCTTCTCTCGCTATTTTTCCTTCTTCATCGTTTTTTTTTCTTCACGTTCTCTCTCGCTCGCGCTCCGGCCCTTCTATAACCATTCAACCGAGGCACGACCTTCGGGTCTACGAACGTATCGGCTCACGTCGTTCTCGCTCTTCTTCCACGATTCTCGCCGCATTCGACCGTATATCGTGTGTCATACCGTCGGCCCTTCGCGACTCCGAGTGTCACTTCAACTCTCACACTCGCACCACTTTCCGTCGGTTTTTTTTCTTCGTTTTTTTTTCCTTCACTTTCCTCTTCCTTTTTTTCACGTGCGACGTTCGTGCGTGTGTGCGACGGTGTACGCGGTAGAGAGTATCTCCGATTCGGCTGCACATCGTCGGTGACGTACGAAGGGCATTATGTCTGTCTCGGACTGGGACAATGTCGGGAATTAAGGGCAACGCCTGAGATCTTCCCGTCTCTCGCGTCATGAGGGGAATTCGTACGGGAGACCGAGTTTTCAATTCGCCAACGAGTTCACGCGCTTATGTACGTTCACGTGTGAGAAAGAGTGTTCTTTTAACTGCTTGCATACTTAATACACCGAACAACATTTTGTATTTTTCCATCGCTTTCGTTCGTAACGCGTAACCGGTGTCTCATTATATATCCGAACGGGGGATTGCGAGGAGGGGATGACGTTTCAACGCTGGTGCGAGATCATCGGGGTTAAATCGAAGAGCGCGCACATAACCGTGGAAAAAAAAAAACGTTTCACGTATGTACGAGGCTGTTGCTGGTATACGAATCGAAAACGAAAGGTTCTCATTGTCCCGAGAAATAAGAAAATCCTCAAACGAGCATCGTGCGATTCAACGGTCCAATTTTCGAATTATTTCTCGCCGAGGGGTTCGTCGTGTCCTCACGCTGTCGATTTTCAACCGCGACCATTTGGTCGGGACGAGGCTCAATCGATGGGAAAATTTAACGTGACGTTGGATTATCGTTCCGTTTGGTTCATTAATTGGAATTAAGGGCGGTCTTTTCAACGTTCGTGAGACAAGTGCGAGTGAAGTAAAATAAATAATAATAATCGTGATGATGGAGAAGAAAAACGGTTTTGAGTATTGGGACAGGTTTATGGTTAAATTTTTGTGATCGGATGACAAAGGAAATGGAATTAGATATGCAAACGAAGACCCGTGCTCGACACACGTGCTCGCGCCCTCTACGCCCGGGGTACCTTTGGAATCCGGTTGAATGAGACGGAAATTTGAATTAGAATCGAGACTGGGTTGGACTCGCGATCGTATTATTTATAACGTTCGATGGCGCGGGGTGTGGTACGTGCCAAGGGTTGCATCTGCTGATTGACGAGTTCGATGCCGAAGTCGATCGGTGAAAAATATTGAGGGACACGACGGTAGTTTGTATAATTTTTCGGTTATGTTAATTTACCAACGACGGTTGTAATTTCAATAAGAGCGGCGTATTTATACATTGGGGGTTCGAGTCGTGAAATATCATTAACGCGTTTCTGCTGAAATAGTCCATACCCAAGGATTATATATACGAAGTCCTGATGCGATTTTTTTCTATTAAAACAATTAGTTCGGTTTGATTCTTGAAAAAAAGTGGAGAACGTGTGTGGCATTGAGAAGCGTTGTATTAAAATAATCTGGAATTACAGAATATACAGAGAAATACTCTGAATACGCTAATTATATGTAAAGTGGTGGTAGAATATTTTTTTATTAAAACAATTAGCTTTTTGAATTTTTAAGCGAAATATGCTGAGTCGTTTGATCTTGGAAAACAACCGGAGATCGAGTGTGGCATTGAGAAGCGTCGTATTGAAATTATCTCGAATTACAGAATCAAAGTATCAGCGAATCTCGATGATTGTTATTCATGGACCACCAACCCTCGAATGGAAAGAGGACAGCCGGCAACGAATTATGCATTATAAATCGCGTGTCAGCTGTGACCCTGCGTGAAAAATATATGCATATATACGCTCAAACACATACGTGCGTATGTGTGTGTGCGTTGTAAATGTTACCACCAGCCTCGCTTCCGGCTCGTGCGCTTCTCCGATCCCCGTTAATTTGAATACGTTCCATCGTTCGCTCTCGACGTCCCATTTGCGTACCATACTTTCCCATCATCTGCTGCTTCTCGATGCAGAGCCACGCGTCCGATTTTGATTCTGATTCTAATGGCATGATGTAGCACCGGCTTTCGTCGGTCTCGTTCGATGTGCGACTTTGCATGAACACCGTTGAGATCGGTGCATATATTTTGATACACTCTTCTTCTTTTTTTTTCTTTCTTATTCTAACTCGGCAGCGACATTCACATGCGTGGAGTCTCGTGTGGCATCGCACGTTACACGCACACGCGTTTGTACAAACGCAAGGCACGCGCCCATATTTTTGAATATCCCCGAGTTACCGAGTTCCGGACTAAGTATCGAGAATCGGTATTTGCATATTTTTCCTCTCTCTCACTCTCTCACGGACAATTCTCGCGCATTATTCCGTCCTCGACCGCACACGTTCCCGGCACGATCCCGTCTCGTGGCTTTCGGAATGTATTCGACATGAATCTTTTCGACGAAAAAGTTTATCACGACAAAAGCGAGAAAAAAAAAAAAAAAAATTAGAAACACACGTATTACGAAAAACGATGAAAACTAAACCGTACGAGTTGTACACACGCGATAATCGAGAATGACGATGGAAAATAATGAGGGAATAATAAATAAATAAATACTTTTGCGGGGTAAGAGTTTACGAGGGACGAACGACGATTATCATCGCCACCCACGAATATAATCAGACTCGCTCGCCTGAAAATAGTTTATCGACATGAGCCGGCGAAGGTAGATTATACATATATCGAAGCCCGCTGGAGGCGCTTGGATGGGCAACCGTGACGATTTTACGACGAAAGAGACGCAACGAGCACCGTAGCGTAAAAAGAAAACGATTCGACGCACGATATTTTCAATAGTCGAGTGATCGAGAGAGATGGAGAGAAGACGCGAGAAAAAGAGAGAGCGAGAGAGAGAGAGAGACAGAATCGTCGGCTAATTCTCCTGCAGCTCGAGTCACCGGACTGTGGCTTACCCACCGGCGGGACGAGCGAGGAAAACCGACGTCGGGGACGAGTTCTACCCGCGATGTCGATGTTCCGGTGGATATAGCGTTGGTCTTGGCTCGGGCAGGTCGCGCGCGAGCGCGCGATATCGGGTCGAGTTATGCGCGTGGGCGATTTGCGATTTTATTGGCGACGCAACAACATCGTCGTCGTTACGGCGCCGCTTAAAACAGGGAATTCAATACCGTTGTCGGGGTTCGGAGAGAACTAACAAAATATACATGCAATGTACTCAATGCGACGAGGAAAGAGACTGAACTTTAAGGACGACAGCATCGAAACAGACGCCGGGGTGTCATTGAACTCGTCAACCTCCAACGAGAAAGAAGAAAACGAGGAAGGAAAAAAACCGAAAGAACGTCCCGATATTGAAATATATGTTTATATGCTTTTTTTTATTATTAATAAATCTTCTGGTTAATTTAATAAGCGACCGGTCCTACTCGATTTGAGAGAGATTATATCAATAGTAATAATAATAATAGTAGTGGTCGATGGTAGCAATTAATAGTATATTTACTAGTATATATAATAGAAATAATGTATTATGATAGTAAAAATAAATTGAGGGATGATATTTTTATTATTACAATCATAGAAATAATAATAATGAATTATTATTTATTATTGATATTATTATATGAATAATTAAGATTTCAACTATTTCTGTATATTCTATAATAGTTCTATTATTTTTCAATAATAAAGAAATAATAATAATAATATTAAAATAATAAAAGTTAAATTATTATTATAAGAAATCAAATGATCTATTATCATCATTATAATTGATATTATTATTATTCAGGGGAGGTTGGCGTGTCGTAGAAATATCGTGAAGTTTCCATTAGTACGTCGCACCGAAAAAAAAAGAAAAAAAAAAGACGATCTCGAGAAATCAGTGAGTGCATATGAGTCCGTTGGTCGACGAGAGCTCTGGTTGCGATTATCCGAGAGAGTTCTGTATCCCACTGTGTTGCTTTGTCCGCAATTCCACGGTTAAATCGTCTTCCACATAGCGTACAGCGTGCACCGAGCATCTCGCCGTGTGTGCGCAGCTTCGACTTGGTGTGCGTTGGAATTGCGATAGCCGTATGAGCGAAGAGAGTTTAAGTAGTGTAAGCCGTAAGAGCGGGCGGCTCGCAGCGTGCGTTAGTGTGTGTAGGAGGAGGAGGAGTATGAGGAGGGGAGGGGCGGGTTGTAAGTATAATGCGCGCAGGGTCGTGCGGCTTTCGGGACCCGGAGGCGCTAACATGAAAATCGTATGGTAATGGGGGAGGCCGCGAGTGCACGGCGTGGCGCGTCGTTTCTATGTAGCTTCGAAGAACCCGGCGATATACCCCCGTATATATCCGCAGTATACGTGTATACGTATATGTACTGTGTCGGTGCACTTGTGTCGGCGGTGTAGTGCGCGAGAAGAGCACTATTACAGCGATATACGCCTAGGTCGGTTGGATTGTGTGCGACGCCCAGTCCGTACGTTTCTTCCTTCGTATCAGAGCCCAGCGAGACCCAAAGGATTCTCCATAGTTGCGGACGAGATTGCGTTACGTTTTGCAACCCGTGTGTGTGCGCGTGTGTGTGTTCGTATCGTGAACGGTGTGGAAAGTGGTAAGAAGGAAGAAGATGGGTCGACGAAACGAGTGCGGAGGTATGAGAATAGGGCGAAACGACGGTTGTAACGTAAGGGAACGAAGAAGGAATGAAGAAAATGTGAGGATAGAGGGCGAGAGGACGAAGAGAAAGGGTGAATAAGACTCCGGGGCTCGTTGTGCGTTGTTGTACGGGCGGTGTATGGAATCCGTGAGCTCGCGTGCCTCCGATAATTATACGCTCGACCCGGGACTCGAGGCTCTCTCTCGAGAGAGAATCGAGTCTGCGGTTCGACAGGGTCGGAGTTGACCGGCGTCTAATCGATTCGCCGCTTCGACATGGAAATTTTTATCGTTAAGACCCCGCTCTGGAACAACCCGGGGGCTATCGTACGCCCCGTGTGCACGTACTACCACGAGGATACGCGTATTATTACCTCGCTGGTCCTCCTCCCCGTCTCCTACCCTCTTCGTGGCCTCCTCAACGGTTCTTGTTGCTCGTTCGTTTCTTCGACTTGTCGGGATGGCTCTCGCGCGATGAGAACAGTTACTTTGATTCGGTTGTGTATTGCGGAAATTGATTGTGTCTCTTTGTTTAGGTTGATGAGAGCGAAGAATTGATCGGTGATAATCAAGGGCTCCTGAGAGAGAATTTGGAAACAAAAAAGAAAATGTTGATTGTGATTTTAGACTCATGGTCATATTTTGGTAGAATATCATGACGGTCGCAGGGTAGCTTTTGGGTCAGAGCCCTAAAAGTTGTGCGGTTAATTAGAGTTTCTGCTTATTTTGTTGTGTAAAAAATGCAAGCGAATTATTCAAGATGGAGATGATATTTCTATCTTGATTTCCACGAAATACTACATTTAATCAATTAATTAACATAAAAATGATAGATTTATAAAAAGTTGACTAAATTATATAAAAAAGCTTTAATTATTTTCATTATTTCCGCAAATTTTCCACGAATTCACACGCTGAAATATCACAGTGCTCAACCCCGATCAACCCTTGAGGATCTCCGGGTTGAAGGGATGATTTAAAATCCCGCGAACCCGTTAATCCGGGCTCTACCGTACCTTTATGACAATGCGTTAATGACGCGACCGAAAGAGAGCGATGGGCGAGAAAAGCTAGAGAAGCTAAACCAAGGGGGTGGGTTCGGGGGAGTGAAGAACTAATGTCCAGTCGCACGATCGCTCGTTCGGCAAACGGCCCGATGATCGAGACACCGTGTACGGAATCGGAAATGCGCGCGGCAGTCCGAGAAGCAAGAGAAACGACGAGACGCGAGGGTGAGAGAGACGGAGAGAGAAAGAGAGAGAGAGAGAGAAAAAAAGAGGAAAGAAAGTGTCAACAGATTTAGCACCGGTAGTCGAAGGGGAGTTGCACTGGTCAAGGCAGGGGGTTGGTCTGTTGAACACGATCGAGTCGGTGGAAGCCGGCGGCAGCGTACCGGAGCGACGGCGGAGCAAGGCCAGGAAAGAAGAGACACGCGGGGGATGAGAGGGTAGATCGATCGCTTATATATATATGTATATATATATATATATACGAATAACACCGGGCCATGCAAGGGCTGAGGAACCGCGCGTGCTATATGTTCGTGGTGAGCCAAGAGTTCTGGGCCCACGATCAAATATTAAGTCTTATCTGGCGCCGCTTTACCCGGAACTCCTTCTCCTTCAACTCCCTTTCTCGCTTTCACCCCCGTTAGCTCCTTTCATATACACATATCATTGGCTTTCTTTCGTCGCTTCGCGCTCATCTTTCGGACACGCGCGCCTCGATCGCCCCGCAATTATCCTCGACGTCGCGTTCGATGTGCCATGAACGATTCTCCGAGACAGTTTGATTGTCTAATTTCGTTGGGGTCTCGAAAGAATTCGTTCGTGACGCGTTCGAGTTATTAATGAGTCGAACGAAAGGTCAAGGTTTGTCGGAATTAAAGAATCTTTCGCGATATGAGTTCGGAACGATGTTACGACGAGCATC
The DNA here is from genome assembly GCA_963971145.1 of Sussaba pulchella. Lineage (NCBI taxonomy): Eukaryota > Metazoa > Arthropoda > Insecta > Hymenoptera > Ichneumonidae > Sussaba > Sussaba pulchella. Next base: position 812,574 of record OZ020173.1, read on the forward strand.
GGGCAAGTAGATGGATTATATTCTTTTTTTTCTTAAGGGCTCCGCATTGTCAACATGGAACCCTTGTAGGACGCTCTTTGTTGACTGTCATTCGAGTCACTTACTGATCGGTAAAACCCATGGGGGACTTCGCGTTGACGTAGAATCTTGAAATTTGGTACAAAGAAAGGGCTCTTGGCACAAATAAAGGAAAATATCAGCATGTTAAGATTCTACGTAAAATTGTTTTATTAAAAACCTAATTCTTTGGTTTTTTCTTTTTTCAAACTCGGGTCCATTGTCTACGTTATTGAATATTGTCAATTATTGAATTGTGGCAATTGTCAAATCGTTGATAGGTTCATTATACAATAATAATAATAATAATAATAACATCATTATTATATAATAATAACAATAATAATAATAATCATAATAATAATAATAATACCAATAATGACAATCATAATTCTGAATTAAAGAACTTTAAAAAATCTTGACCTCTCATTAGAAATGAGAAGCTGACTGCAACGAATATCTCGAAATTTATCCGTTGACAGGTCCTTGCAGAGCGTTTTGGCACCGTCTGTCGCCACGGGTGACAAATGTCGAAGCAATCGGAAAGACAAACCAAAAACGAAGAAAACGGATTAAAAAAATACTTCACCCTCTAATGACCGAGCCAAAGTGGTTAATCGTTAATTCGCAAGACTCTTACCACTCTTCGCGACCGCGGAACGCTCCACTTCAAGCCTCAAACACTGCTCGTTCACCACCCCTGTACATACTCTCGCCCCCTCTTCACTCTCCCCGTCTGTATCTCCGCCGCACTCGGTTCGTCGTGTTTATCGGGTGACCCAGAAAAACAGTACACACGACAAGGCTGAGCACGAGGGAAGATCCTTTCGTCGTACATCGACAACGTATGTACCGTGTATGCCAGTAATTTCGTCATGCACATCGCTTATGTTGTCGCTTATTCGACTCCGCGATTCTGCGAAACGAAAGGGTTCGATTCCCGGAAAACAAACTTCGTATTGTTACGACGGGAACAACCCTTCGCATCGTCGATACCGTCGGATTGCGAGGAACGTTACGTGCTTCGATACGTCGAAAATAATCGTGAATCTTGACTGCGTCGGAAATCCGAGGATATGTCTTGAAGTTTGTCTTCAATGTTATTCATATCGTTCCTCGGAGGAGGCCCCGCGGTATCCATGAACCGTCCGTCGAGCCAACCCCAAACATCGAATTAAATATGAGGGGAGTTGGCATTTCCGACGATTTTTGTTTTGTTTCTTTAGTTAATCGGACGTATGAGTGATCAGAGAAATATATTATGTATAATAAAACACAGAGACTCGAGCATGTGGGTATTTCATAAATGTTGGTATTTATTTTTGTTATCCGCTTTGTCACGATGAAGTTTGTGTTATCTATTGAGATCGTCAGTTCAATTAATTTTTTATTGAATTTGATGGTTAAGAGTGAGAAAAGAAGAGAGAGAGAAAGAGAGAGAGAGAGAGAGAGAGAGAGAGAGAAAGAGGGAGAGGGAGAGAGATTGAATTCAATTGAATGTCGTTTTTATTTCGTACCCTGAAACCGAAGCCCCCTAAGAGCACCGTGCAAAGCATACCATACAAATGTCGAAAAACTTAATACCTCAACTTTAACTGTAACCACAGTAACCTAGCACGTAAGCGCACCCTCAACGTATAGAACGCAAAACGAAATTCAATAAATAAAAATAAACAGAAATGAAACGATATTTCTCCTTAAACGTTCAAAATTCGATCAAAATAAGACGAAAAAAATTAAATTGAACTGAGGAGAGGCAAAAGGCGAGATATACTGAACAAGATAGTTGACAATAATTTATAAAATAATTCACCGGAATCAAAAGGAGATATGCATATATACATAGCGATTCTCGAAGTTCGATTATTCCTTCAAAATTTCAATATATCCCATATTGAATTATTAGAGCAAAACGAGGTGGCAGCTCAAAAAATTTCTCTCTTATCGGTAAAAGCACGCGATTATTCTTGCTGCGAGTGTGAGACGGTCCGTAATTTTCCGGGCACACGTAATGCCCGATCATTATAGCATTCTGTAGCAGTATGTAGATACGTGTGACTGTGGAACAACGACTTGCATACGTTGTTGCTGGCAAACGCGTGCACTCGTCCGAACATTGCGCCGGCGTCCACAGGTAGAGGTGCAGTCTCGAGCAATCCATATGCCCATTTCTCGCTCGTGCAGCAGGAGCAGCAGCAACAACTGCAACGGCAGCAACGGCGGTTCATCGTGTCCAGTTGCCGCGCACGCTTAACGCCTCGAGTCACGTCGACGGTCGCTCACTAACCTCATGCACACGTCTATCCTGTGTGTATACTAGACCGGCTTGAAAAAAAAACTTTTCTTTTTCTTTCGATCAAAATACATTCACGCCAAAGTATCTTCCATCAAGATAATCGTGTCCAAAGATGAGCCCGATCGGACGATTTTTAGGGGTCGCGCAAGATTTTTCTATTCGGCCTTCAAAACTTCACCCGGTTTCAGGCCATGGTAAGAATCAAGCTAGCAAGTTCACAGCAGACCTACATTTTTCATTGTTTTACTTTCAATCAATCGAAACCGCGACGTAATCACAATTGAAAATTGCCCGCAATTAGTACCACCCCAATATATTCATATCAAGTATATGATAGCTCTTACACCATTTGAACCAGCGTCCCGATACTTTTACCCAGTTTTCAGCATTACCCCACGTTCACAACGATCAATATCGTGTGAGAGTTATACCCGAAGAGAGTTTATACACGTCGTGGCGAGGTAGTTCGGTTGGCACAGAGAGGTTCTCGAATTAAAAACTAATTATACTCGTGCGGGACTATCGACGTTAAATCGCAAACGTCCGAGGTACGACGATATCGTGGGAGGGCCCCGCCGTCGGTATGTGCCAGTTCGATAAAGATCGATTTCGCTAATAATATGGAACCGGGAAACGCGTGTTTCGCCGTTCGCGACATGACCTATCGTTGCGGTGTTTCACGCTTGTCGATGCTTTCTCTCATTTATAATTCACGCTTCAATCGTGAACAAAAAACACAATACTGTCAATAAATCGACCAGTATTATATTTTTCTCCCTTCACAATTATATATTATTAATTAAAATATGTTAATTATTGAATTTCATTCTTTAAAAAAATTGTAAATATAAATTAAGATGGATTAGAATTGTTTCTAAAGCTTGCGGAGCGATTTAACGTTTGAACCTGGTGCATTGAAAGCGGAAACGACGAAAAAAGAAGCGGGGCGAGCCGCCGAGCTGGCTCCTAGGATACCCGAGAGGGTGGCTTTTCTATCCTCATTTTTATTTCTTTTTTTTTCCACCGTCTTACTCCTTCCTCCGTTTCTCGCGTATCCTTCTCTCTCTCTCGTTGGCATTATTTTTTCGAGGGTAAGAGCAAGATAGGTTATACATATAATAGCGAGAGCGGGTGAGGCAAACGCGAAGCCGAGTAGCGAGCGCGTCGCCTATCGATTTTTACTTGTAATGAATTCGAGCTAAAAACCGCCCTGGTCCCGCACACCCCCATACTCCGACGTTCTCGTTTCACCGAAGCGAGAGAGAGAGGGTGAGAGAGAACGAGAGGGACCCCCTTGGCTAGCGTCGAGCCATAGGAGGGGGAGGAGAGGGGCAGCCCCTTACGCTCGGTCCCGTGGAGCGCCGCGCGTTCTACTACCCTCAAACTACCCTCCGAGGGCTCGTCGCTGCTCGCGCGGTCGCTCGCTCGCTTCCACGAACCACGCCAATCACTGCGCGGCATAATTACACCGGCGTGCCCACCCGCGAGCCTAAGTCGTGTTCTTGCCTTCGGTTTTACCCTTCTCCACCCCCTTCGTCGCGCGCTGTATACCGCAATCGTGCAAATAGAAGAACGAAGGAACGAAAACCCGAGAGAGGGTAATAATAAGAGGAAGAAGAGTGCCGAAGAAGCACGAGGGTTACGAAGAATTAAGGCGAAAGAAGCGTTGGGCAAAGTCGCGGGAAAGAAGGGTCAGGGTTGGGGGGCGGGAGAAAGGGCGGAAGGGAGAAAAAAAGTATAATAAAAGAGTCATCGGGCGAGCGTCGGCAACAACCCCCCTCGACCGAGCACGACGAACGACGCGATATATACGAAACCATCCGCTCGCGATCGCGGATATGACACGACGAGCACCATGAATCCTCGGAATTTAATTTTTAAACGCCAGCTCGATGCGATATTGTTCTTTGCATACCGCAGAAAAACTGTGCAACGTGAAATTAGAGTTTGAAAATAACGAGTCACTCGCATACCTGTCCGTCGTTTGTCACGAAAACTTTTGGCCGAATCGCAAGTGGGGCACGAAGTGCTGGAGAAAAATTAATACGTTGCTGCTTGCGTTTTTTCTTTCGACGTAGATCGGGGACTGTCAATGATACTTTGTCGACAACAAGTGGTTGAGTCTGTCATTGATCGAGGATTCTTAAAATTCTTCTTCAATTGCAAAATTAAAAGTTAATCTAATAATATTGTACAATGAATTTTCCAAAAGTTCTCGAATAATAATACAATGTCGTGCATGAATATTATATTATATTAATCATATTATTCAGTAATTAATTAATAATCAATTGATTTTCAATTTTACAAAAAAAATATAGCCTCCAACTCTACCCAGATCATTCAAAATAGGTTCGAAATTTCGTCGTTAGATATATTATTAAATCAACTTAATAAAAATTAGATTGTCCTAATAGCGTGCCAATCACTGTCCCGCCTAATACAGGTCGGTACGGTATATCATCAAAAAAAATTGTTTCAACATCGTAAGAGCCTTCAGGCGATGTACACGAGGTATCGAGAATGAATGAAGTATCACAATGAATACCGGTTCGGAAATCCATCCCTCGAGAAGCTCTTCTCGGGTTCGTTACCGCGACGCCGACGACGGCGACAATTATCGTCGGGTTCGAAGACATCAAGCCGGAAAAGGATATCGCTGAAAGGCTCGGACTAGACGCGTAAGAGCAAGAGTGTTCGGTACCACCCTTGGCGCACAACCACGAGGGAGCGTTAATCGAAATGAAACCGTGCGAATGAAAATTCTATAGTACGCGGAGGGGAGGAGGCAGGGATGAGGGAACGAGAGAGAGAGAGAGAGAGAGAGGGAGAAATGGCTCCGTGGGACATTATCCCGCGACTCCAGAGTTTTATGGGACTCTCACACAGTCTATATACCGCGCTACGCCTTCTCTCTGTACACGAAACGTGTGAGAGAGAAAAAAGAGAACGAAAGCTTTTACCGATACGGATGGAAAAATAAAGAAGAACCCCAGAATGAAAATAAAAAAAATTCAATTTGGCTTGAAATCGTTTTTATTGTCGTCGCCTGATTCGCAATTACGCATCAGCATTCAACCAGATTTCAATTCGAATTAATTGGAATTTTTTTAAAACTCGTTCTTTACGCACCGAGTAACTAAAACACTTCTTTTACTGGATAGATTAATTTTTCTTTTTTTTTAAATAGAGTTAATCGACTATTTTTTAATTGGCGGGAAATTATCAAAGTGCATGGTTTTGGTGGTAATTAAATCGTGCGTTTAGTAGTTTTTCTTCGTCGATTTTGAATTCCGATGATGTTATTTCTCGAAGATGATTATACAAAGTAAGTCGAGGGTGCGAGCGAGTAGCGAATAGCGATTGAAGGATTAAGGGTTGTCGCGGCCGCAACCACGAGTCTGAACGATCGAAACACCATCGAAATAACTCTATTTGAGGAATCGCGGGCCGCGGAGCGGATTACATGGCGCGCGATTTCGCGAAGCACCCCCGGCAAGACGCCTCGCGGAGCGAGCATCGACAGAACGGTTTTCCCGGAAGAGGCGATCGATAGTCGCCAGTCCGGAGAGGGTTGGGGGTGGGTTGGGGAAGGGGAGGAAGAGAGAGAAAAGTCTTCGTCGACGAGTCTCTCGGTTCTTCTTGCTTGCGAGGCCGTCGATCGAACGCGATTGGTAATCGACTTCACTCGCGGCCGATAGGGGAAAGGGGCGGTAGACGGTTTTTTTTAATTATTTCCCGTTACCGACATAAATCTCACGGTCGCTATTTATTTTCCACCATTTCCTGGCACCGGCGTTACAGTCGGTTGTCAGAAATAAAATCTTCGTTTGAAAACAAAAACATGAAAAATAGATGCAAATTGTCAAACGATTAATTTAGTCTTTAATAATTTTCATTATAATTAATAATTATCAATTATAATGATTAATAATTCAGGCTGTTTTATTATTATTATTATTATTATTATTATTATTATTATTATTATATAATAATATTATATTATAATAATAATAATAATTATTACATATAATAATAACAATAATAATAATAATAATAATTATTATTATTATTATTAATTAAATTTAAAAAAAAGTTTATTTGCGTTACGTCGTTTTTGCGGTGATTTAGGGTGGTTTTAATATTTTTATGAATCGAAAGAAAAAAAATTATTTTTTCAATCGAAAACTGCCGAGAGATTCATTCGAATTTGTTCGTTCTGGAAGGATTTAAAGGGTTGAGAGTTTGGCGCATGCTGGTTTGGAGAAGGCGTCGACGGTTTTGCGCGATAAAGAATTAATGCGAACGAAGAGAGAAAGAGAGAGAGAGAAAGAGAGAGAGTCGGGTGTGTGGCAACCGGTCCGCGGGTATACCCGCTGAGCGACACTCGGAAAAATATCGTGTGTCGAAAAAGGTTTCGGAAGGTAACACACAATTATTATTGTATCAGTTGAGCCGTGTGTGCGATGGCTGGTTATTTATTTTTTTTTTTTTTTTCATTGCACCCCCGGGACCGAGTTCGATCGGTTATTTCGATCGAACGTTCGTCTTTGGGCGCAATGTTCTCACGTCACAGACAAAGCCTACGGTAATGCCGGATGAAAATCGATTTTTTTTTGTGTTCGTTTTTTTTTCTAACACCTCTCCGATGGCGCTTATTGAAATGAGCTTAGGCACATGGACGAGTGCTTGCAGCGGAAAGCCCATACCGTGTGCACCGTGTGATTACGCGCGTAATGCGCCACTTGCTGCGCGCCCGTACGAAAAACACCGCTCCGTTAAATCACGTTACGAAATCAGAGTCCCCCGGCACGTCGGAAACCCCTCCTCGCTCGTTGTGCCTTCCACGATGCTTACGATCATTAATTTTCATCGAATGCGACGCTGACGGGGCCGTATCATTTCACGGTTACGCGGTCACACCGAGAAGCCCCGAATTATTTTCATTACTCTCAACGTTTCACAATTTTTCGAACCAATTTTTTTCTACATTCAAATTTAGATAATCATTATTTCTCAAACTTTTTATTTAGTTTCGACCGATCAATTTAATTTATTTCGAGCCGAAACAAAGTTCTTCAAATCGATTCTGATAGTCTCATTCTTGCCGTTTGCGAAAAAAAATTAATCCAGCCGAAACAAAAAAGAAGAAAAAAAATCTGTTATTCGAAAACCCGACGAATTAAATAAAACTGCACGATGTTTGCGGAAGTAGGAAGAACAGAACGAGATACATAACAAACGAATGATCATTAGCATAATTTGATTACCGTGAATAAACCAAGGCGAGCTGTAATGGTCGCGTGGTCCGGGCTTGTTCGAACAATTTATCTTTTTCTCTTTCAGAGCGCGCGGTAACGAGCAATCCGCCGTTCGCTACCGTCCGGGCTGCGTATTCACCGCGGTTGGTACAGTGATGCCGGGTATGATGATGTGCACGACTTTAAAATGTCGATTCTCACGAAACGCGATGATATGAACGAAGACCGATTGTAACGAAACTCGTGTGCCTAAGAAGCGCTAGCGAAACCGAGAGAAACCTGTATACACGCTTGATGGCCTTGATGTGTGTCGCCTCTGTGCGCGACTTGACAACGAGAACAACGACGACGACGACGACGACGACGACGGGGACGATTCTTCTTGATAAACGTATTTGTGTATCTCTCATCCGTATTGACGTTTAACAGTATTGGTATATGTTCCTGCATAACGAGCACCTCATTACCATAATTACATTACAGCGTTTGTTTTTTTTTTTTTTTACTTACGGTAATAACATAACGGTCGCGTGGCTGTTGCTCGCTCGTCTCTTTTCCATATCCATAACCGATTCCACCGGCTCGGTGAATTTTAATAATGCCCTTTGTTCGTATCGTCCTCGCATTCGAACAATTCAAATTTTACCCGACGCCACTGTCGCGGTTCGACCCATTCTGCAGCGGTCCCGAGTGAAGAAAAAGAGTGTGTGGAGTGTGTGAGAGATGGATATGGTTTCATGTATGGAATTGGACGGATATTTTCGTGTATAGGCTGTATTCGATCTTTCATGGACAATGAATAAAGAATTCATGTATAGTTTCGTAGATTAATTATATTAATGTCATGACTTCTTATAATATTTATTCATAAATTAGTAATTTAATAATAATAATAATAATAATAATAATAATAATAATAATAATAATAATAAAAATAATAATAATAATAATAATAATAATAATAATAATAATAATAAGGAAACACCTATTACTATCAATAAGAATAATTATTTCATTGGTAATTCATATATAAATTTAATGTAGATGTCGTGGATACATGAGGTATTCCACCGGAAATCGACCATTTTTGCGGGAATCTTCAAATCGACAATTTTTTCACAAAAATTGGAAAATAACATATAAAATGTAAATCGAAATTTTGTTGTATTTTATTCTTGAAAGTATGATAAGAAAAACAGATTTTAAAAACACCATCCCGCTTAGTCCATTTTTGATCCAGTTATAGACGTTTGATGAAAGAAACAATGAATTTCTATAAAAATCATGACTCTAGAAGGGATCGCCAAAGAATTATTACAAAATTAACACGGCTCTTTTCGTTGCGTGCAATAGCATGAAAAAAATTCAGTTGAATAGCCAAGTGTGAGTATCAAAACTAGTCGATATTGTAAACCAACAATAAACATTAAATGCGGTTCGATTTGTTGTCCACGAATTGTCTATCGATTGTATGCAGTCTGTAAACAGAGTATCTATGTCCAATTCCATACATCAAACTATCCATATATGTACTCTTTACATACTCTATGTATTTTCTTCACTCGAGGTAACACTCAATACAGCTTCGGATCTCTGCATCTGAATTCCATGGAGCCACTTGACTCGCAACTTTTCGTAACCCGACGAAAAACAACCACGACAACGCCATTTTTTTCTATCGATATTTAAACAAGGGCAGGTTCAATGTATGAGCCTGAGGGCATCCGGCTAGATTGTCTCTGAGTTTCGGTGATTACCCAACCGATCGGGCTTCATTATCGTGTAGATAACCAAATTTCATTCGTTGCCCGTATAAATATAAAATGTACGAGTAGTCAAACACATACAATACTCGAACCAATATGACGTCTAACGATTTCCAATGGCACCCATCCTCGCACACCCACCCACACGTGCTACAACGAGATACTTAAAAAAAACCCGAAGAGCAGTATGAGAATGGAGAAAAGCCAGTAAACGCGAATTGTTGAAGTGTAAAAGAGTGAAGAAAAGTGTTGGGGTGGTGAATATCCGGGAAATAAAACGCGTGGCGACGGCTCAGAGACGGAAATTTCAGACGAGCGAAGGACGAAACGAGAAAAGAAAAACCCCGAGTGGAACACAGAGAAGCTCGGCATATCGGGTCTCGCGGATCAATCGATAGGGAAATATCGGGATGGTGGCGACGACGGCGACGACGACGACGACGAGGGGGGTGAGGAAGAGGGTGGTTGAGTGGAAAGAAAGACGAGAACGTAAGGAAAAACGAGAAGGACGAAAAAAAAAACGACGAAAGATAAAGAATGAGAAAAAGACGACTATCAGCGTCGCGAGAAGTTCGAGCCTCCGGCCAGTGCGAAGGGTGTGAGATGGCCTCGCTCGGCGCGTTACACCGGGGGATGCATACGGGGTGGCATTAGCACAGACGGCGGGGGCGGCTCGGCACGAAGAATAGGAGGCTGCACCCGCGCGATTCCTTTGTTCGCTCTGGAAATCGTCTCGCACGAGCATTTCTCTCCATCGTCTCTGTGTTCAACGAAGACGTTTTCGCTCTTCCTCGCGCTCTCTCGCCCAGGTTTTTCGATCTTCGCCCCTTTTCTTACAGAAGCCCGTAACCAACCCCGTTTCACACTTACGCCCCTCAATCGTCCGTGCGCGCACAGTCCTGGTCTCACCTTCGAATGAAATTGAAGAGGGAGATCGGGAATCGCAAAGAGATGAACCGGGCCCTTCTTTTTCTCGTTCGTATTGACTTTGTTGAACGTGAAAATTTATCGCGGGTGTGAAATAAATTCCTTTTTCTTCAGCGCAGTAATGTTATTGAAATATAAATGCCGCAATTGATTACTATTTTATAATTTTTTTCTTCTTTCGTCCAAGAAAATAATAATATTAATAAAAATAATGATAATAATAATAAGAAGAAATGTCCTATTTCATGATAGTGTATTATTATTATTATTATTATTATTATTATTATTATTATTATTATTTTTGTTATTATTACTAATATAATTATATTTATTATTATTATTATTATTTATTTTTTATCTCGAATAGAAATGGAGATTATTTCTTAAATTCCGTGGAAATTTGTGAAATAATTCCTTTATTCTTACTTTTATACAAGCTCAGAGAAGTTCAAAAGAGCTTTTGGTCATTTAGCCTTCCTCATTAACACCGTGTTTCCGAGAAACTCAATTAAAACGTCTCCGGAGTAACAATACCCGACACCCCCCACGGCTTCGAGTCCCTTCTTCCCTGTCGTGAAATTAAAAGCCCGTTATCTCGTTGCCACTTGGCTATAAAAAAATCCGAGACGGAGTCTATCGCGTAGATCCGCGTAAATTATACAGTCGCACTGACTTCGATCTTGAGGTTTCAGAGTGGATTTTTCGATTTTGAATTTCACTCCCCAGCGACTTCGTTCTACCGAATAAATTTCCGATTCCCCTCCCCCGGCCGGCGCTGACGCGTATCCGCCATTCCCTGTGTCCCTGTCACAGCGGATTCCGGATTCTCGCGTTTGCACACGATTTTTCCATACCCAATATAACACCCCCCCCCCCCGTTACACCTCCCCTCTATCCTCTCGCTAGTAGTGAATTTTGTATGCCAAACGAATTCACCCTCATACGCACGACGTCACTCTCCCGTCTCGACGGTGTTACTCGTACGATCGCACGCGCCGAATTTTCTCCGTTGCGCATCGATATAGCGCGTGCACCTTTTCCGAAGCCCTACGGAGTCCCCCCTACGCCAAGAGTTTGGGATTTCGCGACGAGAAACGTTTTTAAAGAAGATTTTTGTGTTATTTCTCTTACTTATCTATTTCTTTATTTTTTTTCTTTCTAACCACTCTTTCTAAGAGACGGTGACATTTTTTGGGAATTATTTCTGAAACTCGGTTTCGTAATATCATCTCGATGCGTTTCTCAACTATGCGAACGATGGCGAGCGCGCAACGGAGAAGACGCGCCGCAGCATCAAGAACGTTCGGTCGAATGACCCGCGAGGCACGTACCGGCGGATCGATTTAAATTGCAAATCGATTTCGACTCTTTGTAGTCACCCACCCGAAGTCCGACCGTAGAGCCGCGGTCCTTCGTACGTTACCTACGTATACGTACACGTACCCTATCTTCGATACGTGACGACGCGGTCTCGCGGGGCGCGATGCGCCGACGAAACGGGGAAAGGATAAAGACCGATCTTCCGCCGGGTTCGGTATGCGCGCTATCGGCGGAGGCGCTCGAAGCATGGCCCGGCGTTGCCCTCGATGCCCGGTCGAGTTTATATTCGACGGAATCGAATATTGAAAAATAAACCAGCGAGAACGGGCGCGATGGGCAAAATGGGAAAGAAGAGACGGACGATCGTGGCTCCATTTGCACTCTACATAATTCAGTTCGCGTGAAACTCCGGATAAAATAAGAATATTTTTTATCTTTGTGTGTTATGTATCGATCGGGATATTATTTAACTATCCTGTGAGATAAATTTTTCTATTTGGGTATTATTGTAAATATTTTTAAGATTAGGAAATATGGATTAGGGAGGCCGTGGAAAAAGAAAATTAGGCCTTCGAGTCGAAAAGTATGAAGTTGACCTAAAAAAGAGAAGACGCTCCGAATTTCAACTCTGTATCTTAATATTAAGGCGTGCCTATTATCTTTTTTAGTTTACTTGTGGATTGAATTTTTTCAAATACAAGAAAATTGAATAATTTAATAAATTTTAAAGAATAATCAGCAGGCCTTAATATTACGATGAAAAGCTAAAATTTGGAGAATCTTCTTTTCTTGAGGTTAACTCCCGTCTATATACATATTTATAGTAATGATATAGTGATTTCTGTATATTCTATATCGATCGAAAAACTATTGACCGATACAGTAAGATTAATTGTCCCATCTTGCATATTATCATGCACATTTTCGAGATAAAAGCAAATAGTGATATTCGCATCTCCATAATTCCGTTCGAGTACAACTCCGGTTATATAAATATATACATATTGATATTCGTATACACTATATCGATCTAAAAATATAAAACGATCTAGCAAGATGAGTTTCCCCATCTGGATATTATCATGCACATTTTCGAGATAAAAAAAAATACTAATAATCGTATCTGCATAATTTATCGAGTTCGAGTGAAACTCCAGAAAAATAAATATACATACACATATTTGCCCACATGTACATACATATTTATATCTATCGAAGCACCATTCAACGATCCAGTAAGATAAATTCTCTCACTGCGTATTATCATGCAGATTTTCAAATTTAAAAAAAAACACCAATAATCGCAAAGATAAAATATCGAATTGAGAACTTTGAAATCCGAAAGTGAAAGGGATACGCTAGATTTCGTGAATTCAACAATTCCATCGGAACCTTGTATTTTAATCAGAGCAACAGAAACATACGGTCGTAAACATTCGACCTTTTTTTCCTTCGGTCCATAGCCTTTATCCGCAAAAATTACTTAGAATTCACAACCGGTGTTCAACAATGAAGCCAAGAGAAAGATAGCCAAACCTCAGGGAGAGAAGGAGAGACGGAGAGTTAAAACCGATCTGTCGTGGCTTGAGTCGGTCCGGGGGAGTAAGCGACCAAAGGCGTTTGCGCGAAGAAGTAAACGAATAAGCAGGAGGCGCTCGAGAATCGAGCGTGAAAGAACGAGAGAAAAAAAATTAAAAAAAGAAAAAAAAAATGAAAATATTTTTTCAAAAAAGAAAGTAAAAAAATAACGCTCGGCTTCGCGGGCCGTTTAACGACGATTCCGATCGTTTACGACTTTAATAATTTAGGCGCGGCTCGGACTCGACGCTCTCGACACGTTTTGGATCGTAAACCGCGCGACTAAATCCGTATTTATGTGGAAGAGGAGGTAGCCCCCCACACTGGGCATCGCCACAGTGTTCCGCGAGCTTTTTCTTCTCTCGTCCACCTTCCACCCCTTCCCGCCCCTCCCGTAGTCTCCATCTCATATTCGTAAGGCCGCATCCTGCAACTTCGCTGCGCGTCGCGCGAATCGCGAGTCCAACACTCGGTTTTCTATCGCCCAGCGTGTACCAAGCGTTCATTCCATCGACTTCCCATCTCCTGCTTTAAGCAGAGTGCAATTTTTATTTTTTTCCATTACATTTTACTTTTCTTTCTCTTGGCTGCATTATTCGAAGATCGCAGGAACAAACGAGACTCACCGGCAACGAAGACAGCAGACCTCATCTACGCTCCTTCGGTCGCCTCACAACCTGCAACACAATAAAAAAAAAAAAAAAAAAGAACAACAGATACAGACGTTAGCATTTTTTCATTTTTTTCCATCGTTAATCAGAGAAGGATTTCTCGTAGCCTCGGAATCGGGGATGTGGGGGAGGCGATCGAAGGGTGCGATTAATCCGTTAATTAATCGTTGGCGTGCTAAAGAGCGCGACGGCCCGTGGCGCGAATGCTCACCGAGCTCAGATTGGTGAGAAGTACGTGAGGAAAGAGAAGAATGAGACGAAGAAGGAGGAGAAGACGAAGAGGAGGAATAAGAAGAAGGAGAGGAAAAAAATGAAAACGAGAGGCAATGAGATAGACTGTCGCGCCCGACGACCCAAGAGGACCCTCGGGTCCCCGGGCATTCATAAATTTACATGTCTTTGGCTGCGGGAATCATTTTTTATAACCGTTAAGAGGAGAACGCGGAGACTACGAGGCGCGAAGGCGCGACCCGACGGAATAATGAGCGGGAGAGAGACGGCGTAAGGGGTCGGTGAGGAGAGGGGCGGAGGGGGTTGAGGAGGGGTGGGAAGACAGAGCCAGTGGTATATACGCGATTGAACTGGAGTCTTTGGACCCACAGCAAAGCGTTGTAGCGCGAGCATACGGCCAATATTACGGGTCCCCATGGTGTTACCCGTAATAACCATTCCATGTATCTACCGCGGCCGATGTGTGGCTCGAGAAAGGGCCGTGTCTCGAGAGCCCCGAGACAAGAGAAAGAGGGAGAGAGAGAGAGAGAGGTAACGAAAGAGAGAGAGAGAGAGATCCTCGTTACCGCGCGCGGCCCTCCCACTATGGCTCTCGCGTTCTTCGTCACTCAATGACGACCTCGCCAAATCAATTAACCACCGACACCATTCGGCCTCTCCATCGATAATAAAAATGATAAAAGAAAGAAAAAGTCGAAAGGAAAAAATATATTATTATATTTATCTTTTCGACGAGTCGCGCAACTGCTCCACCATAAATTCCAATGATACTTCGACTGCTTGGCGTGTATGGATAACGTACCCTGACCATTATTCGATGTGTGTGTATGTACGATTCATCGGACAATTGGGACGAGCCCAACTTTCATCGATGTGAGCGATCGAGCGATGAATGTATTGCGATGAATAGATTCATAGAACCGTTATTGACGGAGAAATAGAAAAAATCATATCGATCTGATTTTCATCCTAATTTTTGGGACAATTAAATTTAGTTCTAAATTATAATTAATTATTAAGAATATAAATATGTGCAATGATAATGAATCTCATTTTCAAATATCATAATAATAATGATAACAAATTATAGATAAATAATTAATTCAACAATTATGATAATAAAATTTCGTTTGAATTATTATAATCGTTCGAAAACATAATAATAATAATAATTATATTATTATTATCAATTTATCAATATAATTACAATTCATTAAGATAATATTATCAATATATTCAATATATTTATATTTCGAACGAAATTGAATTATTATTTAATCATTTCTTTATAATTTTTAATGATGAGATTAATAATAATAATTTTTGTTGTGTCCGTCATCGTGTGAATCAGCGTTATCATGATTTGTTCATAGCAAAGAGGTCAAAACGGAGCATTTACTTCACTACGAATGGTCCAGCGTGTGAGTGGTCACGTGAACGAAAGAAGCAAAAGAAATATTATCTCGAGCTCGGCGAGCAGCTATCGTTGCTACGTGCGGTGTACCGGTACGATGCGCGCCTCTTAGCCCCGGCCGAAAGGAGCTCGCTAGGCGCGTCCGGTTGCCGTGTCGTACCCGCGTGCGCGCTCTTATATATATATGCATGTATATGCGTGTGTCGAAGCACGCGCGCGTGGGCGACGTTGGAACGAGTGACCGAACGAGCGAGAGAAACATCATTGCTTTTCTCTCCCCCGACGTTACATTCGTGATGTTTTCTCGTCTCGAATTAATAAATACCAACAAATTACTTTACACCTACAAACGATCTCTTGTCACTTTCTTAACTTTTGTTTTTGTTTCCTTCAATTTTTTTATGCAGCCTTGCGCATTTTTTATTTTTATTGCTGTCAGCTATTTTTCATTTTCTGAATATAGAATGTTTCTCAGCCCGATCGTATTTGAAGAGTAATCAATAAGAATCAATAAATTCTTCCCCGAACGACAAAATAACATCTTCGTCAAGCAATCCACTGTTGATGGACAAAACGATTCCGTTCGTATTTTTTTAATTCATTCACGTTCCTCAAAATCTTTAATTGACAATCGAATCCCGGTCGTTCCGCTTGAATACCAAATGAACGACATCAATGGCCGATGGTGGATGAAAGACGTTTGTATAAATACCAAAACTAGCGGGCAATGTTCACTGTTGGCAACGGTCACTATCGCAACGATCTGAGAACGTAAGAGCCCCACGGGCAATGCCGAGAGATTCAGGATATTGCGGCGAAGACGTATAGTGACGTCCGTCTCGAGTCCTCTCCGTCGAGACTCGCGAGAGCGAGAGAGACCCTGACAGAGACTGACGGAGCAAAACAGAGAGAGAGAGAGAGAGAGAGAGAGAAAGAAACAGACAGAGTTAGAGAGAGAAGCAGTCGCAAAGTAGCTTCGCGAGTATCAAGACGAAATGAAGCGGAGAATCGAACTCTCGGCTCTCCAATTCTCCCCGACTGGCGCCAACTCCGTGGTTTTAATTGTTTCGTTAGCACGTCTCTCGAGACCGTGGACTCGTTCGATGACGGTCTCCGGCAGCGATTTACTTAGCCCGGATCGTGTGTGTGACGCGCGCGGACTTACAGACCCGCGCTATCGACGGACGCAACATCGTCGCGGCACTCGGATGACTCGGTTTCCTATATACGTCGCCTTCGTCTCGTTTGCCGATGGGCTCTCGAAACCCGACGGCGGCAAGAAGAAGCGAACGATTCGAATCTAACGACGAACGGAAGCGGTTGACGAGGTGAATCAGAATTGTGACACTCACGTGGGATTTTGTATCCTATGTTGTATTTTTCGAATGGATGAGAGGTATTTGTGGATATGGATATTAGGGTGGATCATGGACGAAATGATTTCGGGAGGCTGTGAGAGTTGGAGTATGTACTGGGAGCAAATATATGTGGTCCAATTTGAGCCCAATCGAACTATGGGAGAAGGTTTTACAATCGTTGAAAGGATTTTTTATTCGATTTTTAATTTTGTAAATTGATTGACGAGTTGAAATACATTTTTCCAGTAAATATAAATTGAATAAATTACTCTTATCATTCTTTTCCGCTCGTCTACTGGCCGAATCGATTGAATTCTACTCGAACGTAATTAATTTATTACGTGATGGTTCTTTTGAGTCGAAAAAGATTTTATAAGTTTTTAATTATCGTTGTTGATAAAAAAAACTTCATTGCGGAATCCATCATTCTTTATTTGGAGTAAGCGCAGTATGATGCATTGCACTCAGTTTCAACCCCCGAATATTTATATTTACCGAAACCATCGATCTCAACTGGTCAAACAATTTTTTCCACCGTTTCAATCAGATGCAAAATCTGTTTAACGACTGCGGAACCTTGTAAAATAGTTCGATCGGGCTAAAATTTGGCGAGATATCTTCCGATACTATACACTTCAATTCCGAAAGCTTCTTTTTTCTTCCCTCAAGTCTCTCTAATATACATAAAAAGCATTGTAAGTCGTGCTATCGCCTTCGCTGTATTCTGATTTGCATTTGTAATCACGAGTTGCGCGATTAATACGTAATCAATTACGTGAGTCCACCGCAGCAGCAGCAGCGGCAGCAGACGCCGCGGACAAGCGTCGAAGCTTGTCTCTGCATGCGTGTTGTTTGATCGCGTTACTCGTGACTGCAACCACACGTGACGCGATGCACTTCCTTATGCACGCTTGATTCTGAATCAATGACTCTGATTTCCGTTTGATGTTATTCTATTTTTTCTCGAAGCAGCGAACGTATCGCCAAAGATATAATCGCGATTAATATCCGGTAATAAGAAACAAAACAAATTATCTCATTCGCAAGCGTCCAAGTCACTAAAGCTCACACATAATATCTAAATTCGACGGATGAATAGCTTTAACGATGATTCAATGTACCTCCGCACTGTATCCATTATTCTTCCTGGAACAGAACGCAGTTGCAGATGATGATAAAAACGCGCTTCGATGCACTATCAAACCGTAATCCACCCCCCCCCCCCTTTCCCAACTTGAATTTGTCGTATCTCACTGCTTTTATTAATAATAATCGTTTCATTTATAATTAAGAACAAAGATAATTAAAACAAAAACAACTATTTATATTTTTATCTTTTATTTGTCCGTTTGTTGCGAATTCTGAGATTAATCGACGTCAAGTTATTCGGATTGTGTGACGTATTCGCGTATAATAAAGTAGCGAGTCGCGCGCGCGGGGTGGTTAACGGGGGGTGGCGCCCCTGTCGAGGCCCCGACGACGACGACGACGACGACGACGACGACGACGACGACGACGACGACGCTGGAAGGCGACGCTCAACGACAACGACGACGTCGACGAAGGGCGTCGCGACGTTGGTGGGGGCGTCTGCGGCCGCTACGGCAGAACTAAGGGGTTGTTTGCCTCATCGCGAAGCTCCGGGGTCCTCGGCCACCCTCCGTACGCCCCCCTTCGTCCCCGCGTCGACAGTCAAACTCCCCACCCGCATCCTATTTTGCATAGGGCCTGCGCGGGAAATCCAACGCTACGACGTACACGTCAAGGAGCAACACCACCACCAGCACCAACCCCTGTGCTATAGCGATTGTTTTTCTCCCTCGCACCGGCGAATCTTTACCCACAATTTTCATCTTTCTCTTTCGGCTTTCTCATCTTTTTCTACTTCTCCTCCAGCTCTCGTTCCGCGAGCACTTCGATTTGTCGAATACGCCTTTTTCCTCGAGACTTCGCGAAGGTCTCTCTCGCTCTCTTGCTATTTTCGTCCCTTTATCTCGCTCGTACGCTCTCGTTTTCCGTTTCTCTTTTCCGTCTTGTCACGGACGATGCTGGAAAAGCGAAAGACGGATGGGGAAAAAACGTAAACTCTTCGGGATGGTCGAGCTCGTGAGCCTGAATTTACCCCGCAAGCTTCCTTTCTCGTCTCGTCTCGTCTCATTTCGGTCTGTGGATCACGGGTTAGTTGGGTTACTTAGCGCACACGAGTTCCAACGAGCTGCATTTTTTTTTGCTTATCGAAATTACGCTGTATCGCTGTAGATGCGCGGTACGTAGATTGTTCTACGATCACGAGGGCTGCTGTGATAATAAAAACATAGATTTCGGGAACTTAATGTTGATGAGGGTGAATAAATAGAACCTGTTTAGTTGCTTCGTGACTGATTCTTGCGCTTCCTTCCGCGATATGCATGGAAATAATCTGGTAAACTGATCAACAATCAATCGTCATCATTACAAAAAGGATTATTCGTCCAATTTGATTTGTATTGCGAACCAATTTGTAAGTCCTCACAATCCCAAAATAAATTGCAACATATTTTGCTACACCTATTCAGAAAATCAACTATGTACACTCTACGATATTACTATAACTATAAATATCATCACCAAACCACAGCTATATCTATATCAGTCCATAAAGGAGTGTAGCAGAAGATAATTAGGTACACGTAGATTCGTCGAGTATTCTAAGGGTAAGTCGTGAGGTGAGTGAAGAAGTACGTGATTGGCGAGCCAATCGGGAATGTCCTGAGTTTTCCTCGGATACAGACGAAAGGGGTTGCTCGTTCGGGATGCAGCTTCCAACTCGCTGGCGGCAAAATTAGTTAACGCCTCTCTCGGGTTTTCCAGAACGTAATTAAGCAAAACAGAGGACGATAAAGAGAGGGGGAGAAAGAGAAAGAGCGAGGTTCCGGGAAAACGAGGAAAAGGGTGAGATTGGGGGAGTTTCGGCGAGCTCCTCCCAGACTCGTGAGATTCGTAGAGCTCTTCTTCTCTCTCGTTCTTCATCTATCCAGCTATCACGGTTGCAGATGCGCCTGCGATCGCCGACGAGATGGGCTGTTCTGGAAGTCAGGTGGGGGTTGGTTAGCGCGCATGTATAATTAGCGCGACTCTAACGCTGCTATAGGGTGGCGAGTACCCGCAGGTCTGAATGTACGTACAACCCGATCCCATGCTCTTCCCCGGCTGGCCGGGATGATATTGGTACAGGGTGGAGCCGTACTCGTCCGAACGCGCATGTGCCAGCATCCGCTTTGCGAACGGGAATAACGGAGAGTGAGAAAACCCGAGAGGATATAATGTATTCATAACACAGCCAGTGCCGACCGACCTCCGCTTCCTCCCTCTGCTTCCTCGCGCCATCCCCGACGTACACCCCTTTTCCGAGTCTCCTCCACCCGCGCTTTCTCACTTTGTCCAATATCGTGACTTTCGCTGGACACACGTGGGATGAATCTCGCGCTTCGGCAATGACGAGATCGACCGCTACCGCGATCACGGGGGACAGCCCGGAAAGCGTTGGATTGATTCAATGATAGGGTGAAGGACCGAAGGGCTTAACGAATCAGCGGAGCGATCGCGGTAGTTAGATGCCTGGGACTTGGTGTTCATTTCGCTTGGAGAAATCATTGAATTTGGTTGGTTATAGAACTTTCTGGATTATAATATATTGTGAATCGAAAAATGGTGGTAATTATAGAAATCTGTGAATTATTAAATCTGGTCGATTATAAAAATCGGTGAATTATTCAATTTGGTCAGTTATAAAAATCTGTGAATTATTTAATTTGGTCAATTATGAAAATCTGTGAATTATTCAATTTGGTCAGTTATAAGAATCTGTGAATCATTTAATTTGGTCAATTATAAAAATCTGTAAATTATGAAATTGAGTCAACTGTAAAACTCTGTGAATTATGAAAGTCTATAAATTATAAACGTCCGTAAATTATAAAAAGGCTATAAATTATCAAAGTCTGTAAATTATAGAAATCTTCCAATTACAAAATAAGTAAAATGATAAAATTTTATAACTCATGAAATTTTCCAAATTATACAATTTTCGGAATCATACAATCTTCCATATTATAAAAATGTCTAAATTATAAAATACAAAATTTCGCGGGTGTTAGCGTCGGCTCACAGACAAACTGAAGTAGATTCCGAACTCTCGACGGAAAACTATTAGAAGCACTTCCGAAAGCACGAGGAGGATGCGAGCTCGGAAAAAGGGGACATCGGTGACCGAGGTCCGGGGAGTGTGATGTACACATCAATATATATATATCTATATATACAGGCGGAAATTCGGTAGAAAACTATAGGTGGTAGCGGGGGTGTGTGCTTTTCCGCATGCTTGACTACCGACACACATGTCGGACCATCGGACGCCGCGCGTCCCACCAGAACAGACAAAGACGGAAACGTGCGTTTCTTCCCTCGTATTTCCACGGTTTCGTACGCCGAAGCCACGAGGGTTCATCCTTGCCCCTTTCTCATTCTCGTTGCTTTTCTCGCTTTCTCTCGTTTGTGTATATTTCGTCGCCGCGTAACATCACCGAAGAAACACAGAACGAGGGTGAAGAAACGGTTTCTGTGCCAGTTGGGAAGTTGGGGTGACTTTGCGGTTCACCCCGGAGGACACACAGTGTCATCGGGCACAATTAGGGAGTAGTCCGGGTCATCAACGCGTGTTGCACGTCTTCGATTGTATTATTTTTATTCCTCTCGCTCCGTGCCGTATCGTACATATCATGCGTAATATTGTACGACCAAGCAGCAACAGCCCCCCTCTTTCCGTTTGATTCTCTCATCCTCAAAGCATTCGAGCTTTTCGTAATTTCATTGCTCGTCCACCCTAGGCCCACGTGCTCTCGTCTAATCCCTTTGTCCTGCCACCCCCCCCCCCCCCCCCCCCCGCCATTCTCGTCGCATTATACGATTAGTCTATTATGGGCTCTGGGGAGTTAGCGGAGAAGATTTTTGGCAACTTCTCTGAATTTTATAAGAGATATCGGGACTAAACATATCAAGACATAAATATATTGATTAATTTCTCTGATTAAATTAAACAATGGGGAATAAAAATAAGACGTTGGATAAATATTATGGTATCGGTCGAATTCGTAACGAATATCCTTGTCGCATTCTTGAACAATAGCTTTTCTCGAATTTTCAGTGTCATTGAAGGCAAGAACCGATTACGAAAGAAATGATTTGATTTTTCTTGTCATCAGTGCTAATATCACAGTGGCCAGGATTAACTTTGCGGTATATATATATATATATAGCGCACCTACCGTTCGATATAATCTTTCGGAGAAAAAGCGGGTTTTTAAGGGATGCAATAAGCTCTCGCCCCGAAGCTTGGCTTCTGGATATTAGCGCTTGGGAGCGAGCGAAAGAGCGTCGAGGGCAGCGCGAAGAAGCCACCGGAGGGTAAAAGAGTGAGCAAACTAGAACCGAGGCTCGATGTTTTTAATAAGCGCAGAGCCGGAGACCTGCAGCACGTAGTAGATATTACCGGGTGAAAACGGCGACGACACCGGCCCACCCCTTTGCCCTACCGCACCTTTCTCGCCTCGCAAATCCAACCCCTTTTTTTGAGCTTTTTTTTCTCGCCGCGTGACCGAGGCGAGGATGAGGAGGACGATGGCGACTGGAAGGACCAAGGAGCCGGGGTCGAGGGCGATTCGAACGTATACAGCCCTCTAATTAACTTACATCCGGGCGTTTCGAGCTTTCCTTCGACCTACGTCTGTGTGTTTGTGTGAGCGCCAGAACGTCGCCCGAGCACAGCTCCTCCACAGAAGACTGACCACTGGGCCGGCCTTTACTGAAACTCTTTGCTCTTCGCACAGATATTACACAGAATAAGACTTTTCGTCACATTTGTTCGAGCCAATTAAAAAAAAAACATGTATACATCTGTGACAGCGATGGACGAATTTATACTTGAGCGGAACCGAAGTATGAAGTACGAATGTAATTTGTACTCCCACGTTTGCCAAATCCAAAGTACAAGTGTACTTTGTACTCCCACGTTTGCCAAGGCCAAAGTACGTAATGTACTTTGTACTCCTACGTTTTGCCAAGTCTGAAGTACAAATGTCAGAGAAATAACATACTTTAATTCTCATTTGCTGAGTCCAATATACTTTTGTACTCGGTTTTAATTTTGTACTTTTAGTAAAAATGTACTTGCGGGCTGCTCAACACTGATCTGCGGTTTGGAGGGAAAATAGAGCAAGTCCACTTTTGTAAATAATGATATTGAATTGGATTCTTGCATTTCAGATAGTAAATATCGTTTTTAAACACAGAGGTTGCCGAAAATTGCCCACACATGGCGAAATAAACGAGATAAAGTTTGATTTGAGAAATGAGAATTTCTTCTGCGAGAAATCGTTATTTCTCGGATATTTTTTATATGGGCCTATCTGGCTTAGATTCAAAACCAGGGATGAAGGTAATGTACATACGTATAAATAACTTAGCCACGTGAACAACATACGCACAAGCTATCGTTATTTCGTCTCAACACGTGAGAAATGTAGCTCCGTCGTTATCGATCGGCAAGGGAAAATAATTAAATGATGGATATCTCGTTTCACTCTCGAGCTAACAGTCTCGAACCGGTATCGGCATTTGGCTCAACACAAAGCTCTGTTGCTTAACTCGAACCGTGGGATAATTTCGCATAACACGAAAACAAATTTAAATCATTGCCAATCATTCCTCCATCATCCATAAAAAATACTGTCAAACAATACATAAATATCAAAACACCGCTACAAATTTTCCCGGATAATTTTCCTGCTCCTGTACATTCGTCATTTTGCTACACTAATTAAAACAAAACAAATTTTTAAAAACTCTCAAACATTCTTCACCGATCGTCTATTTTTTTCCTCCTTGCTTCCGACAATCCGACCGCGTCAGTAAGCATCGACGATTGTGGATGAAAACCGCGACGTCGCAAATTTTTTCGTGGATTCTCATCGATCATATCTCTCCCGACATTAATTAAACATCATCGTCGCACATTGCGCCGCAATTGTGCGGCCGCAGCCGCAACAACAGCGGCAACAGCAGTAGCAGCTCATTCTTCGTTTGTACGTTCATCGAAGCGTACGTGAGATACCTATTGTCGCGTCCGTGAACCCTAATCGCGATTAGATCTTTCCTCGCGGTTATATCGCTATCGTCAATTGCAATGTCTGGCACGTCTCGTTGCGTCTATCCTACACACGCTGACGCGCATTACGTTACCGCGCTGCGATGAAGCAAATACAAATACAAAAAAAAGAAAGATAAAAAAACATTGTCGGCTGTGACTCCTACGAGCTATCTTAGCTATCGCGTAATACACGTTTCATTGAATATTCTTTTCATGAATGGTACCGAGCATACCGTTCTCACACCTGCGACGCTTTTCCTCATACCGCGCGCACGTCTTTTCCGACGCGCCTCCGATTTGACTTACGCGTCAGGTACGGCGAGCCTCGGGAGGTTCCAATCACGCGGTATTACGAATATGTAAATCGCGTTTGAATAAATATTTTTTCTCTTTAATTCCACGATAAACGCCGCGATACCGCGAAGGGATAACGAATAAAGAGAATAAAAAAAACAACGAAGAAGAAGAAAAAAAAACGACGAATGCCGGTGGCGTTCGCGGTTGGGTTGGGCGATGAGATGCCCGGTTTTCTCACCGTCGTCGTTGATTTCTCATTAGTCGGTAACATGGGCGTGGAATGTATAAATGAAAGCCGAAAGAATGAGAATTTCTTTTCCATATCTCGTCGTTCGAACGGTTCGGTTTGTATTATTGATATAAACGAGTGAAGGATACACCCGGGGCTGTGGTGGGTCTCGAAGACGGGAATTTTGTTTCGGAGAAACTTGCAACGGTTACGAAGACCGAGAGGAAGAAAGATAGAGCGAAAGAGTAGCAGTGATAGAGAGAGAGAGAGAGGGAGGTCGAGAGAGCCAGTAATCGCGTACTCATCAGGCACCCTCGCTGTATTACATTAATGATATTGATTCGGAAAAATACAATCAAGCT
Source organism: Sussaba pulchella (assembly GCA_963971145.1). Taxonomy (NCBI): domain Eukaryota; kingdom Metazoa; phylum Arthropoda; class Insecta; order Hymenoptera; family Ichneumonidae; genus Sussaba; species Sussaba pulchella. The sequence goes on from OZ020173.1 coordinate 837,524, forward strand.
CGTCGGGTCTCACCCTACCAGCCCGTACAACGCACTCTTTCTTTATTCCGTTTCTTCGTCTATTCTCGTCATGTGTGTGTGTGTAGGTGCGTTGCGCGTGGGAGTACGCGTGTATCTGTGTCGGTGAACGTACGAGGCGGGGTAAATATATCGCTCGCAAAAGTACATATTTACTCTTCAGGTATACGACTACCCGGTATGTCGTACGGTAATGTGTGAGGTTGTGCGCTTATATGTATCCGTGAGCGGCGAACGACTGGGTGTGCATCGCTACCGAGTTCCTGGGCTATTGCCGGGGTCGATGGCGATACCACGGATCGCGTTGGGAATCGGAATTATACCCGAAACGGAAAATTAACTTTTTAGAATTATTAGTTCGTAATTTCTGTTTGTAGGTGATTGCTCTACGTCTGTACACCAAATCCCATCTTCATCGATACATAAATTAGAGAATAGGAGGACTGAGACATACAGACGGACGAACGAACGGACGGACCAAAGCCATAAGGCTTTCCAGACTTCTACGCACCCTAAAAAAAGGTCACTCCAAACAACTACTCACAGAAATCTTCAAGAATATCAGAACATTCATCTCCATTCACAAACCAGGTTCACAAATGTACGAGTCGAAGCTATTCCGTACAAAAGAGATGCAAAGATTTTGTCCATCAATATCCGAATACATGTCAATAGTTAATTCCGTTTCGCGTGTTATCGAGCTTTCCGCGTTACGTGACTCCCTCGATCCTCTTTCCACGTTCGAGTAGCCGCGCCTCGTTTATATGCCAATGCGCGATGCCCCTCGAAGCGATTCAACGTAGATTCATCATTTGATTTCCGCCGATATTAAGTTCTTCCGGTCTTGTGTGCTCGCCGAACGCGATACAGAAGCAGAAATAAGAAGCTCGCGCGGGGAGAAGCGTCGTATCGTGTTCTTCGGGGGTTTCTAGTGTCCTTCCTCTGCACTTAACCACCGCTCCGTGTGGCTCGAAGCCACACCACCCTACGGCGCCTCCTTCTTCCCACCCTCCGCCAAGCTAATGCCGTTTCACCCATTCTCAACCACCGGCGTTCATTCCGGCTTGCTTTTTCCGTTCACTCGACCCATTTCCTACCGCACAGTCGCCACTGGCAACTCGCTAATGACAGTAATTTTCCCCCGAGAATATATTTTCGTGTATTTACTCCGATTGTTCGATCGTCCGGCCCCCTCTCGGCCCTCCCCCACCGCCGACCCTACTTCACCGACACCAGCAAAAGTCCCAAATCGTTCCGTCTCTACCCGCACTACCCCAAGTGACACACTCACCCTTGCGTTAATACGCGACACACACACACACCGCTGTTGTCAACGGATGTCGACAGGATAAATTATTTACCGTCTCTTCTTTATCTCTGTGTCGCACGCTCGAGCCGAGACGTATGCTTGTGTCTACGACGAAGCGTTTTGCAAAGAAAAAACAAAGGTTGTGATTATAATAGTTTAACAACACGTTGATTTAATGCGTTGCGTCGATTGTTCGGCATGATTATATTTGTTACGAAAAATGAAATTAGAAAAATTGATAAATCGATATGAAGCTACGGCTTGGCACCTTGGTACGAATAAATGACTCATGGTTTGAAATTCGACTATGACCGTCCAGTGAGACTCATACCGACGCAATTTTTTTTCAAAATATTCCTACTTCATAACCCGCAGGACTCGCTCGAGCGACACATATATACAGATATTCTACACATATATAAACCATCGGACTGCCGTCTGTTCGTGGCAGAGTTTGGCCGGTTGATAATTCGCGGAACGATTAATCATATTAATTGCAACTCGCGCGCGCGCGTGATCTCACGGACCGTCCCGTTGGGCAAGAAGGGCGAGAGGGAGGGGACGGCAGTGCCGGATCGGCGACGGTCCCGGCAATGTCCGTACAACGCCACAATCCGGGGACTCGCCGAACGTTCGTCGAGCTCTCCTCGAACACCCGGGCGGAGTTAACTCGCTGGTTAATTATAAATTGTAATTAACGCGGCAGTGGGTACGGTGCCGAAGCGATTAATTAACGTTTCCCTCACTGCGAACCTCGTCGAAGGGATCCGAGAATGAGGAGAGATCGCGGAAGATGGAGTGGAGCGAGAGAGATGGAACGAAAGGCTCGATTAATTATTAAACGACCGAGGGAAAAGCCTATACGAGTTTGCCACTCGACACGAATAATCCGAGACTGCGTCGACCCTTTTCACTGTAAACCCCTCTCACGTTTCTTCCAGTTTAACTTCTTTTCGTATACACACAACCGCACGAATCTTCGATGATGAACGCGTTTGCTACAATATGTTACACAATCCGGAGATTTTTATAGGCGCGACCGCGAATCGCCGGGTAATTATACGAATACGACCAGATGACCCTACTTGTGACGAGTTATTAGAGGGGCACCGCGCGTTCGTCTCAACGACCATCGCACGATACAGCTTGTACGCAACTTTGTGCAGGTGATAAAGCATCGTTAAAAAGTTTTACGACTCTAAATAATCGTTATAATAATAGTTCCCCGGCTTCTCGATATTATTATACCGCGTGTTTCTTCGTTCTTTTTTGCCCGTTTCGAATCGTCAACCGCCGACTACCTTTCTCGGAATCGGTCCCCAACGAGCGCCTCGGAGAGCCAACTCTGATATTAGTCGAGAGCAATTAATACCCGCCGTAATTAATCGGCACGGGGATTAAAACTCTTAGCGGTCTTTAAGTTCGACAATTTTTTTTTCAAATTTCATTTTTTTCTTATTTGAATTATTCTTTTTATTGGGTATCTCGGATAGTACCGCGGATTTCTCGTTCTTTGGGTGCAATCGCCGCACTCTCTTGGAGGAACCCCTTCCATATCGGTTAATTGACTGGCACCCGAGAACGACCGATGCGATATACCCGACGCGCCGGCGTTCGAACGACGATGGCTTCGGGATCTCCGAGCCGTGCGCTCTCTGTGCTAATTACCGGTCCCCATAGGCGCGCGCATAATTGCCGGGAATTAAGGAATTTAACTCGAGAGAGAACCCGCGGTCGAACGCGTTGCCGCGGCGCCTCGCCCGGTCACTCATTAATTGGCTCGACTGATTGCCCACTTGCCGTTGCTAAGCGCTAGATTGTAAACACTCGCATTTGTAATTGCACGAACGCCATTCGCGTTTCTTTCACGACGTATCGAGCTTTGCATTGTTTTTACGAAAACGAGCATTGGCAAAAAAAAGAGAGAAAAAATTGCGACTATTTCCGTCTCGTCCTTCCGACACATGTTGGAATTAAAAAAATAAACGAGAGACGTTAAATCTGCAATTTTACGCCAAGGCAATTTTTTTTTTCGTTTCCTGCGGATTGTCGTGTCATTTAAAATAATTATCGCGAAATTGGAAACTGCGACGTCTACATTGATTCGTGAATTATTCGAGAAAAAATTGGAATTGAAATTTTTGTTCATGCGAAATGTGGGGAATTTTTTTTTTGTTTTTTTTTGTTTTCGTTGTAGTAGGTCAAGTGCTGAAGGGGCTCGATAGTTAACGGTGCGCGTTAAGTCGTACCCGAATACGGTTGGCTTGGGCAGTCATTATTCTCTCTGTACGGTAATAAAAGTACGCCAGCAACTCGCAATTACTGCAAAAGCATCGGCCCTCAAAGTCTCGACATTCTTAATTCCACGTCGATGGGGGGGGGGGGGGGGGGGGGGGCGTCACCGCGAATTACATGGTTCGCCGTGAATTTTCGCACGACTTTTAACGCCTTAAAATGTTCTCACGATCGCAACCTCGATGGATTCCCAATACAAAATAATAATGAATCATTATTTTTTGAATTACCTCGCACTATTTTTCTTTTATTTTTTTCATTCTGAGACGGATAACAATTTTCTCAATATTCCGTTTATTTTTATCCAACAATCGACCAATCGCACGTTAGATTGTTCGTTTAGCACCGAGCTCGGCAATAATCGCGAGACTAAACGCCAGTGTTAATTGCTAACTCGCGGCAATTACCGCGACGCGTAATACACGCTATGCGAATAAGTTGTTTCTTTTTCTGGAATATCCGCGACACGATGGAATGGAAAAATTTCTTCGCAACTGACGACGATAAACTCGATAATCTGGAAAATTAATTTTTTAATAACAGATAAAAATGTTAAAAACTCGAGAAAAAAAATTACCGTTAAACTCTTATCCAATTATATCCGTAATTTTTTTCCTTACAAAAAGAATTCCAGCAACAAAATCAATATCCAATTCAAAAACAATTAACAAAAGAATTCATAAAAATTGATTTCTCAACCCCGTTTTAATTCGTAAAATTTACGAAATCATTAAACATTCATAACCGCGCGTAAAACCGCGAATTTACAAAACATCGTCAAACTCGTCGGGTCAAAGAATGGACGCACACGTGCCAATCTCGAAAACAATTAAAAGTCGTTAATCCCGCGAGCCGCGTTTGTTTTGATTCTCATTTAGTCCGCGAAACTCTTTCGACGTAACTTATTTTTATTTTTTTTTTTTCACGCCGACCGAACGGCGATCGGTTTTTCTTCGCGCCGAGTGCGACAGACTCCTACGTAGGTCGGGACCAACGGTGGGCGTTCGGGGAAGGCCACAGCGCGAGGGGGAAACGAGGAAGAAGGGGTCAGCGTCTATGCCGGACTGTTGAGTAGTCAGCATCGGTGCGAGTCTGACAATTCTAACGGTGTGCGATATTTAGTTCTCGCTCTTTCTCCGTTGTTACACTCGTTGGTTTTTTTTCTCTCTCTCTCTTTCTTTTTTACTCTTTCATTCCGCTATTTTTATTTTTCTCGAATTCTTTTCACTCGACACAATCGCGAGAGTTTGGATCGAGGGAACAATCGAAAGAGTCTCGATATTTCTCCGGTTCTCGTAGCTGTACATATCTTCATTGCAACGCGTCGGTCGAACGCCTCCGCAACACTCTCGAGACTCCTTCGGCCCTTAAGCTCCCTCCCCCCCCCCCCCCCCCCCCGTGCTTCATCACCGCCAGCCGCACTTCTGATTCGCCACGCTCTCATACTGTTTTAGTTACGCTATCACGAATTCCACAATTAATTGGATATTCTTCTTCCAAAGTACAAGAAGTTTTCTACTGACACAAGAAATAATTCGTCTTAGATCGAAGAGAAAAGAAGAGAAAGAAACAAGTTCAGATCCTACTCGCGTGGGCGACGAAAGATTAAAAGAAGGGCTTCGGTAAAATGTGAATTTTGCCGCGTGGCTCAACCTCGTGGCTCTCAAATAGTCGGAAACATTACCGATAAAACTACGTACATCAGCATGGCGCCGACGATTTCTTTCCCTTTCTTTTCGTTGCAATTTAATTTACAGCCGATTTTTCATCGTAAATTACACCCAAATCCAATCACGATCGATCCAGAATATTTTCTAATTAAGATTCGAAATTCCACTACACACCTTTAGACGTTGATTTCTCTCCGCGGCAACGAAAGTACCATCGTTTGTGTCTCACAACACTGCACCGCGTCGTTCACCTTTTTCTTTTACACCTGTTTCTCTTTGCGAGCAACCCCACGAATCATCACGTGGCTAACGAGTCTCGCGGAAGCCTCACGTGGCCCGGCTCAATGTGGTTGGGAACCAAAAAAAAAAAAATGAAAAATAAAAAATGGAGGAGCCTCGCCGATACCACACAGCCACTGTGCCCCGCACCGTATTATACTCGTCGATGCCTCACCACTATTCAAAAAGACCCTCCACGTCTTTCCCGTCCACTCGGATTGATTCAATCCCCGGCCATTGCTACTTTCAACAAAATCATCGCCGTTTCACGCCACATTCCTCGATCGCAGATCAACCTGTCTCGATACTTCCGGTTTTTTTTCTACTCGACGTTGAAGAGAAATAATTAAAAAAAAATTTTTTTAAATCGTTTCGACTGACTCGACTTCACCGTTTTTGTGTCGTTGAAGATGATAACGAAACGCACTACGTCATTCCTCACTCGTTCGTCATCAATCTAAATCCACGTGTGCTCAGTGTCTCACGCGGTTTCGTCGTTCACTCTCGACAGTCCCGAAATCTTTTTTTTTCTCTCGGTCCAGGCTGCGCACAGTCCAACGTGCTACCTCGACACCGTCTGATCCACACGGCTGTTTCCACTCCGCCGCACGTCGATCATTCGATCGACCGTTTCCACGGCATTGCCAGCTTCGGTTTCACGCCGGTCTCAACCTCGTGGCTCATCGGAAACGTCTGAATCTCGTCGAACTCGATTCTCAACCGAATCTTCACGAATTATCGAACTCCTTGCAACTTTATCCAAATGACGATGACGATGATGATGAATATATTGCTTCAATCGCGTTCGTTGAGTAATTGTCGAGCACTGCTTTATTCCCTAACGTTTCGTTCGTCGGAGCGGCTCACTGATTTTAGAACAGACGTTATTTCGCATCCGCGTTGATTTAAAAAAAAACCCCAAAAAAGCGCGTGGTGCAGTTCGCATGGAGCGTGCGCCTCGTCCAGCGTCCGACACGATACTACTACCTCACTCCCCTTCTCGCTCGCTCCTTCTCTCGGGCTATCACCGTCTCGCTCCCACCCTACACCCCCACCTCGCGAAGCTCGCTTCCGCGCTTATATACACCGCGATACTGTGGCCTATACGTTATAAGCGTTTCTTTCTCCATCTATCTCTCTCGCTCTCGCTCGTTCTCTCGGACACGTCGCGGGCTTCGTTCCTACTCCTCCACCTCCTCTGCTCCACCTCCTCGTCCTGCCGCGATTCTCTGCCGCTCTCCATTCGCGAGGTTCTCGTTTTTCGTCTTTCTTCTGCATTCTCGCTCGGATCTCCGGAACATCCCTTTCGCCATCCGTCCAAGTCTCTGTGTATCAGTCTTCTCCCACCGCTTCTCGGACTATTTATCTTCAACGTTTCTTTACTTTGCTTTACGCGATTTATTTATTTATTTATTTATTTATTCATTTATTTATGATATTACTTGGTAGTATGAAGGTAAAGGGTTTAAGAAAAACCTCCGTCTCATTTTCTCTCTTTATTTTTCTGTGCTCTCTCCCTCTTTTTTCTTTCTCACTCTAGATTTACTGTAACCTCAACATATTTCACTACATTTGTATGTATTTTTATTCAATGTAACTTTTACAATGTAGGGCAATCCGGGGCGAAACAAAACAGCCGGACAAAACGCCTCAGCTTTACTACTAAATTTGTGAATCTTTCGCTTGTTATCCAAGAGTAAATTTTTCAATTATCATAAAAGGAGTCCGGAAAAAATTGTCGTTGATGAAATTTAACACCGTTAAATGCGATATAAAGTTGTGATCTCGTTCAGCTATCAGCAGCCGAATGCTCGACTCTACGAAAATATAAATACCACACCTGTGTGTCGATCTGCGTGTGCACAATTCATCTGTGAAGAGTCAATCGCTCATTCTAGATCTGCCGTAGCATCTCTCACCGCCTCCGTAAATTGTTTAAATTTGAAAAAACATTTTTAGAGACGTACAAAAAATAGACATTGGATATTCGAAACTTTAAAGTCGGTTTGGTAAGCCAACAAATTCAAAACTGACATCGATTGAATTTATTCGAATGAATCGACATGAATTTGATGAATTTGAATTTCAATACAAATTAAAATTTCAATTTTTATTTTTATTTTAAATCGAATGAAAAATTACAATTTTCGCTTAAATTTAATTTCGAATTAAAAATCACAATTTCTATTTAAATTTAAATTCGAATAAAAAAACGCGATTAAAAAAATTACAATTTTTGTTTAAACTAATAATCGGATGTAATACATAAGCGCTCGACGTCCTAATTGTAAAACGCCTCGGGTGCAGAGATACCTTTCACGCGAAATCCAGAAACGACTGGGAGTCGACCGATAGATCGAGTGAGAAAGAGAGAGAAAGTGCTCGAGAGAGGCAAACATAATCCAAGATAGTCGTAAGAATAATGTGTGCCCCGTTGTATTAAAGGTCTCACGAGTAAATGCAACATTCTATATCAGCTCATTCAAGTTATTCCCTCGTGAGCCGAAGCTTTGAATAAATTCGAGGCAAAACGGTGACTCGATTATCGGATTTAATTCGCTTGCCGATGTTTCTCGACGAATTAGGGGGTTGTGCGGGGGCTCTCTCTTTCTCTCTTCCTTCTCTTCTTCTTTCTGCCTTCAGTCCCGATAAATGCGGTGGAACATGAGAAGATACCGTGCGAAAGGATCCTCGGTAAATCCGCCGTTAGTCGTCTGCTCCCACTCGGCCACATCTACTTAGAAGCTAGCCGGTTGTGTTCAGAATTAGCGTACAGTTGCGGTGGTGGAGTCCGAGAGGGAAGAGCGCGTGCAGGGCACATGCTAAACATTCAATAAAACGGCACGAATAAGCGGCCCGAAATAATCGTAATCATAAATAATCGCGGCTAAATATATCCGTTGGTAAGTTGCTCGCCTGATGTGCTCTCACTCGGCCACCAGCTGCTGTCCTCGCCTCCACCCCAACGAACCGTTATATACATCGAAAATCACTCTTCCACCAACGTTATTTCCATATTTTATTATCTCATCAATGGACATTCCAATTATTTTAATAATTCTGAACAAGTGAACGAATAAAATGAAAGCGTGGTTTGATTAAATTCGATTGGTTATAAAGTTTCAGTGCGATGATGGTAAATTGTTTTATTTCGGAGTGGACGATCGAACAGTAGTGAATGCATTGACGCTTTGTGGTTATAATCGAGTATGTGTCATCGTCTGTACCTGAGGTGGTTTACCACCTCGAAAGTACAATCTAGAACGCACCTCATTTAACCCTCAGCAGTTATAGGGAAGCCTTTCGAACCCAAGCGCTAAAAGTTGTACGTTAAATTCGTGTATTTGTTATTTTTGAATGTAACCGTCTCGAGGGTGGTCTCGACCTTAAAACACTGTAATGGTCACCAGCTCGACAAACCGACCATGAATTCACACTATTCACTAATTCACTAAGCTATTCACAAGCTTACGCGACACGCAATTATCCATCGCCCATCCCAAAATCACCATCCCCAACAAATCCAAAACAATCCAACCAAAAAATTGCACAACCCACATCTCTCAAATTTAACGCTACACAAACCCATCAAAAAATTATATTTTATCAAGCCAATATTGAGCTTGAAAAATGAATAATATATTCGTTAGTCGTCGATACTCGTTCCGGACGTTAAAAGAACCACGGTCGAGAGTTGGTTGTCTCGTCTCGTGGTTATTGCCCGTTACGAAGGGAACGAGAACCAGAGACGACCGAGAGTTCCAGCAACGGACATATGGTTGGCTGCCTCGGCCGATTAGACACATTTGCATCACAATGCCAAAGTCTGCCCACCACCGCCGCCATCGTTCTCGTCATCATCATCGGCATCACAATCACCACCATGAAGGACCTCACGGCAACGCTTCGTACGGCCCCACACATTATTAGAATCACCGTCACCCATCGAAACTCCCGAACAGCAGGCCGCACGCACCGCATCATACACACATATACAGTATCTACATACATGTATCTACTCAGATGCATACACGAGCGTTTACCTACTATACTTGCACGCTCCGGCCTACATAATGGCACTTAACCTGCCCGAGCAGATACACAGCCGCCAACTTGCATGCAAAAAAAAATACATATTCAAATAAGATTCCCCCGTGTCGCAGCCTCAACTCATTCGCTCTATTCTATTCACTATTTCGCAGTTAGCCCCGGGGATGCTTTTGTTTAACCGGATCGTGATGGGGGAGCCCGGGAAAGAAGTGCTGCGTGTAGAACGGAGTAAGGCGTACGATACTGTATAATTCGAGTTCATTCTGGGTTACAGTCGGTACGTACAATTCGGCGCGTGTGGTTATGAATTTGGAGAGCGTACAGGCCAAAGCTTTTTGCTAGATCACCCTCGTTCTATCTTTCCCTCTCCCACCCTTCACAAATACGCGTATGTACGTGCATGCGCTTGCGTGTGTATGCGTGTTTGTGTTTGTGGTCCATCGTCGTCTTCTCGGCTGTGGGACGCATATAACGAGAGTCGTAAAAGATTCAGAACGATTCTATTTACGTGTAAGTACAGTCGGAAGATCGCAGCGAAGCTAACTTTCTTCGTTGGTTCCACGTACACACGACGATTCGGTTGAAAGAAACGCCCGTCTGTCGCGGATGTGTTGGTATATACGTACGGGAAAAAGCGAAGACCGCAGGAAGAAAGAGAGAGATAGGGAATGGCTCTCAGCGCGATTCTGACCTCGGGTCAGAAATTAATTAGAAAAGTGCGGACGCCCGAAGGGTAGGGGGTAGTGAGACCGGGGGCGCCGTTTGCCGTTCGGCTCAGAGATACCGTCGACTCACCGGGGGAAAAGAACGTTGGGGGAAACTGGCGCGGGGTGCCGGGTAAGGCAATCAACGGCCAGATGAATTAATGGCCACGCCATGCCAGCAACTACCCCTCGGAGATAGCGCGCACGACGACGCCACTGAAGCTTCTTCCGAGAGCAAGAAGGACCATTCTCCGCACGGTCACGCCAAGTTAATTCTTACGTAGCGACTGCCACACGTGCACCAAGACCAATGCTCACCCCCGCGGTCTGACCGATGTCCTCGCTATTTTTCACTCGACGGTTCGTTATTTATTTTTCTCGCATTTTTGTCAAGGTAATCAAGGAGTTGATTCGATCTTCCAGTTATTTAGGTGTCGACTGGTGGATTTTTTTCGGTATTTTTCGTGACACTCGCATGGAAATCCACTCGGTGCAACGAATATCCACGCGAATAAGATTTATGGATTCAAACTCGATAAGTTTCACAATCTAATCCGAATCGAGACAATTCCAGACGTTCGATACGCAGCAATGACGCCGAGAGATCACGACAATTGCGCAAATCATCGACGATTCCCGATGCATTTGCCATCGAGCGAAAAACTTTTGCAAAGCCAGCCCGTCGGTCATTTACGATGAATCGAATGAATTTATTACGATTGTAAACTGCACCGAAGGCCGTGGCAGGGCGAATCGTGCGTGCCGGGGGGGTTGATATTATTAAAGGGCGTTGTTCGTACCGCACGCCCTAACCACCGCGCTCCGGGGGTAACGGTTATGCGCGAACTACTCCGGAATTGCATATTTCTTCGTGGCAGGTGTGCAAGTGCATTTGTTGGCAAAAGCACGTACGTCGCATCGGCGTTGCTGTGCGCGGAAAGCGTTGGGTACGTTGTACACCTACTTATCAGCTGCTGTAAGGGCAATAACTAAGGGCTGGGAAAGTCTTGCGGGTCGTGTGGTGTGCAATATCATCGAGCTTACCGGGGCGACACGATAGCCCTTCGGTGAACATAGTTGCCATCAATATTTCAGAGGGATAATTCGTCGACCCTCGCGCAACTTGCGGGTGGGGGTGGGACGTTGAGGCCGGTATCTGGAGTGGGGGATGTCGCGGTCGCAGTCCCGCGGGGACTGTCGAAGGCATCGTAACAGTCCACGCGAGTCCGACCAACGAGTTCACCGGCTTATGAAGCCAACAATACCGAAATTCTCGCATGTCCCGCGGCCCTACGACTCCCTACGCCTCGTTCTCAACCGCGGAGACCCTGGAAGAGACACTTAACTCATCGTTAAGCAATTCCGTCTCTCTTTCTCGGGCTTCTTACGCCTTCGCGTTCTCCGAGCTAATCCCGATGTTCACGAGGCTCGCACGCTCGATCCGCTAACAATCGCGCGTAATAACCGAATTTATTTAAGAGCCTCGGAGAATCGGGGCTGTTGGTTGAAGAGCGTACGGGGAAATCAAGAGTATATGCGCGTTTTATCGGAAGAATTAAATGGTGGCAGTTTCGTTACACATTTTCAAAGTGGTTGTGAGATAGAAGCTTGGGGAATAAATTTGGATATCGATATCGCGACGATGGTAGTCTTCGAGATACTTGAGAGAGAAAAAAATGGTCGAGAGGGTTGGAGCGAAGAGCGGCAGCTGCATTGCCGGTGGAACGAGTATTCACGATAGGGAACGCATATTGTCATGATGCAGTGGATACGATAGCGGGGATGTAGAGCAGAATCGTAGGCAGAGATTATAAAACGTTTACTGGGGCCGGATCTTCCCGCCTTCGGGCGATCGTTCTCCGATCTGCATAAAAATGGGGTAGCTCATTTGTGCGCTGATGTTGGCTGTAGTATTTGTCCGTGTGTGCGAGCGTGCGGAGATGGGAAACCAGAATTGGTTCTTGATACGAGATGAGATTATGATTCCGTGGAGGAGTTTCTGGAAGTTCTGGAAGGTAACGTTTTATTCGCTGGAAATTGTCGATTTAATCATATTCTTGTTAGAAATGGTATTTGTAGATAACGATAGGTATTTGTACAACGAAAATGCATTGATAATATTTTTTCAAGCAAGTAACTATAATAAATAATCGTGGAAAAATCAAAAGCTTCACTTTTCTTGCAATAATTGTCAATAATTCAGATAAATTTTGATTTCGCAATGGATTCTGGTATTTGATAGGAGTGGTAGGATGATAGTCGATGTTAATGCAGTAATAAATGGATTTAAAATGCATTTACACTGAATGAATGGCCATCATTGCTTGCGGACTAGCTTGAGAAAAATCAGTTTCGGCTTGATACCTAATAGTTCAATCAATTTCACTCAAATAATCATAGTTTTCATTCCGGATAATTTCATGTTGGATTAAATTATTAAATTATTGATCTCTTTATCGGATTCAATAATGTCAAAACTAGAGTTTAGATATTGTTAGTTGTTAAAAAATCGTTTGGGTCAATTAAGATAACAGATTTTAATACTAGCTGCTGCATTTTTTATATTGTAGTACGTCAATACAAAAATGTTCAAATTCATCATAAAATATTCCAAATGCTGATTCGTTTTCTTTCGAACACGAAATTCACTATCTCCGTTAAATAAAACGATGACTCGGAATTCGAGTCTCGTGATCTTATGTGCATATCTCTCGCGACCAGCAGCGTTGAGTCCGGGCTGCGACACCCTTCTTTCCGAGTCCATCCGCGATGGTAATAAAGAGTAGATGCTCCACGGTTCCTCTTCTTCTGGTTCCAATGTGCGCGCAGCTTGGCTTATAATGGCGTCGGGGGAAGTACGCGAAAGGGCCAAGCTAACGATATATCTTGGACTATTGTCTTGGACTCGCGCGGTTGCCGGGCTCCTGGCCCGGGCGACAGTCGCTCGCGCTTGCGACCATTATATCAAGATTAACTCTCTCCCTCGTTCTTTTACTCTTACGGTCCACCCGTGAACCGGCAATCCTCGCGCATACACCATTACACATATTCCAAACGTATGTATTTATGCATGCGCGCGGGATGAGGAGGGCCGGGGGTTCGAAGAGGGTGGGTGGGTTTTTGAAGAGGCGAAAGAAGCGGGAGTGGAAATACAACGGGAGAGTCAAAGTGAAAACGAAAGAATGAGCAAGAAGGATCGCAAGACCGGCTCGTACGTACACGTACGTACAGTCGAGTAGGTATTGCCGCTCCGGTGCATGCGCACGTATCGTCGAATATAACGGGCGAGAGTCCTTCGGTACTTGGCGGGGGTTGAGTCGGTTTTTTTTCCATCTTCGTCTTTTCACGTGAGTACGTGAGTCTGCTCGTTCCCCCCCCGGACGACGTAAATGAAAGGAAGGGAAAGAAATGGAAAGGAAAGGAAAGGGTAAGGAACAGAATGAGAGAAAGAGAGAGAGAGAGGTGGAAAGAAGGTTCACGAGTACCACACTTAGCCTTATGTCGCGCGTACACACTACGTATATGTACGTAGAAATGTAGAAATGTACATATACACAAATATCATAGCGCAGCTCGCCCCCTCAACCCTCTCTCGCGAAGAGCCAAACGCAGCGCGCACGTCGATGCTCTTGCTGCCGCTGCCGTCGGTGGTCCTTCTCTCTTGCTGCCGGTGCTGCTGCTGCGGCTGCTGGACAGCACATAACACGGGGATAGGTATGGTTTGCTCTCGAGCACGGTGCCCCGAACAACGACGACATCGGGCGACCGCGTCGTTGTGTATTACGTACCAGGCAGCGAGTCTCTCGCTCTCCATCCCACTTTTCCTCCCGGAGTCCACTGCCGTGTGTAGTGTTCGCAATGTCCCGGCGAGTGAGCACGCAGCGATGGGGGTGTACGCTAGACATCCGCAGAAGAGGACATTATAAGGAGTTATGAGGTTCTGGCTCATACGTGAGCATCCCTACCCTCTCGCCCTTTCTCGCTCTTCTCCTCCGGTACACAGCCATAACCTCCTTAGCTATTTTTTCTCCTTCTTCATATATCCCGATTCTCCTTACCTCGTTTCGATTTTTTTTCTTCGTTATTGTGTTCGTTTTTTTTTGTTCTTTTCTTGTATTTCTTTTTTTTTTTTTCATCTGCTCGCACGAGTGTTCGCGGAGTCTGTCTCGCTCGGAGGCGGCAGAAGGGATCCTTATACAAGATCTGTGGCGGTTCTTAATGTCCTCTCCCTTTTAATGTTCCTCGCTGTGCCCTCGAGGTCGATCCCAAACATTTTTGCCCCGCTTTCTTCTCCGTCTTCTCGCTTCTCTCCGTTCCTTCGGTCCCGTGGTTTATTTTCCTTTCCTCCTTCACCTCAGTTCCCGTCCTACGACCGATATTGAGTTATAACCGGCGCGTATTTATCGTTCAAAATCCCGCTGTCTTTTTCCGCGAGAGAGCGAGGGAGAGGGAACGACGAGGGGTGTAGCGCCGGGAGAGGGGCGGGAAGGTTGGTAGGGGGCGCGGAATTTGTGCCAGGGGGAAGGAATTTCTGACCGTTGCTACCCGTACGTGGATTCTTGGACCGCGCGGACCACGCTAAACTGAAATATCGTCGATCGTGATCTATCCAGCTTCTTATTCATCTCGAGCTGAGCCACGAAGCAGGGCGTGTACTTGTGCAAACAACTGTTAATCTCGTCTTAACCTAGAGTCGAGCGTTGTGTGAATAATGAATAAAACTCGACGACGTTCCGATAGACGCAAAGAAAATCCACAAGTTGTCAAAGCAATAAACCTTACGGGCAGACCGGACTCCGATGACCGTTCGATCGTGCTGGTCAAGCGATCGAAGCTTTGCGGTGACCCAGTGACAGAAAATATTCCACCCATTCGTCCGATGTAAAACAAACCCCGCATCGAGCACGTGTCTGTGTGCGAGTTTTCCTAGGTTCGACGAGTAAGTCCACCGAATCGGATATCCGGAGTGGTTTTACAACGATCGAGTAAGGTCTACGATGGTCCCTAGTCCGTCTCACATAACCCACACTGCCGAATACAGACCCCGTGCGACCCGTAGACGTTATATCTCCGTTCGGTTTGCACCACCGCAGAGACATACCACATTTTACGTGTCCACGGGCGTGAAAACGCGGACGATCGACCACCAAGCCTATATAACGTAACCGTGCGGTGATGGTGCCGGTGGTAGTCGACCGTATAAACACAACCCCCGGAGTCATGTGTAGCGCCCGAAGTGGAGTTGATCTTTCCGCGTACGAAACACGGACGAAGAACGAAGAGTTTCGCACACGCGCTTCTTCGGTCCGCCCTGCCCGGCGCCGACTTCCTCGTGGCTACTTTCACGATCCCTCGGCCGGTGTGATACACACAACACACACGTTCGTTCACCCACGGAATCGGCTGAAGCCGGGTTACCGCATTCGTCTAGTCCGTACCGAGTTACGGTACGGCTGTCTCGCTCCGGCCTTTCACGAACGCGCCGACCTAGCCTTCCGTAACACGGTTCTACGGCACGGTTGAGCGTAGCGTAGTACAACTACCCCCAACGAGGAAACATGAATGAGAGAGACCACGTGTCCTACCTGTTAGTCGATGGTGTACCAAGTCTACGCGGGATTATCATCGGTTTTTTTTTGTCTGTCCGCAGCAATGCGTACAATCTTACGCGGACGATTTTGTCGCGGGGCTTCATTGTTTCCGGCGGATTAATTTGTTGCGGTAATTCGGAATAGATTGATCCAGAGCGAAAATGTTCCGGGATCCAGTAAAGAGCACCAAGCATGGCTCTTAGCAGGGGAAGGCCATTGTCACGAGCATTTTTCGAGAGCCTCGCACGGATGAAATGAGAAGTGGAGCCGAAAAAGCCATAGCACGTCTCCGGCTTCTAGGGAAAAGGAGATTAACGAATTCGGACGACACCCAGCCGCCCCGAGGCATTTTTACGGTCGATTACGAGAGATGCTTTCGCTTTGTTCGCGTCTATACATCCGCGTGAGGCTCCTGCCAAAGGGACAAGCCGGAGAGAATGGACGACGGGTAAATAAGACAACGGGGAGCTGAAGAAAGATCAGACATCGGGATAACCCATATAGAAACGATGGCGTGGTTGTCAGGTATACAGCGAAGAAAAATTCACGAGGTGTCACACACGATGCCTTTGTCTTCGCGGTTCTTTGAATATGGATGCCTTTTATGCCCTTTACCCTTAGATCGAGATGGAAAAAAAATTGAAACGTTTTTTTTCGTGTTTTTTTTTTTAATATTTCTCGATCGAAAGAATAACAATTTTCTCATCATTTTTTTTTTGGGTCCAGTGCTGCGTAGGTTTTTCCTTGTTGTTCTGTAAAACGGTTGAGTTTCAGGGTTTGTTTACGGTTTTTCTGCGTCGTGTTACTATTATTCGTAGGCTTTCTTTGAAGATTTTCATTCGGGGCCAGTTGTTGTATTATATTTGTAGAAGCAAACGGTTTCGGACACGGAAACACACGATGGTAGGTACTCGAGAGGTAAGGGGAGGCGTAGACCAACATCGAAGGGTAGTTTGGTCACCAAGCAGGGCCGAGTTCTCGGTGAGGGTTGAGAGGGGGAACCCGGCGGTGTACGGCACGACGATTCGGTCGAGCTCCTGAGAAATTTCAAGACAATGAAGGACGTTTGGACGTTTTCACACGACCCGGGGTCTTTCTGGATGGCCGCGAGAACTTTAGTCTCCGCGAGGGGTTTGACGCGTATAACCCTCGTGGTTCTGGTCCGCTTCCAATGTGAATCACGGTGGTCGCCGGTCATCACCTGGCCCGGGGAAACGAGGTCGTGCTTCGGTTGCATAAATTAATCCGATGCAACTACGAGCCACCCTCTCCCCCCTGTCGCATTATCCCCCTCCCATTCTCTTCTCACGGAACACGCTCGACGTTTCATCCCCGTGAAGTCCTTCGGACGGAAGAAAGAGACAACGGAGATACGGAGAAGGAAACAATGGAACGGTGAAAGCGAGAGCAGCTGACGAGTAACATCACGAGGGTCATTCGATACTGGGACCATTAACTCGAAGAATTCCGTTATAAAACCATGGACCAGATCTCGTGAATGATTTTTTTTAAATCTTCCAAGTGGATTTTGGGGCCAAGGGAATTTCTTTATTGTCTTTCGATGTTTACGGCGAGAAAACCGTTGGAGAACATGTTTAATTTATTTGATTAGAATCATTTCCGTTGAATGGAACGAGAGGTTTTTGTGCAATTTTAATTAATACCGTAAAACTCGATCAAGCTGTGCGAGACCGATCGCCACTGTTACGATTATCCCCTATCGACCGAACCGCTCGCAAAGGATTAAAAGGAACATCGACCGTTTGTATAGTTACTCGCCCTTTACGCGAAACGTTACGACCCCGTGCGGTATGTCATCGAGGGCGCGGTAGCGGTACGGTAAAATGAATTCTTCTACAAATATCCGTTCCGGTTGTATCTCGATCTTCGTAAGAAAAAAATTTATAGTCGTCACGATGAGGGATCACTCGGTTTAGCTGTACCATATATATATATATTTGTAGAACTCGAATGGGAGGAGAAAAAAAAATACCTGTGTAGCCAAAATCCCAGACGTGGCTTTGTCAAATAATTTTTACGATTTCGTAGAAGCATTCACCGAGATCGTTGATCGCTGTGTCGAAGTTTCCTAATGACCGTACCTTAGCTTTCCGGGAAAATGTGCCCCGGAGAAGAATGCATATATCCGTAGGTCCAATATAAGGTCTATCAATAGCCCCGGTGTGCATGCGCGAACGAACATTCGAGAGAATGCAGGGTAAAGAGGGTCTTTTTTCGCTAGAGGCTCGCATCCATTCCACCCGCGCTACTCTTTCTCTTCTTTTGCCGCTTGTACCAGTTAATTCCCCCGAGCCCGATGGACGAGGAACCATCCTTTTTCACTCGTCTCCGTCTCTCTCTCTATCGTTGCACGGTTTGTTCTCCACGAGGATCTTTGCTTTTCTTTGCTGCTCCCCCCCTTCATCTCCGCCCGTCCTCCCGTCGTTCGTCGGTCCATCAGCAACTTTGGCTATACGTACGCACTTTTCGGTCCGAGTTTCCACATCGAACGAAACACTGTTTCTCACGGTTTGGCAAAAAGGGACGGTCCACAAGCACCAGCACCACCAGCAGCACCATCAGCGGGTAACAACGTGCCAGGTACTCGGCCATTGTCATCCGTTCGGGGACCTCCACCTTCATCCAAACGATTAGTTTGAAAACGCGAAACCGTGGGGCACATGTTTTTCCATTCGTTTTCTGACGAGATTCCATTATGCACGAAATTTTCGCATCGAATTCGAACTTTTGTGCGGGCTTCGAGAGCGAATCGCACGCGGTCGTCGATGGCGGTAATATTTATCTCGGGATTTGCATCTGTGACGATTGGCGGCTGCGGGAACACCTGCGAGATGTTGATGAATTTTCTCAGATGAAATTGTGTTTCACCGATCTCTTTGTTAGTTTGGATTTCGTTCGGACTTATTCGATCGGATATTGTTACGAAAACTAATTATCGAGGATCAATGACTCGGAATTATGTTTCGATATAAATGAATTTGACGAAGAGCAGGAGAGAACAAAGGTTCCGAGGCTCGTTGAATGATTCGAAGATCCTTAACGAAGATTCGCTGACGAATGGGAAGATCCAAAACGGAGGCTGGACGGCTTGGGAGTACGGAAACAATCGATCACGAGCAAACGAGTGTCGGGCGACGAATATTCGTTCGGGGATTTTTTTTCTTTCTAATCCACGCGGTCGCCGCACGCAGTGCAGTCCGGAAGAGATCGGCTAGTGGCTCGTATTGTGCGTCTCTCGCGACACGACGGAAAATGCGTGAATTCGAAGAAATCGTACGAATCCTTCGTGCAACAATAGACTGCTCGTCGGGACCGGAGATGCAGAGAAATAACCCATGGTTATATCGAGTGAGAAAGAGAGAGAACGAGAGAGAGAGAGACGGAGAGCGAAGGGCAAGAGCTGGAAAAGGAGGACGACGATCCATCTTTGGCATTCATTCACAGAAAGAAAAAGCCGTGGGAGTGGTGGACGTTTGTCCGTAGGGACGATGAGGGGGGACGCCGATATGGTTGCACGATCCTGGTAATGGAACATCGTAAGCCAATGAACCGGTGGACTGAGTGAAAACCTCGACGAATGGAAAACCAAAAAGTGGAAACAATTCGAAATCCTTTTTACATCCAACGTTACAGAAATTTTTCTTCAATAATGGTTTCACACACACAAACGCACATGGACTTCGGTTTTACTTCGTTACGATCGTGAAATAAGCCGTAAGATCCGAGATCTAGTTTTTACAAAGATCGGGAGAGTAGCGTAGAATTTTCTTAACGGTTCGGAATATTTCGATGGAATTTGTAGATTCGTTCTTTTGGATGATAATATTTGAGTGAGGTGAGGGATTATATCTCGTTGGTTGCCGGAAAATTGAGGGATTTTCATATTTTTTTTAGCCATGTAAGCATAGTTATATCAGAATAGACTATACAGTATCAATTACAACATAGATCGAGGTACTTATCTGAATTTTTTCTTGAAAAAAAAAAAATGTTTGTGGGTCTGTTGCAATTGTTGCCGTTGTCCCAGACACTTTTTTTTAAAGACCCTTACCTGAAACCACCTTATCTGAAATTAAGAAACCAGAAAGATTCCGTTATTAAAAATTACGTCAACACGGCAAGAATAATCATGAAAATCCCTCAATTCCCCCGCAAACAACAAGATATAACCGCTCAGTGATTAATAAACAAATGTATCGTAATTCGTTTCGTCTTTTAGGAGATGAGCAATATGGTGTGAAACGCACGTAGGACCAGCAGGTTATACAGTACTCTGGGCGAGAAATCGGGGACAGCCTGCCGAGAAGAAGATGCCACTCGGGATCGTTCGGCCATAATGAGTGGCCGGTGAGCACATTGTCATGTTAATCTTTATTCGGGTTTGAGGCTCCTTCTCTCCGTCGCCCGCTTCTCTTTCGCTCTCAGGTCTCTCCCTTCCTACCCCTCTATTTCCCTCTCTCCCCTCATGCTCCTCTCTTTCCAATGTTTCGGCTTGGCTCGTCCCGGCTTCCAGGGACAAGATCTTGGTGCGAGGACCGAAGACCCGGGGGACAAAGGACCGAGACCAGTCTTCCTTGGAGGCCGGACGATCCTCATGGTCTCTGCACCACAGATTCCTCGCCCAATTTTCACATCCACCACAAATTTACATCCTCGCTGCGTAACTGTAATTCGCAACTGGTCATTTCATGGAAATTTTAAACCCAACGTCACATCCGACGGAAGACAGATTCTTCGTCAAAGTCATCAGCGAGAAGAAATAAAACAAATCTCCCAGTCGAAATCATGAGAAAGAGAATAAAAACGAGGGTAAAATAAGATCGAAATAAAAAAAAAAACGTTGGGCCAAAGTTCTCTCGAACATTGTAACCGTTATAATTAATCAGCCACTTTTGATCGGACAATTGTGTGAGAAAATCCGTCACCGATTCGTTCCGGGTGACTCGCGTGTCGAATTGTCCATCGCGTTTCAAAACCGTCGCATTTGTGTCAACTCAGGGGACGAAAGTTCCATATTTTTTTTCACACTGATGAATTAATCTCGAACGTGTTCAATCGAAACACGGCGTCTCAAAATTTCTCACCTCGATATCAAATATCACTGCGACGAAAAATACCGTATTTTCATAAATAAAATTCCCCATATATATTTTTAAAAGTGATGAGCCTCTTGTCCACGAACGAGGCAATCCAAACAATCAAGAGGAACGATCGGGAAAAAAAAAATTATGAAATTCATTGTGAGTTTTTCGATTGGATGAACACGATCCTGTCTCAGCATCCATCGTCTCTTACGGTTGCGCGCAACGTTGCACGAACACGGGTACTCGTATACTCATACGTCGGAGAGGCAGCATCAAACAGCAGCAGCAGCAGCAGCATCAGC
This sequence comes from Sussaba pulchella, assembly GCA_963971145.1. NCBI lineage: Eukaryota > Metazoa > Arthropoda > Insecta > Hymenoptera > Ichneumonidae > Sussaba > Sussaba pulchella. The sequence goes on from OZ020173.1 coordinate 858,847, forward strand.
ATCAGCAGCAACAACAACGGCGGCGAAGGCGGCAAAGACCAGGTGCTCTAACCTCGTAGGGTGCGCCCACCCGGCCTTCCTTTTCCTTTCCTTTCGCCCGAGAGAGCCTTATTGTTGTTTAGTTTATGTAGGCCTGACCCACTCGTTTCGTCCCTCTCGCTCGAGCTAAACTATTTGTTTACTAATGACGGATTGTCCTGCTTCGCGTCGTTCGTATATATCCCACATATATACCTTCACGACAGTCCTTTTCTTTTTTTTCTCTCTTCTTTCCTCGAGTCCTCTGCTTTATTCTTCGTCAGTCTCCCCCATCCTCCCTCGCCCCCTCCCCCAGGGCGCTCACCCGCCGCATCAAGACCTTCAGCGGGATTCTTTCGAGTTTCAATCGCGCCGAAGTCTAATTCACGAATATTCGGGGTGAGCTCGAAATCGATTCGGGGAAATTTTGGTTTTATTTCAAATGATTAATTTCGCGAATGAAGAAATACGAGGAAGATGAAAGAAGAATTTTGCGGTGTGGTTTACACGTTGTTGCCGAGGTTGCACCCGAGGCGATCACGTGGATTGCGGAAAAAGAATCGGCGGAGAAGGGGGGGGGGGGCAGCGATAGTCCCGGAGGCTAGAGAAGATCTCGGCCCGGCCAATCCAAGCTAATTGGGCTCTTCGGGTAATTACGCGCAATTAGGAGTAGTCCGGCCGGTTCGGTCGCTTGGTGAGCAAACCTTATAACCTCTCGAAGGAGCTACAAATTGGAGCGAGCGCCGTCGAGGAGATCCGTGTGGCAAAGAGAGGCGGTCGAAGAAAGGTGATGCGAAGACGGAACAACGGCGGAAGGGCCACTTGGGTGAGAGCGAGCGGAGCGTCGAATCGTCGCGAAGGGATGAAACGGATGATGAAGAAAGAGACGGAGCTGGCGGTTGCTGCCAGGTACACAAATTATCTGGCGACGAAGGAAATAACGGAAGAGCAATTAAATAATGGCGAAGTCGCCACGTAGTAGTGTGCACCCTTTGGCGCTTTCGTTCTTGTTTTTTTTTCTTTATTTGATCGTGTAATGCGTCTATCTTGCCCCCGTCTTGGCGCCAAAAAGCCAAATGGCTACATTGTTTGTCATAGCAAATTATTATGGACGTAATTACTCTAGACTGGGATTAATTTTTTTTTTCTTACATTAATAGTGATTCGCAGTTCTATGATTGCGATGTAATTCGTTTTTTTGCTTAAAAAATTGATGTTTACTCTGTTTATCTCAAGATAGGCGGAAAAGCGTACTAAATTTAATAGGAGATGGAAGAGACCATATTATATTTTGTTTCATCTATTCGTGGAAAAAAGAAATAACTTTTGTATCCAGTACGGAATTCCGAAGATGCACTGAAAAATGTAATATATGTAAATAATATACTAATAAAAATATATGAATATTGAATGTTGCTGGTGAACCACCGAGAGCTTTTCCTATCGCCCAATATATACATATACGTATGATATGGCACGTAAAACGGAATAGATGAACACCAGCCACTACGAGGGATGTGTAAAGCAGGGGAAAGGGTACGTGATGCATTAGAGCAACCCCGGACTCATTACCGCTCGCACAATTAAGGCCCAATTTCGGTTCGCTTATAATGGCTGCCAATCGGGAAGGACAAAAAGCCCTCGCTCTGTTGTAGCCTTTACATATATATCTATCTAGATATACACTACACGTACGAACACACAAACAAATGCATGCAAACTGCAAGAGTGGGCTTCGCCAATAATCAACAAAATACCGAGGGTCAAGCTCATTTTCCAGACTATTTTCCCACCTCATGCACCACTATCTTCCAAATTCTCATCCACATCGTAATCAAACGAAATTTCCAAAAATAAAAAATAAAAGAAACCAAAAAATTGAAAGATAAAAAACAAAAACAAAACGAAAACAAAAATAAAAATCCATCACGTAAATCCCGAAAAAGTGTACGAGCACTCAACGAAACAACGCGATGGCAAAGAAAAATGGCCCGATTTCGCGTAACGTCCGATGGATGTGATGGAAAAATAAAAATACGGAAAAAGTGAAAATAAAACTGCATGGCTATTGAGAGCGCAAATGATCTGGCCAATCACGCGCAGGGACGAGAGGTGAGAATATTGCCAGGATTTTGCGTGTGGAAACTGTCTGGTCGAAATATTCCCCGGACTATCGATAAGCTTCGTGCGTTCTGGACAATCGGTGACTATGCACCTCGAAATCCATTGCAACTGTGAACACACACACACACACACGTACGCGCACACAGACGCGCAACCACGACGTCGTTCCAATACGAACAATGTACCGACAATGGGATCGCATCCGATTTTTACATGCCAATTTCGCGGGTGTGGATGGACAGTGCGCGAACTTGCGCCGAGGGTGCAAGCGCGGGGGTTCGGGTGGAGGGCGCCGTTGCAGCGCATATTCGGGTTACGTCGGTTGCGACCGAGATAGTCGATGTTCCGCGGAACCTCGCGTATTGTGCCGTAGACAATGCGCCAATAATTGCGCTAAACGCTTACCATTCATACGCCCATTCTGGGACCGAATTCAAACCACCTTTCTCATATCCATTATGGCGGCTCGCGCTGCGCCAAATCATCGGCGAACGCTCGATGCACCCCGATTTTATTTTATTTTTTCATTCTTTCGCTCTGCCACCCCCGCTCTCGCCGCCGACTCGCGTCCCCCGCTGCTCTTTCCTCGTCCGAGCCCGGCGCTCTCTGACTTCCATGGGCAAATCGTGCGAGCTCGATAAAGGGGGGGGGGGGGGGGGAGAGAAGAGGGAGATTCTCGGACTGAATTGTCCGGTGATGCACAGAGTTCACGGTTCTGTGCTTCGACCGCGAGAGATCAGACCATGAGAGTCTTTTTTTCTCTTTTATTTTTTATTTTTCTCTTTTCCTCTCTTTCTCCCTCTCTCTCTCTCTCTCTCTCTCTCTCCCTCTCTCTCGCTCTTTCTCTCTCTCTCTCTCTCTCCCTCTCTCTCGCTCTTTCTCTCTCTCTCTCTCTCTCTCTCTCTCACTCGTGAGGTACCTTTGATATAACCAAACGACTGCAACTAGTACACACATAACCGTGGACTTATGGCTATATCCCGTGCTCAATAGCCATGTTGGTTGTCCGGATACTCGGGTTTGCAATGTGAAACGATTTTCAGACAGACTCGGAGCCGCTCGCGCGAGTCGATGCTTTCGGTGAGTGCCGGGGCCCGAGCCTTGAGGAAGATTTACGAGGCGTTTCACCCCGATTATTAACACCACCGACCGACGCGCCTTCTCTCGTGATATGACGGGCGAGCGAAACCACGAACCACGAACATCGCAGACAGCGTTTGACATGCACGTTGTTTTTCGCACGTTCTCACCGGATCTCGGCACGAATCTTGTGTATCAACGATGTTTTCAGACAATTATTTTGGCGGAATTCAGATGACGACTGGAAATCCGATGAGGTTGACCGAGGTCACGTAAGGTCCTTATACATTGTTGTGAAATTGGTGTAAAATTGGGACAATAGAAGCTTGTAAGTGTGTATTGATAGATTAAATGCAATGATCTATCCAGACAGTCTTTTGAGTTCTATTTTTTGGTATCAACTAATAAACAAAATAGATTGTAAACATTTTGGATTAATTAAAAACAAATATGTAATTCCAATTGGAATATAACATTATTTTACGAATAAATCGTAATATAATATTATATAATATCATCCTCTACCATAATTATTCTATATTTATATTTATTCTATATAATTATAATATGGTATGTATATTATAATCGTTAAAAATAAATGTAACGATAATTTCGGAAATAACTTCCAGTCATAAATGTTTTTCATCCGCATTTTTCCAAGTGACCCCCATGAATGTGAAATCTCCCGTCAATGAAATCCGCAACTAACAGCCCTAACGACCAGGAATCTTATTCTTTCTCCCTTCCATTTCCGTATATTCGAGCTACACACAACCTTTCAACGCTCATCCTGTGTCCGGTAGTACGACAGCTTGCAGCAGAGGGCACCATGGTCCAATGGTACGAAATCGGATTACCGGTCGTTAGCGTCCCATGTCTTACGGCTTCGTCGGTAGATCGGACAGAAGACGCTCGAGGGTGACCGCATAGACGTCTAAACGTTCGTTGTTACCCCATGGCCCTCTCGCGATGAACGAAAGACAAAATCTCAGTCAAGTTCATGCTTTTTCCGTCCTAAAGCACTCGACAAGCCTCCGATCACCATCACGGCAATATGTTTTCGTATTTAACCCTTCGCCCTCACAATAGTTACAAAAATTACAAAATATGCTTTGAACATTCCAGACGACGTACAAAAAATCCATTCATAAGAAATATAATAACAACATGTTAAAAAAAATTCATCAAGAGATGAAAACGGAAACGTAAACTGCCGGTCGTCTCCTGATCAACGGCCGGATTCCACCCGGTATGACGGTGAGAGGTTAATAGCTGCACAAATTCACGATCGACACGGAGTCAAGGGCAAGAAGGCAATTTTTCGCAAACCCGACGCGAAACCGCGGCGTGCGCGTGCGCTCGCGCGAACGCCGCCTAACAGCTCGAGCGATTTACGCTGAAAGGAGTTGGAACCCCCCCGCGCGCGCGCTCGCGCTCGCACGGGGTCGTTCACGATTCGTTGCAGCGGTCGAAACTCGCGGCAGAGTCCACGAGGACTCTACGACTCTGGAACGCGAGTCTGCGCTATAGCTACAGGCTTAACCGGTCGTTTATTATGCATCGAAATGCCAGCAAAGATGCCACGCGAGTCGACGAGACGTTGCAAATGCGCTCGCGCGCGTCTGCGCGAGCGCTAGTGCGAGCCGAGTCGAGCACGACGAGAAAAATAAAGTAAACGCTCGCGAGGGAGTCGAACGAGCGAGGGAGCGATCGCTGGAGCGGCCGTACCGGCCCGGATATGTATTCCTGAGTGATTCCGCGTCGCCGCGGGCGCGCGAAAGGGCCGCGGCTTCGGAGATTCCTTCCTCGCTCCTACGGAAATACCGAGCGGAGGCTGAGTGAAAGGTGACTCGAGATGCGATGGGATGATCTTTACTTGGTGGTGGGGGCGGGGGTATATGAGCGTACCTGATTTACGGCGAACAATCGCATACGGGATAACTAGATGTCGCGTGTCTCAAACTCGCCGAGGAACGGAAAAAAAATATACTCCTAGTGTGCGTGTGTGTGTGTAGATATTCCTAGAGTGTGTGTTTACTTTGAATGATTATTTTATCGCATCGATTGGGAGCAGCGGAGACGTGGGGTTGGATGTAACGGGGGTGGGTTGAAGGACTTCTTATATTTTCTGGAGGAAGATGGAGAAATAAATTGTTGCAAAGCGATAATGAACTTTTTTGGCGTCTGTCGTTCTTGCGCCAGGCACAAGGGAAAATAATGTTTTTCGACTGAACATGAATAATGTAGTGCCACCTTGTAACATAGGTGCCCTATTCGCCCAGATACAAAGCAAAAAAATGTATGCGATTCAATGCGCTCCAGGATGTAACTGTCGAGATGCAAACAGACTCGCGTGAAAAGAAAAACCAGGCTAAGCTCGAAGTCGCGAATGAATTTTTTCAGTCGTCCGTGTATTGTCTCCAGTTGCAATTCTTCCTCCGACTCTGATGTCATATCCTTCACTGCGAAGCAGCTAAATAAAAACAGTCCGAACATTGAAAAAAAAAGAAAAATAAATTTAAAAAAAGAGCTGGCTTTATTATAAATTCGCAATGAGTCACGCTCATCCGGTGGGTAGTGTTGTTATTATTTCAATTTTATGCTCCTATGCGCGGCAATATTATTAATGAATTTCCGAGCAACGATCCATTGGCTCATCTCCAGCGAATCGAGCGACGGAATTTGTATGTTTGCCCAAGAGCGGGATGGGAACTGTCAAAAAAAAAAAAAAAAGAAATAAAAATCATAATAAAAAGCAATTCATTCGCGAACGAGGCGAGCTGTTACCGGGAATAAAATTCTTTTTGCGTATTGCAGTATCATTCGCTGGCATCGCGGACGAACGAATAATAGCGCAGCGATATTATAAGCTATGCAGGCACGCAGATGTATCGGTAATTCGAACGACTTTTTCCCGTGTCTCTCGCCGACTCTCGCTGTTCCCACGTCTAGCCATCGCCCTCGCACAGCTCGCATTCTATAATTAGTGCACCGGGAGTCGGTGAGTTTTTTTTATTTTCGGCTTAAACTTGAACGTCCTTGCGGGGACGACGAGTCCGAGCCTCTCCCGCTCTCCCTCTCTCTTCTTAATTCCCACTTATCCTTCTCCGTCCGCCAGTGCAGCTTCGCAAATTTTTTTTATTTCAAAATATACTCCAACGCGAATAACCACCTTCGTAAATACTCATTTCCACACATCCGCGCGTTGCAAAGAAGAAAAAAAACAAAACCGCGAAAAAAAAAGAACGAAACGATCGAAACGAAAAAAAAAAAAAGACCGAAGACAGAAATACGAAGAGATCGAATGGATTTTAGCGAACGGCTGTTTATACGGCACTCGGTACAGATGTCAAGATATCGGCGAGGACTCGCGTACCGGAATTGCACTCTACCGTGTGTGCAGCTACGACTGTTGTCGTTAAAAGTGCCGATGCACCGGGACCGCATTGTCACGACGGAGTCAAGGAACGTGACGGTCATAGGCGCTTGTTTCTTCTTATTCTGCCACTTTGCTCGGTGGTGTTTGGCACCCGCGCGCGTGAGGGCAAACACGTATCACGTACAACAGCGACAACGTAGCATCCAACTGCACCAAACTCCCGTCATCGGTGTGCACACGTCCAATCTACGGGATGCAAAGAAACTCGCACTCGCGAATCAAAGAGACAGAGTGAAACATAATGGGAATGGGTACGCGCGCACCCGACGAGCCCCCCCCCCCCCCCCCCCCTCTCCCTCCCTTCGGCCCCGTACGTATGCCAAAGTGCACGTATCGCGGTCGAAGTACACGGCTGCATCTATGTGTCAACCCGGCAACACAACGTCGGATGTGTCGCCGTGGTCTCGGTTAATTAGAAACGATGTACCACGATCGTTGAAGCGCGGGCGTGAGCACTCCTGACCTTTTCGAGAACAATTGCGGGAGGTTGAGTGACGAATCATTGGGTTTCGAAACGGATAGAAGCTGGTCAACATTTCGGTCGCGGTTATTTGAGCAATTAACGATTGTCGTTGAGATTTTTGCCTTGATCTTTGATGAATGACGAATCGATTGTCTGGCCGGGATTTTGTGATTAATTGAGAGAGAAAGAGAGAGAGAGTGAGAGGAGACAGAAGAGAGAAACATGAATAATTGAAGAAATTGGATCAAAATTAATTCTTTCATTCTTGCTGTCCTGAAAATTTGCTAGCCACTGAAATGTGAGGCAATTTAGTGTCGTTTCTCAATTTTTTCGATCATTATCATATTATATATGCTAGGAAGAGAGAGAGAGAGAGGGGGGGAGAGAGGGAGAAAGAGAGAGAAGAGAGAATAATTAACGAATTTTGATCAAAATTAATTTGATCATTTTTTCGGTGTTCAAAATTTGCTAGCCATCAAAATATGCCACAAATTATTATCGCCTCAGCATTTCATCCATAATTATTCGATTATATCGACCGCTTAGAAGAGAGCGCGGAAAAAAAGAATGAGAGGGATATAAATAGAGAGTTACAAAAAAAACCCTTAACTTTTTCTCTCACTCTTAATTTTCTTCTTTATTCTTTCTCATCCACGTCGTTTCTTCGCGTCTCCGTCTCTCTATCCGTCTTATTTTCTGACCATCCGTGTAACACCCACACACCCAGTGGCAAATGTCCCGTGTCTTTCGCTATGTGTTTGTTTAATCAGACTCGGAGCTCAGTCTTCATTACCCGCACTAATTTATTTGGCCTGTCGCCCGCCTGTAGGTACTTCGGTCTTCTCGTGGAAGCAGGACGAGTTTTCGCGCTCGCTCGCTTTTCCCGGGCGAAAACTCCGAGAGTGTGGAACGGTGTTCGCTACCCCGAGACGTCCTGGAAGGGAACATTCGTGTGTCGCGTTATTTTTTCCAGGTCACGGGCGATCGGTGAGAAAAAAATTGGGTGAGGTCCTTCGAAGTTTCTAGACCGAGTGAATATGGAAAAATCCAAAGCAAAACGCATAAATGATATAATGACATGAATAAATAAATAAATGGAATAATTCACAGGATCCAGACCGATTCACAGGTAGACCTCCCACGTATAAGCCCTTCAACGGGGATAAATAACGTCCCGACATCGTCACAACTCCGCCCAAGAGTACCAACCAATCGCAATGTATAATTCTACATAATTTCATCCCTCATCGTTCCCATAATCAATCAAATAATCAAGGAGCAATTTTTGCTTCGCTCACCCATCCCACTCTCATTCCGACGCTTCCATCAACTCTGGGACATCATCCGTTGGAGAGAAGTTAATTGAAAAAAATTGCACTTCCTTGATGAACATTAATTCGCTGACGTAGGTAATGGAAGAGAAGCGAGCGTGTGGGGAGAGGGTGGAGAAGTGCGATGGTCGTGTCCACGGCGGTCGCACTGGGAGGATGAACGAAGATGTCGATGTGGAGCGGTGTCTTTCGAGAAGATACAGAGGATAAGGTGTCGATAGTAGTGGTGGTGGTTGCGGTGATGGGGGTTGGTCATGCTGGTTGTATTCCGTTGGATGAAAGCTCACTGGGATATCGACGGCAATATTCGTTAAGTCTTGCTAAGACCCTGCGCCGACCCGTTGTACAGTTGGGTCATTCGGATTTCCACCCTCTCTCTCTCTCTCTCTCTCTCTCTCCACTTTCTTCATCTCTCTCTCTCTCTCTTTCTCTCTCATCTTCTTCCACGATCTGACCACAGCAGCCAGCGATCTCTTTTCTCGTCCTCGCGTTTAATACCCCGCGCTTTTGCACTTGGCGTCCACACCCTCGATTCTCAGTGTCGTCTCTTTCTCCAGCAGCGACGAAACCAGACACGACCACAACGTTAGCCTCCCCCTCCCTCTCTCTCCGATGTAACAACTGCCACGAGGGCCAGTACCTACATGCTTTCTTCCGCGTGTATTAGTTTTGGCGCTTTCTCACTGTCCTCCATCGTTTCGTCGAGCCGGCTTGGCTCGGGATCAACGCGTCAATAAGATGTTTGTTTAATTTGGGGATTCGTTCGAGCGCGGCTTGCCGTCTCCTACCGACCGTTCGTTTCTATATAAGTCGGCTCAGAATTACGTACGTTCGCTCGTTCGAGACGTCGAAGAACGTTAATTCGCGTCTGTCGAGTTTAGATAAAAATCAATGGAATCGGTATTGAACAGAAGACTATGAATCGTTTCTTCGGCATTGGATGGTTTTAATCTCCTATGAATTGGGATTAAAAAAAACTTTCAACTTGGCACATTCGGACGAGAACGTGTCTGAATTGAAGGGATGACACGTTGTTGCGCAACGAACATTCGTCCCCGAGCGTACAGCAGCAGCGGCGGTGGAAACTATCGTTATATACAGGCGTAACGGCCTCGGGGGGTCATTGTTCAACCGTTTTGGGGTCGAGCAATGACCGGTACGGGTCCGAACGTCGGGTTACTCTTCTCTGGTTCGCATGAGAACCGAGTCTGAAACAATGGTTCGGGCAAACCTGTTGGAAACAATCGCCACCGCGCGGACTCACCCCTGCAACGACGGGGTTTGAATTTTCTCTGTCTCTCTTCAATGCGAACGCGATACCACGACCCCTAACTACGCGTCGCTCGGGGGGATGAACAGTTGGATGACTTTTTTTTTCGCTCTCTTCAACGAGGCTCTCATCATCCTCCTCGTCGGCTCGAACGGGTTCATTGTGTCTCGACTATCGCAACATTTGTGCCCGCCTCTCTCATCTGGACTTTTCCGATTTCATCTCGCGCGAAACTACAGCCCGGGCAAAGCTCGACGTAACGCTGCTACTCCACTTCGTTCCAATGAACAATTTCGATTCAACTTCTAATCGCTCGAAACAATTTCGGGGACTCTTCATTCCTCATCGCTTGGTTCTGCGTTTTTTTGAACCGAATGTACATGGCGGCCAGAAATAAATTATGTTCGCAAAGTAGATACGAAATATATAATGTATGTTTGGGAAAATAAATATAAATTAGCAATAAAATTTGGGGGATATGAATAATATATAAAAATCATGAATAAGATAAATAAATACGTACATTTTATTGATGAGTGATATTTTTGTTCCCATTCTATATTTTATACATTTATATTATTGTTTATTATTACATATTATTTTAATGTTGTTTTCATTTTTATTATAATTAATATTTATTCATTTCTTTAAATATATCGATGAGTAATATTTTTTCTTTTTATTCCATTTTTATATACATTCTTATTATTATTGATTATTACATATCATTTTCACTTCTTTTTCATTTTAATTACGATTAATATATATTAATAATTTTTCTTTGCCGAGCTTTTGTGACATCAGCTTCCACCAATATCCCTGAAACGTCGTCACGAGACGAGAGTTCAGTTCTCGCCTAATAGCTCCGTCGAAGGTGACGACTGACGTCCCGTTCGATATAGCATATTACCGGGTCTTAGCTAATTTTCTTTCTTCCCGATATTTGCGTTTTTTTCTTCTTCTTATTTTTCCTTTATCTCATCCTCTTTGCTCTTTCCTTTCGCACTTGCCGTAATCGTTGAGAGAGTCCAGGGGTTGCCGTGTACGCGGAAAGTAACAGCGAGGCGAGAGAACTCGGTCGTGTATGTGGCCCGAGAGGGTGCTGGTCAGCGCGGAGGATGGAAAAGCGAGAAGATGTAAGAGGATGGTCGTAGCAGAGTCGTGGGCGGAGGAGGGAGGGGTGAGGTTCGAGAAGGAAAAACCCGGAGCCACTAACGCCGTCGGCTTGGTCAGTGCTCTCCTTAGCCGAGGGGTGGCGAGTCTGTTCTTAATTAACGCTCGCCTCTTTCGCGCGCTTCAACCCCCTCGCCGACGTTACGCCGTAATGAGGGTGCTACCCTGTGTTGGTGCGACCACACCGACTCGGTGTACCGACTCCGTACGTATCGTCGCGGTATGGATCCGCACACACGGATCCGAACGTGCGCGGTTACGTGGTTGAGAGTGGAAGAAGCCGAGGCGGAAACTCGTGTGGGTGACCCAGATGAGACGCGCCTCGTCTAGCTAATTCTTTTCTTCCGCGCGCCCGCGCTCGTCGACCACTAAAGTAAGTAGATGGCCATGTGCCACCTGATACTCGTGTGGGTTTCTTTTCGATGTATCTTCGCTAGTTCGTTAGTTTCTACATCGGACGTTTCACGTCACTCAAATGAAAAATTATATATCTTATTGCCTGTGATGGGGATTGGAAAATAAATTAATTTGTTTTCATTAGCGTTGATTAGAATTTTAGGGGAATTGGGTTCTTCTTGTTTACTGAAAATAGGATATGATTAGGCTGTTTTAGTTTTTTGCGAGAAGATTTGATAAGATATTGGAGCTTGCGCTTGAAAGGCTTTTTAAAAAAAATTGATACAAGATTTTCACAAGTGAGACCAATTATATTGCTTTGGGAGGATTCAATGACGAATCAGCTATCGACATACGTCCCCAATGTTCTTAAGAGGCGAAAGAATTACGAAAGAAAAAAATTGTTATTATTGTATTATTGATTGATGGATTTTTTTTGGGTGCGCCACTGATTTGACGCTAAACGCCCCATATGCAGAAACGAAACGGCTTAGAGGTATGGGTTAGTGTAGCATTATGTCCCGGTTCTTTGTGTAAAGTTCTTACGCTCCCACGAAGTCTTTGTCGGATCCATACATGTGTACGTGAAGTTTCACGAGTGCCCCGGTGTGGTGTAAGTGCAACCGTATGCCCCGCGCGTATTCCACCTCCGGGCTTCGTCGACGGGCTTCTTTCCCCGTGACTTTTTTTTCGATGCTCAACCAGCAGGGCGTCGCGACCATCGCCATGGTAAGCCCGGATTGTCCATGAGAATAATTGTTCCGAATTTAACAATCTTTTAATTCTTCAGACGGCTCTCCTTCCACTAGTATTTTGATAATTTTCTAATTTTATTTTATTCAGTTCAATCCTTTTATCATTTTGGAATCTAATTTTATTAAACTCAATATTTTTAAAATTTTGGAAATTTATTTTATTTTAATTCGATATTTTCATGATTATGGAATTTTATTTAATTTAATTCAATATTTTGATAAATTTGGAATGTCATTTTATTTAATTCACGGCAGTTCATCGATATTATTGATTAGGTTACGATCCAAATAATTTTCTCATGGAATTATTCCTCAGTTTTTTTTTAAGAGCTCAGCATTTAATAGGAAATAATAATTTGGTTGAGAATTTTAACTAAAACGGAAGTGAATAAATCACGTTAGGGCCGCGACGACTTGGCAGCTTGCCGGATATAAAAATTGCGTAGGATAAGGGGAAAAGGTTGTTGATAATAATACAACTATACTGCTCTTAGAAAAATATTATTCTGACTAGATTGTATCATGAAATTTTAAGAAACATAATTTTCATCTTCGTTCGTAAAAAAAAGAAAATTAATTGAAATTGAAAAAATTCGAGTCCATACACAGAATTCGTCATTTCGTATATTCTCGAAGCGTTCGATATCAACGTGGTCAGGTCCGGCTAATCCTTTCGTACATGAGGTCTTTCTACCTAATACAGCGAAACGATCCTCTGCCCCGTTACAAAAAAACCCAATCATCGAAACCCTCCGCCAATTTAAATAACGATTCCTCCCACCGTACAACCCAACGTATCCCAAAATCCGTTCGACTCCTTTTTACCCCAAGCATTACTTGTTTAATTTTATTTTCATTCATTTTTGATCATTTTCCACACCCTTTGAGACGAACGCGCGCGGTCGAGCCATCCTTCAAAGACATCCGTCGTGTGCCTTACTCCACCTACTCCACCTTCCTTCTGCCTCTTCTCATGCCGGGGTCTGGCTTCTGGACTTTGGTCTGCCTCGGAGAGGCGGGCACCGGAGAGCGGACTCGGATGGTCCGTTCAGCAGCGCAAGGATAACAGCAATTAAGCCGTCCGTTAATGGAGACGATTGTGATTAATTATCTGATTTAATGACCGGTCGAGAGAGACATTTGTACCCATATCTATATATATATATAAATATATATAAACATATATGCGAGGGAACCTCAAGGTGCACCGTAAAAATTAGAGACCATGATTCCCCGCGTGTTGCCCATATGTTATCCATATCTATATATACATATATGCATGTATATATGTATAGACTTTTGTAGCTGTCCTCTCGTCACGACGTGCACGCCAGTCGAGTTTCAACGTACTGGTGCAACGAGGAGAACGAGACCACTACTGACCGCCCGAAGCGTCACACTCCGCTGATCCTTTAACCGGCAATCACTCGAGCTCTGTGGGACCGTCCGAGATCTTATTGTTCATTGCCTTTACCACAGCTGAACGGGCCATACAACATTCACAACAGAACTGTAACTATCCGACTTATTACGTTGTACAAAATAGAACTCGAATAATTATTTTCAAAAGAATTCTATTCTATTCATTTTTTTTGGCAGTCAGAACTGCAAATATCAGACTTATTACGTTGTACAAAATAGAACTCGAATAATTATTTTCAATAGAATTTTATTTATTAATTATTATTTTGGAAATCAGATTTCCGTGTTGCATTAATGATGAATTGGATAATGAATACCGTTTTAAATTCGCTTCATTTATTTGATAATTCCATGTCGATAAATAATCGAGTTGACTTTTATTGACATTTTTATTCGTCGTCGAGATCTAAATGCGTTTTTACGATTCACATATTTTTAACTTCTTTATTTTTTCTTTTTCTTTTGAATTTGTTTTTCACCGTCAGCGATACAACGGCATTTGCAATTTCGAGTAAAATGATTTATCGCAATTTCGACTAGATTGTGACAAACGCTGTTGCGTTTCACGACCGTCGAGAATTTTTGGTTAATTTAATGCCCGCGTTATTCTATTTTAAATGATCAAAGATCTCGATTCGACCGTGTACACACGGCGTTGCACACCGTGTCGTCGCGCAAACGCGACTACACATCCCCCGCGGCCTACGCCGGGTCGGAAAATCCATTTCTCGGGAAGAAATAATATCTGGCACGAAGATTTCACGATCCGGACGGGTATCCAATAAACAGCGTTAAAGCTTTCGCGTGTAAGCTGCGATACACTTTCGTACCGACGATATGATATGCTTAATTATTTATGTTTCTGCGGATCGGCGGTCCAACGCTCGTCGAGTATGGAAAGACACGAGTCAAGAAGAAGCAGCAGCAGCAGCAGCATCTCTAAATAGTAAGCAAGAATAATTAAGCGTTTGGCACGTATTGCGCGCAGCGGAAAATTTGGCAGCCGAATCCGCGTCTTTCTCTCTCGCTCTCTCTTTATCTTTTTCTCTTTCTATCTCCGCATATTCTTGTCCAATATTCTCGTACACGTGGGAACTGTTGAAACTGTCGATGTGTCTCGTATCCTCCCACCCTCCATCACCCACATTCTCATCTTTAACAAACGTAATTCACCAACTCTGATTTTCATTACATTCCCACTCTTTTTTTGCCCCATCCTCTCGCCCAAAATTTTGCGCTGTGAACGAAAAATCGAAATTGTATCCAACGACAAGCGCCATAATTCACGGATTCCCGAAGAATTCTTCGGTCCCGTTGTGAATTTTTATTTTCGTCGTCACGTTCGTTCGTCGAAACATTATTCATTCCACAACACGTAACTGCGTTACAGCGCTTCTGTGAGTCCGAAGTGACTCACGTATTTTTTTAATAAGAATTTATCTTCTCCTCCGGTGGTTCCAGCCCTCCACCCCCCCCCCCCCCCCCACCGGCCACGCTCGGCTCCGCGGGGGGTTGTGAAAAATTATTTAAAAATGTTGTGCAACAACATTCGGCTGTCTTTCGAAGAATGCCGCAGGTTGAATCGACAAGACTTTCATTAGATAATCGAATCTTTTCAATAAAATTAATCGGAAGCTCTCCAGCGAATGAATATAATAAGACAATTGAAATGAAAAAGATAATAATCAAAAAAACATATTTAACTTGATTGAAAAAATTAATTTACACCATCTGAAGTGAAATTAAATAATCTTGGACCTCGCAGTAGAAGCAGGCTCGGTTCATTTTCCACCCCACGATGGTATAGTCGATCTTTGGAGCTGGTTCAAAAAAGTTTTCGGCGTCAAACGCTCGACTCGAGCGGTCATCGTTTCGCAAAATTCATTCCCCAACGTTTATTCGAACAATTTTATTTTTATTTTCTCTTTCTTTCCTTCTGTCACTGGTACGCTTCGACTCTGACCGTCCCGGCGACTTTCCACGTCGTCGAGGCGGTTGCGATGATATGGAAACGAGAGCGAAAACGATGCGAAAATTATGGGTTGCGGACACACGCGGGCCGGTTTCTTGCCGCGCGCCGGTTCTTCGCGAAGGGTCGACGACGAAGCGTTGCGCGCGTCAAGGGTTGCACTTTTTTTTCGATACGAAATACGACTACCTACGTATGCGTACACACATATAAAAAAAATATATATATGTAGCTAAAGCGATTGACTCACGCTCGACTCGGCCAAAGTTCGAGGCGATGCTGTTGCAACGCACGTTTTTTTTTTTTTTTTTCGTTCGTTCTCGTTTCCTCGTCTCGGTTCCCGTTCGTCGCTTCAATATCGATTGGTTTCGTATAATAATTACCTCTCCCGCATTAGGGGCTGCTAGAGCGCGATCCCTCGAGCGAAGACCAAGAGAGCGAAAGAGACGGCGAGCGAAAACTTCCCCTGCACGGTCGCTTGGAATACTCTTCCCCGCCAACCTCACCCCCCCCCCCCCTCCTTCGCGACTAGATGTCCCGGTCGCTAAACCGGGGGTAGAAAAGTGCTGGGCCAAGTTTTAACGGCTAGATGAGCCGGAACGTTGTACTCGGCTTTGCGCCCCGATGAGATCCTCGCGCTCGTTCCCCACTCGACCCTACGTATATAAGCTTACAGCCCCATAAGGTCATCAATTATTTCGGTGATCCGCTGTTTTACCGATAAATTAATGAGAATGATGAAAAATTTGTCGTTTGTTTTTATTTTGTTTATCATTGTCGGTGGTGATCCGCCATTGATGTTTGGGTTTCTGGGATCGGAGTTGAATAAAAAGGTTTTCTATGGATATGTAAAAGCCCTGTCAATCTCCTCATCAATACACATGCATATATAAATAAATATTGCAATTCCGTTGCATCGTCCTAATCAATTATTCGCATAAATTCGCAATTTCCCAATAAATCTCTAAAAATAATAAAAATTCGTCCTCCATCGTTATACATTTAATTATCATCTATAGTGTATCCTAATTGCTGATCACGTTTCTAAAATTGGAATACAACAAAAAAAGCTCGTCCGCGAACTTATAATTACGCATATACATGAACGAATATCGCAATCCTTTTGGAATAGCTGTCGTCGATCAATCCCTAAGCACGCGTACGATGCCGTTCAAATGTGAACATATCGTTTCCAGATGTTTGAATTACTTTTCGCCGGTTTACCGTGAACATATTATCTCGGCGTGTCTCACCACCGTTGCCTCAAAATTAGCCCGGTCGTCGTCGTCGTCGTCGTCGTCGTCGTCGTCGTCGTCGTCGTCGTCGTCGTCGTCGTCGTCAACGCAAGGATCGGTCGGCTCCGGGCGACCGTTCGAATTCCTCCCGGAGTTTAATGCCGCGGCAATGTTGAACCGCCGTCGGTTCTGGCGCGTAACGGTAGCTTTCCATAAGCCAAAAGCAATGCTTCGAGCTTTGGCTTTCCGGGACGGAGTTATACGAGCGCGGTTGTCGGAACTGTAAATGCTGCGAATACCCCGATGTGCGTATGCGATCGTTATATAGACGGCGCGCACGAGACGAGGAACTCTCAATGTGCGGAGAAACGTTCATGCGGTTGTCGCTTCGCGCGCAATCCCGCGGCTATACATAGGTGTAGCGTAATAATGCGAGGGTGTTGGACGACGTGAGCCGATACAGAAACCGAAACTCCGTGGAGGAGAAACCGCTATCGCGTACATGGCATGCCGGCCGAATCGACAGTGTTGGGTTGGAGTGGGTGGCCTCCGCACCTCTCTCTCTCTCTCTCTCTCTCTATCTTTCTCTCTCCCTCGCGCTTTCTCGTTCGCTTCGCGGGATATTTCTGTATCTAATTATAATCCTTGGTGAGGGAGCGAGGCAATCGACTAAAATTAGAGCATATATTCTAACCGTGCGATCTCCACCGAGGCAACGCTATTTTATATATTCCCCGGCTGAGGTTCCTCCGCCCCCGCTCATCTCATCTCCCCCCCCCCCCCTCCCCGTCCCCCGTGAACCAACGATACTCAGTGACTTCCTTCTCGCGGAGCCGAGATCATTTTCGAGCTCTTTGGATATTCGTTGTTCGGTACGGTTTTGCGATTTTACTCGACAGGAGTTTTTTCTCCTTCATCAGTTTTTAATTATAAGATTGACTTATTTTTTGAGTCTACTGTTTTTAATTGAAAAAATATTAACGATGGTCATTATTATTATTCGTTGCTATTTAAAAAAATTATGATATGATAATAATAATTATTATTATTACTATTATAGTAATAATCATATGAATAATCGACACTTTTTTTCAAACTAAAAATTATAGGCTAAAGTGAGACAAAATTAAAAGGTGATTATTATCTCTAGTATAGAATAATAATAATAATAATAATATAAAAACGATTGTTGCTGTTATTATTATTATTATTATTATTATTATTATTATTATTATTCTATTATCATTTTCATTATTAAGATGTATCGTTCGTTTAATTCGCACGATCGAACCAAGAAAGATTGTGGAATCCATTAAAAAAAATTAGCATCGATTCGACTACCGCAAAGTCTTTCGGCTTCTCAGAAAAAGCTCAAAGTACTGCCCAGTGGCACTATTCCATCGTTATAAACGAAGCTTCGCGAGGCAACGAAATTGAAGACGCGGAATAAAAGTGTAAGGATAAGAAAAACGAAGGGAGGCTTGTCGGGAAATAAGGACCTCCGCTTCGAACGCCTGAGTAACGGAAACGAGTAAAGATTACAAAGGTTTCTCCGTGGGTTATTAGCCGCAGTTCGAAGGTGCTCGAAGCTGGCTGGCCCGGACGGTATAACGCCAGTTCCGCGCGGTACAACGGCCCCCTTTGATCAACGGGGGCAGATAATTAGCCGCACGAACACCGCGCACCACGATGCCGAGCCCCACGGTACAAGCTTTGTAAATGAGAGGGTTGAGGAACGAATTAAGCAAAAAAAAGAATATCCAAGAAACATTGTGAGAAGGGAAAGAAAAATACGGCTCCAACTGACGCGAATTAGAATTACGGGGAAGTATTGGCGCATACGAGAACTCTTTAGGTGCAAGGATTATGAATTTTAAATGTTCATATCGAGGAATGGCCGTTCCAAAAACTGTAATCGCATTCGACAATTTTATCCAATGAATTTATTATTGTCAACAAAAAAAAATACTCCAGCTGCAATGACTGCAATCGCTTATGGTCGTCCCCGAGCTGCCGTTTCCCCTTCGCTCACGAAGGGGACTTTGTACTTTGATGAACAGCATTGTCCAATGGGCGTCGGTTATAGCGAAAGAGTTGAGAAAAATGGACAGATTGAAGCGCAGAAAAAAAAAAATTGCAAGGATGTATTTGGAGCATAGACACTGTAGAATGTATGCATAATGTAGCACGGTCGTACGGGGGCCACAACAATGGTTGGGAAACAATGAAACGGCTCGGCAGGGTGTGATTAAGGCACCCTGGAATAATAATCAGGATAATGACGGGGCTAAGCCCACCCTCCTTGTTCACCCTTAGTCAATCCGCGAGGGGCACGGGGGGGAAGGGGGAGGGGTAACCAGGGTTGATCGAGCCGCGCTCGTTCGGTCTCTTTTGCAGCTTTGGTCGGCCCCGGGTTTGTCGGGTTAATTGTCGTCTAGCGTGTCGGACCGGCGACCGACGCTAGCGAGAGAGCACACAGTTCGCTTGTCCGGCCACACGCAAATGTCACTGGAACGCACGTAATGATAGAAAAAAAAAATTTGAGAGATCGCTTTCAAACTGTTTGTTCCTTCGGCTGCGACTATCGACTCAGTATTCCACGAGAATTCAATGAAATGTGTTTTTTTCATCGAAAGAAATAAATTGGGATGGCGAAGAAAAAAAAATAATCAAACGTGGGGTAGATTTCAATTTTTTCTTTTTAATTCCAGGAGATTTGGTATTTAATTAAAATTCCCGAAGGTAATATTGATCGTTCGGTCTGCAATGTCGATAAATGATGCGACGATGGCACTGAGAAATTTCAAATTTTGCGAGTCAAGACCGAACGCGATCGCTCCAGAGACAGGGCACGGAGGACAGGCCAGAACGAAGGCGCAAGCACCAGCCACACATCGCATCCCGTCAGGATTATATTTAGGCGTCGTAAAAGAAAATATGTGCTCGTTGGAGCCAAGTCGCTCATTACGTGAGACAGCATTAACGCTGCTCGCCCCATGCGGCTGTTCTTCGTCGCCTTCTTCGTCTCCTCTGGCCATCTCCGCAGACCTGATGATTCTGCATTTGCCGGGAGCTTTACGGGCTTCCAAATACCCACCGATGACCATCGCCTTCGACACGTGTCCCTATAACTGACCGCGATAACAAACGATAAATGTCTATTCGACTTTTATGGAAATTTCGAGAATAACCGAACATTCGATCATAGTAACAGTTATTTGGCTTTATTTTTAAATATCGTTATTGAAAAAGATAATCGTTCTTGCTGGATTCCATGGAATCATTTTTGTTTCTTACAAGAATCAAAGTTATTTCTTTGTTGATTGATTTAATAATCGCCAATTACTAACGACGTCTGTCCTACTTGGCACGTGTATGTATACTGACCAGAGGAACAAGCGAAGAAATGGCTTTTCGATTTTTAGCGATAATTTTAGAATAATTCATCATTCAATTGAGCTCGTAATCATGGGAAATATTTAGAAGTCGAATTATTTAAGAAATATTGTTATCAGAAGAAAATTGTATTTTTGACGGATTATATTATTTATGGATTTATTTACTTATTTACTTATTTTCATTTATTTATTTATTCATTTAATTATTCATCTATTTATTCATTTATTCATTTATTTATTCATCTATTCATTTGATTATTCATCTATTTATTTATTTTTAAGAAACCAAACAAATTTTTTCTTAATCTATTCAGTGGTGACTTGTGCAGAGTCGTTTTTTTTTAACCGTTCCCATATTGCGCTTTTACTTTTAATACACTTATAGACGTGGTAAACGCTTATAATTCGAATTCATTAAAACATATCATTATCAGAATTAAAAAAATATTGTTGTTAGATCACACGGCATTATTATTTCATAAAAAAATGAAACTAAACTTTTTTCGCTCAACTAAACAGTCACGCAGAGTCAACTCTTCATTAGAACCTATTTCGTATTTTCTTTTCAAACGAACACACGGTCAGACCCACAGGGCCGTCTAGTTTGCGCAATTGTTGAAAAATAAAGCGAGAGACTAATAACATTTCTCCGGGAATGCAGGATGCCCTCAATAGAGTACATCGCGATTAAACGCGTAAACGTTGCGTTTGCGTTTAATTAGACGATTTCCGTTCTAATTAATCCATCACGTGACGAATTTAACGACCAAGACGAAACCCGACAATGTACGTTTCTAAGCTTTTCGTGACGGACGAAATTCACGACTAGCGTCAATCGTCAGCCAGCTGGTTTCTGGGTCAATGCCGCTAACGTCGTGAGCCCGCGCGTTCTCGGCTTACATCTCACGCGTACCGAGCTACATGGTTCATGTATCTGTCACTGAAATCCGTACCGGGATTTCGAAGAGTATCCCAAACCGTCAAACCAAGATTGAACGACTTCAAAACATTTACTCGAAATTTACTTCAATACGGTTTTCTTATTTCCCAATTCATCGTAACAATAATTGTGCAAGCTTCTACAGCGTTTCAACGATTGTACGTTGGACAAATAAATACGATATTTTCACACCTGTCAAATGATTAAAGCCAAAGAATAATAAAAAATTCAAAAACATAGGTATCCAAGAATTCTCATTGGAAATTATTATGTCGTACAAAATCAATTAGTTTCATTTTGCTACGACTATTTCCCTATCATAACGACATCAACATTTTTCCACATCTACTTGAAACTTAATTTCAATGATACGTTTGAATACGATCAAAAAAATCTAGCCCAGAATTCATTTGCAAAAGGAAGTAAAAAAACATTCATCTGAAGCAAAAAAAAAATCAACATATAATTTCAAGCGCAACCAGCACAATCCCAAAGGCTTTTTGCCACGGGATTCGCGGGTTGGCCGAGTGAAAGCGCGCCCCGAGGAGAGGGTTGGTGTTGGGGCAACGTCCAGGACACATAATTTTCGGTCGTGGGGCGCAATTCCGTTGTACGAAGCCGAGAGGGATGCAGGCGAGAGGGATAGGCTCCCGGCCAGCCGGGAGGGAGGCGTCTATCGCCGACGAGGAGTACAGAGAGGTGGTTACGGAGGACACGGAGAAGCCCAACGGTATGCAAAGCAGGCGGTGAATTTAAACGGTCCTGCGCAGAGAAACATTGTGCACCAGTAGCGGTAGTATCAGCAGCAGCGGCTCACCTTGCAAGCTCCCTCGTGGTCCTCGCTCCCACTCCCTCCCTCTTTTTCTCTCTCTCACTCTCTCTCTCTCGCTTCCTCTCTCTCTCTCTCTATCTCGGTCCGGCGGTGGTTTTCCTCTCGGAAAAAGCTCCAGCACGGTCACTCCGCCTCGCACTCTACCGAACCATAGTATATAGACACTCGAACCTACATCCTGAGCACGTGTCACCTGATCACCCGACCAACCACAACAACCGGTACTTTATTGGCCTTGAAACGATCTTCGAAAATTTGAAGAACAAAAAAAAACAAAAAACATTCCACGTACTGCACTGAGACTGAAAAAAAATAAAATAAAATAATAATAATCAGGAACAATCACCGAGTCTATTCCGGTTTCACGCGTGTTCTACTGATCCACGTACGAGCGTTGAAAAGCTTCGCCGCTGTCACGCGTGTTGACGCGACGTCTATGACACACTGCTATAAAGGCATACGCGACGATAAAAATATTATTAAATCGACAATCTCTCAAGTTCTGTGTTTTTCTTTTACTAAATGTAGAATTCTCATTATTTTTTTCCAGGTTATCCACGTGAGATTCACTGCTCGATTATGCGTTCGACGAATATGCAAATGATCGATCGTGCGAGGAAATGACAGGTGGGGAAGGGGAAGGGATGAAGTAGCGCGTGTGTTTTTCGAGATGTGCTTTTTCACGGAGGTTCGGGTAAAATGGCTGCTAGCCGCTCCGGCGCGCCTGAGCTACTGGCTTTCCTCCCTCGTTTGGGTCTCTTGCTCTCCACCGACACAAGCTCGAACGCTCGGTCTTTTACCTACACGCGAACTTCTCGTAGGTGAAACACAGACGCGTTCACACTCCCACGAGCGCCACTAATTTCACACGGTTGCGGGAACGCGTGCGCGCGAGCGAGCGAGCGAACGAACACACACACACACACACACACGCGCGCGCGCGCGCGCGTGAACGCGAAAGCTTCGCGAGCAGTGAGCTTCGTGGCTATTTGAGTGTGCGCCCGCTTCGTCGGGACTCCGACGACGTTGTACACCCGCGCACACACCCGCTATAATGCTCCCCTTGGCGCGCACGTGTTTACGCGCAGAACAGCTGAGAGCTTCGACGAAGTCGCGTTTATACGGACGAGGCACACGAGGGAGAGTGGGATGAATGCGCGATAAGGGATAGAAGAGAAAAATCAGTGAGAGGAAGAGAGAGAGAGGGCGAGTAAGTTTACAGGAGGGCGAGAGAGAGAGAAAGAGAGAGAGAGAGAGAGAATAGAAAAAGAAACGAAGATAGAGAAATGAGACAAAGTCAAGAAGAACTGTCTTGTTTTTTTATGGAATAATAATTATATAGTGAGGATTGAAACTGTCAATTTTTGGTTTTAGAATAGCTGCTCATTTTTAGATGTAACGCTGGGCCTTCGAGACAGATTAATCTGGAGTGGTTTTTTGAAGCAAAAATAGAAGCTCTTTTTCTATAGAATTTTTCTTTTCTGTAGAAGTGAACATTTTTGTCCTGTACAAATGGAAAATTTCTTCATTTTTTTCAAATGGCGTACTTTCTCTATCTTTTGGTCTTACTCGGTAAGTTTAGCCCGACGATTCAGAGGGTAGCCAGAGTAATTCGAAATCAAGTGGGGATGTAGCGGGTGAGGGTGGAGGGGGGAGAATCGTCACTGAGAAGCCCGGTGGCTCGACTACGAGTGGTAAGAGAGCTTTCTCATCGACCGGTTGAGTAGAGTTCTACCACACTATAGCATCGGAGTTTGGTGAAGGCTTACAGACTGAGTAGTGAGGGAACGTGCGTGAACGGGCGTGTGTTACTTTGGCTTCAGTCTTGCTCTCGAATCTGTAATGAATAACCCCTTTTCATCCATCGATAAATAAATAATTATTCTATCGAGTATTCATACGCTTTTCATAATTTATATATTATATATTTGAATTACATATTTTATACAATCTCATATTTTAATTATGGATCAAGCCTGATAAATATTTTTTTTTCTATGAAATAAGCTATGACGTTACCCTCGAAATCTTCACAAATGACGTTTCTAATTTCACAAGCAAAGAAATTGGTTCTAAAATAATTATTATTATCACATTTCAGCGCGACGTATAGAAAATTATAATACCAAATTCCAACTCGTAGCCGGTAACTGCTAGTCGACGTGATTTCAAGTTTTTGAATTTTTTTTCAGCGTAGCCACGAAGGAGCGCGCGCGGCGCGTTGTCGATTATTCGTTGCATCTTGTCGGGACTCGAGTTTCTACATTCTTGGCGCATACCTCGCAGGTTCCTCGGTGGCAATTCTCGTGCCACTCCGTCGACGCGATATGAATATGCAAATCGAGAAACAGAGGATAGATAACACGCGGTTGAGTTGACCGCAGCGAGTTGGGAAACGGAGTGGAAGACCGAGACAGGGAGAGGGAGAGAAAGACGGACTGGCTGCAACTTAAGCAGCTCTTGCAATCCTCACTCGAGCTCATCGATCCGATATTGTATACACATATGTATTCATTCGCAGTCACACACATGCATATGATATAATGTAGAGGGAGTATTATATTTATAAATACACAGGGTGTCTCAAAATCACCACCGCATACGGAATCCACGGATACTTGAGGTTATTTCAAGACGGCAAAATTAGGGGATGATTTCCTTCTTGTCGCTAAGTTTGGGAGTTATTACGGTCTTTATAATTTTGACTTTCGTTTATTTTAATTGACTGTATCTTTAGAAGACTACGATTAATTTTTATAATTTTCTTTTTATTGAACCAAGAATTTCTAACGGTTTCAAACCTGGCCTATAATATTTTCCTATGCAGATAACGATTTTCCTGCAATTGATTATCAAACACGATTTTTTTAATAAATTTTTTTTTTATTTCTGATTTATTTTATTCAGAAAAATACGTTATGAATTGCCATTTTCTTCATATGGATAGCCAATCGACTCTCTACAACCGTCTCATAAAAACCGTTATAGCTCCCGAGCGAACCGAAGAGGAGAATATCACCCCGTAATTTTTTCTACTTAAAATTACCTTAAGAAATCCGTATTTTTTCGTTTGCGGCGATGATTTTTGGACACCCCGTATATTACTCTCCCTCGGCGAATTCGCGAGATCGACTGATAATAAAATGCCTCGCGATATCGATCTATCGTCGCTGTGACGTGTCGAGCGACTGCGAGGCGTTCCACTTCCTCGATCTTTCGATTCGAATCACCATTCGCGAGTATGGCGATGCATGGCTTCGCGCGTGGAATCTTAAGCGAAGTGTCGATCAGGTTCGAATGATTACATTACGGATATTCGAATAACATGCCTCAATACGTGTTATGTTATGCGCAGAGCCGAGATCGTACCGAAAGGTGGTCGAAATACGAAGTACTTTTGTTCGAACGACTATTTTTTTCAAGTACTTTGTTAAACCTTGTGCAGACATTTTTTTTGGAAATTCCTTAATTTTGAGGCAATCAACCAGATATGACCACTTAAGACAAATTCATTTTTTTTAATGGTACGACTGATAATTTCGATGTGTATGTTTTCGATGTGTATGTACTGCGTTCAATACAATTCAATGTAGTAAAAGTATTGATTCCTCCGTCTTTCATTAATGAATTTGTATGGGTTGGGTAACCATTGCTGTGGTAAACGGCTATGAGAAATTCGACGTAATGTATTTTTTTTATCTTTTCGCGTACTTCAAGCACAAAGAACAACAAGTTACTTCGAATACTGGACGGCAGTAATATTGTCATCCCACGAAAATTTCGTTATTTACGTTAAAAATCATTAAAATGATCCCCTCGAATAGAAATAACAGTCTATGTAATTTAAAATCAATCAGGGATAGATTGCTAAGAATGAAAATACCGTTAGTTCAATTTTTTCCGTGCGTCACTTCTTAAGCTCCTCGATTTTATGGCGTCGACGTACGTCTCCAGCCCGGCGTGAAAGCCAACAGCGGCCACGTTTGCTAAATCCCAGCATCGGGGACTTTCCCAATGGCAAGAGCATCAGCAGCGAATTCGTATTCCGCAGACAGCGTGACCCTGACACTGCCTCATTTTCTTGTGGCTACGTGAATATTTAAACGAAGTGGTAAAATAATGCGAGGAAATCATTTGAATAAAGAATTTGTGATATTTTTTCGCTTGATCATTTCAGCCATCGTTCATGCGTTTCATTTTTCTGCCGGAAGTGTTAGGATATATATTTTTATTGACAATATTTTAGATTAAGAGTAATTCGATGGGAGTCAAATTACGGAAACCGGATGTTTTTCGCAAAATAAACTTTGTATGAATAACTTAAAAAAAATGAACGATAAAACGACCGCAAAAATATGTCCAAAAATATTAGGGAAAATCGTGGTGAATAATAATTGAATAAAAATCCATGGAAAAACGAGATGATCGTCAAGGGATGTTTAGTGTTCATTGCCAGGGTGTTATTTCAAGGGCGTAAGAAGGTGAGCAAGAGAGAGAGAAAAAAAGAGGGAGAAAGAGAGACAAAGTACGGAAAAGTTGCAAAGCCTTGCTCGCATTTGCGGAGTCCCGGCGGCCCTGTAGAAAGGTATTATGAAATAAATCTCGTTATTGCTGGCCCGAGAGCAGGCGGAAGAAAGGGTGGCCGTGGAGGGACGGGGGGTGGTCAACCCCCTCTACGGAAGAAAAGCAGCTAGCGGTCAGTTTTAATTAAAGAACTCGAGGCGTCAGCTGCTCCCATCCGTGCAACGGCTTCGGTCTTGTGGTACTTCTAGGTTCTGCTTCAACTCTCCTTGTTTATTTCTAATTTTCTTTCTCGTCTTTTTCTTCACCCGTCCCATTCGCTCCTATCTTATTTTCTCGTGGTCCCCCGATTCCTCTCCAGGGTTTCTTCATTTATTTTTCTCCTTAATTCTGGGCGCTGGAAAAAAAAAATTTCCAGCAAACGTATAAGATCGAAGATTGTTGTCAACCGACCAGGCCATTAAGGCCTTTGTTGCATCGAATTCGAAACGGCGTCGATTATCGACCCAATTTCCATAACACCCTCGCTGTAGGGATGTCAATAATAATGAAGAATATTATTGCGCATTTTTATTCGCAACATATCGAAAAATGATATGATATCAGTTCGTTCTGCCCAAAAAATGGATCCCGAGGTACCAGAAAAACGTCGTATCATCTATCACCTTAAAGGATAACCAGGAATAGATGCGACAAGCGTTCCAACGCTGAAAAATACCCAAATATCGAAGCTTTAAAGAGAAAAAAATAATTGTCGTTCTCGTCACGTTATTTTTTTCGCTTCTTTGAACTCACCCCTTTCCACCCTCTCTCACCCTCTCATTCTCTCCGGGCGAGTCAACCTCACGGTAATCCGGCGCGATATTGCGCTCGACCCCTCGCAGCCTCTTCCTTAGTCTTATTATTAGCCATCCTCGGATGAGAATCCGCACCAACCCTCTCTCATATCGGAAGAAGTCCGAGCGTATACACACCGTCGGCGAGCTTTCCTTTTGGCGTCGCGCGCACGCCAGGCGAGAAAGAAAGCTTCGGTGTTTGACCGGCAACTTGGCCCTTGCCATTGTTCCTCCGTTTTGCTCGTTTTTTTCCTATTTTTTGTTGTTTTTCATCTCTTTTCGTTCTCCTTTTCTTCGCCACCTTTCTTCTCCGCCACCTCATTCCTTTTCTTTTCTCTTCGTTTACTACGTTGGTTTTCTCTCTTTCGCTTTTCTTTCATCCCCGCTCCATCAGTGACGTTATTGTGCGCCCGAACGCTTATCGTTTGTTCGTTCGTTCGTACGTTTGCTCGTTCTCTCTTTTGTTTTGTTTCGCGGCCCATTAGACGGGCTAATTGCCGTCCATACGAGATTGCCTTTTATTTACCTCCACTTCGAGCCTTTTCTTTTCGCGATAGTCTCTCGGACACGGACGACGTTTTCTCATCGCGGGGACGACAGATGCTACATTTTGCCCGGACTGTGTCTCGCGGTTGATAACTCGATAGGGCTGGGGACATCTTGAGGTAGGAGAAAAAAGAAAAAAATTGGATAAACGTCAAAAGGAAGATAGAAGAATTTTAACGCGTCAACGCTTTGTCTTTATAATAGAAAGTTTTCTCAGCTTTCGTTTATTTATTGTGGATTGTTCGAAGATTAAAGAGCTTACATATTTCTGCATGTGCTGATGAATGAGTAAATTAAAAGAATTTTTATGAAGATAATGTAGGCAGTTCAAATTTACTCGGTTTTCAGCGCAGGCACGTGTATGCCCTTAAGCCAGTTTGAGTTTTCTTGAATGCAACGGGCGTTGAATTTGATGTGCATGTATATTGTCTTTAATGCAATTCAATGTCGTAAAAGTATTGGAGATTTATTGGGATCAGTGATTTTTTGGGCTCAATAAGGTCTGTTTAATTTTCTTTCCCCATTTGCACACTTATTAATTATTTAATCTCATCCGGCGGATACTTTGGGCGATGAGACGCGACATTCGGAATCGAAATACGTGCCGATGAAGCGTTGACCGAGCTATAAACGATGACACAAATTTCGTGGACTTAAACGATATCAGCGATACCATTTGATGAGCTTGTTTTATTGCGGTGGAATTAATTATTTACTTAGGACCTCGTTACGACTGTATCCACAAACCTCGACAGAATAATAAAATCGAGAAACTCGTAAGATTGGACAATAATTATCAATAGAAAAAAATGGAAAAAAAACCAAAAATTTGTGACACCACAGAAAATTTCTTCTTCGCGCTGAAAATTTGTTTTTCTAATTTCATGAAATACTATAAAAAATAAATTAATAAATTGCGCAAGCTCAATAAATAACCACATTATTGAGGATGGAATAATTATCCCGGTCGAACGATTGATATTATAATGCCGCATCGAGCCATCGACAAGAAATGACGGGCAACGTTTCATTGACATTAATTATTATCGTGAGGACTTTCTATGGCCGCTGCACGCGATATTAATAATTGGGAGTAAATCCGTGAACGTAAAAGGCTCGGTGGACGTTGGCGTGGAATGGAATAAAGAATCACGAGAATAAGAAGAAAGAACGTTGGTCGAATGAAGAATAAAAGACGACGAGACGCTCAGAAATTGGAGCGGTAAGACGGTTTTAATTCGGCGGAAAGCTAATAACTGGAGCATTGTTGCGATCTTGCCGGGGTTATTGTTTCCCTAGAGCCTCGTCCTCGTGGCCACGGGTGTCCCTACCAACGTTTGTCCGCTCCGCCGGTCTGTCCTCGTTTCTTTTCAACCGATCGTACAATGAGAGCCACTACGCCAGCTACCATCCCCTTCTATCCTCTTTCCTTTCTATCTTTCCCACATTTTTCCTGATCTTCGTCTTCAGCGTTCTCCGATTGTCTCTCCGCCAATTTACAGACGCAACAGTTTATCAATTATTGTCGTTATTATAAATTAACCCTTCGAACACTGTTCTCGCTTTTTAATACAAAAAAAATGAAAACTTTCACTTATTTTCATCTCATAATTAATAGGTAATTATAGATTCGGATAAATAATTATTAGATCCGTCAATTTATAAATTACATTGATTTTCGATTCATTTTTTCTTCAAACCAAAGCTTATTTATTCGTAATTTTATAATTTTTAAAACGTTACACAGTGTATAAATCGGATTTTGAAAATTTGTGATTCACGATTAATTCGTTCGCACGGTAAATTTTTTATTCACAACCAGGTGTACATAAAAAAGGCAGAAGACGAACGAGGACTGCGACCCATCGTGGTCGGTGGCAGAAAGGGGAGTTCGAACATGGCATGTCCCACGTAATTATTTCAACAATAAGACAATTTTGATAATTATCTCAACCGCTGTATGTGAACACGGCATTACCGGTCCTGTGTTTACCAGCGTCACCGATGCACTCTGCGGTTTAAATATACATATATATCTTTAAATATACACACATATACATATCCCGGTGGAGTTCCACGAATAAAAAACATTTTAAAACGTAATAACGCGACGATAGAAAAAATTGTAAAATAAAATCGTTGTCGCCGGTTGGAAAAAAAACAAGAAAAAAATGTAGAAATACGTAAAAAAAAAAAAAGAAAAAAAGGAAGAAGATTCCGTCGACGTTGGCAATGTACTTGGCGCAAGGCTTCGGTACCGAGCCTTTGGATACATAACGCTAAGGTCGCGAGCACGCGCTCGTCCACGAAGAGGGCCTGAAAACGCACACACACACGCATCGTGCAATTCACGTACGTACGAAAATATAACGCGCGTACACGGTTCAACACAGCGGTACCCACCGGTACGCAATTACCCCGAGCGGAATAATGACAATAATTACCATTTATATGCAAGTGCCGTCATTACCTGCACACGAGCAGAGCACGCATTCAATTTCGTATCTAATTTGAATAATTCAAACAAATCTCTCCTTCCTGCCCTCCTTCTACGTCGGCGACAGCCCCCTCCACCCTGCAGTGGCAGTTGCACGCTACGGTCGCTAGACTAGCTTTTGCCACGGTTTACGATATTGCCGATGAGCGACATCCATCGTCGCGATACCGCGACAATATCTTCGATGCGGACGATGGGTTGGACGCAAAGCGAGCGTGTGGGAGACACCGGTTGGAAACGGCGGTCTTGTGAGGGCGGCCGTTGCGAGACGATTAAATTAAGGGACTTGGTTTTAACATCGTCACGGGGAAAATGATAAAATTAATGACGGACTTGGAACTCTCGACGGGGTGATGAAGATTCGAATTATTTATCAATGGCGACACGGGTGTGTCCGTCTGTGATATGTTACGATTTTATACTCGTACGGTAGAGTCCGATTGATCTTCGTACTTAGGGCCTCGGTCGACAATGATAACGTTAACGCGAAATTTCGATTCTTCTTTCGATACAATTTTTTCAAACATTTGTTTTCCTATTTTCTTTTGAGTAAAAAAAATGGGATTAGTTTTTGGCGATACATACTCGTGTGTTTTTTTGTTCTGACGTTTATTGATTACTACTTGTAGCACAGGGGGGTGAGGGAAACCTCCCCCTTATGAAAATGGGCGCCATGTAGCTAATCGGATTAGGATTGAATTGTGAAAATTTTAGAAAAATAAAATTATGCAAATGGTTTTCGATTTACAGATTCGCGAGTGTCTTATTCGTATCTTATAAAAAAATTGATGGAACAGAGGTCCTTGAGAAATTATTCAGCGGCATTTCAACCACTTTTTCTGATTCAATCATTTTTCCATTTATTTTTTTATTTTCTATTTTACGATACTTCTCATCTTAAAAATACACAAAAATGTATGAAGCTTCGTCTTACAAAAGTCAACAAATAGTCTAAATAATGATCCTAAATGAACGTGGACCACTCCCTTCAATTAAATAATTTCCCAAGGCCGCTGCTTGTCTCCCGCAATATCTCTTATCTCAAGACAAAATAAGAATATTAATATACAACCAAACCTTCCATAAATAAATGAATATCTAAAAAAATCCTAAACAAACATCAATTCGTGTCATCGATTCATTTTTCCCAACAAAAATCGACGATAAAGCGTGACCGATTTATCAAGACCGCATCTCACTACCGATTGCCCACGCATCTCATCGATGAAAACCTATAACCGGTGTACGACAGTGTGCGTGTCTCGCTCGGTTCGCCCATAGTCTCCCGCGGAACATATATACAACGTGCGAACGCAAGATTGGCAAAGTGGTCCTATCAATATTAATCGTAATATTTGCAATGATGGTTGCCGTTGGTGTCGGGGGGGCACTGGCGAACGCGGTGACGGCGGGGCGATGGGTCGGAGGGGGAGGGACGGGGGGTTGGGCAGTATTCACCCGCTCTCTCGCCCGGTCTATTACCAATTAATTCGATCGTGCGAAGTATGCAAGCGCGGAGGAGAAGAACGACGGAGCGAGGGAGAGAAGCGAAGGGAATAGCAGAGTCGCGTTCGCTTATAGCAAGCACGATCGAGATATACACGAGTTGATGAGCGGGTGGAACAGAGAGTCAGAGAGTCAGAGAGAGAGAGAGAGAACGAAAGACCATGCGTACGTGTATTTGCGTCTGTACGTACGTGTGTGTGTGCTGTCGTCGTCGACGGGTTAGATATTGTGTCAGTCGACTCGTCCAGCATTAAAAGTAATTACGACGTGATTGACCGAAGACCGGCGGTCCGGGGCAAAAGGGGGTGACGGGGGGTACGGGCTAAATCATCGGAGTGACGCACGTAGCTCGTTGCTGCCTCCCAATTATACAATCAGTGAGACCAGCAGAAGCAACAGCAGTGAAGAACCGTGATGACTGCCCAACATACAGTCTCATACACACATGCACGCGCGCAGACACACGTGCACGAACGTACGGTTGTACGTTAGATGCAATCACAAGAAGAAGAGAAGCTTGGAACGAGGAGGAAGATGGAGCTAAGCGACGTGAAGCGAAGACGGGGAGGAGAGAATATATGATACGAGAGTGTTACGAACACGATGGAGTTCGGAGCAAATTATGGACGATATGGTGCGAGGTCTATGGAGTTCCAATGGGGGGTGGAATGGATTTGAAGGCTTTTTGTGTCGAAGGTGTGACGCTTCTAACAATGAAACGCATTGTCATTGTAGACATCAGCGGTGATGCTAATTTGGGGGTATTCCCGCAAATATTGGTGGATTTTGAAGGTTCCTGGTGAGGATATGATTTGGTTTGTGGATAATAGAAATTTTGATTATTTTAGTAGCGCATGCTTAATAGAAAAAAACTTTCGTTCTTGTATTTCGTCGGATATCGAATTCTTTAGTTAGTAGAATTTGTTCTCCGTTTTTATTATTTGTATTTCATTACTACACCCTTTCAGCAATCCCAAAATCATACGAAAAATAACACATCATCAAAATAAAAGCATGCTTTTCAACATCTCGATCACGGCACGTTTCAATTTCTAATTCAAGTCGCTCCAATCAATCCCACATAATTTTTACAATTCTGATATTCACGCAAATTTGTAGGTTGTGTAACATAACCTCACTCGACACCAGCGCCAGCTATCGGCAGCGTCCCTGAGAGTCGACGAAACTTCGCTTCAAGGCGTCATAATTCCACCACGGAAAATTCAATCACTCTCGAGATCCGTGTGTAAGATCGTTGGTGATAGCGATCTCGCAGCGGAGGCATCGAATCGTGTGATCCAGTAACAAATGAGTGGTCGTCCCACGAGGAGCAGAGGACAATGGTAATCACGGTCAGTCCGGGGTACAACGACGACGACGACGACGACGACAACAACGACGACGAAGACGACAATGACGATCGTGTAGTGTAATGCTGGACGATGGGCGATTCGGTCGAGGGAAGAGGAGGGAGGAAGGTTCGTACGGTCGCGAGAAATCGAACGGCTGTTCGACACGGGACGTGTGTCTCTCGAAGGAGACGCGAAGATCTATAGATCGGATCTCTAATTCCGCGTTGTCGTCATGGGCGCCCTCTCCCGTCACGTGTGCTATACATATATACGTACGTCGATGCAAACGTAGCGGGAGATGCATCGTGTCCACGAGCGTTTGATCGTGATGCTGCGATTCGAACCGCGATTAATCTTTCGTTTATCGTTCGCTACATAACTAACAGTGTCTGATAAAATGAAAAATCAATCAATCAAGAGGCTTATGAAACATGTGCCCTAATTTTGAATTACCGATGTCGATTAGTCGGAGATGAAGCATTTGGTTACATTCAATGATGGTTGATTAGCTTGGCATGACCAAACGACTTCGTTAAATATTTCGTTGATTGTGAAAAACGCCGGCCCAATTAATCAATGACTATTAAATATTTGATTTGTAAATTAACGTCGTAATTTGGACGAGGATTCGCATGACAACAAATTAAATTAATTTGCAAATCACAAACGCAAATTATTTGCAATTTCAAAGCAAATTAACAAATCACGTGACTCACATCCGGATTCGAACGTCCCGAAAATTCCATCGACGCCGACTGATAAAGCCGCGCAATGGAATCAATACGGCGATCGAAAGGGTGTCCACAAGTGTCGCCCTCGAACGAATCAACGAGCGAAACGTAATAAAGAACGAAAAAAAAAAAATAACTCGAATAATAAATGTTTTGACTCGTTTGGCATTGTCTGAAACGCGTGGCCGGATGCTCGACCATCCCTCGAGCGTCGGTGGGGCCCCCTGTTACAGACGAAGAGTACCAACGAGTACGTACTCGATTGGCAGTGCCCTCGAGTGCTGTTCGAGAAACAAAGGGTTTTCGCGACGAAGGAAGAAGGGGGTAGTAGTCGACGTCGTTGTCGACTTTATCGTGAACGATCGATTGTGTTCCGTGCTTCGCGCGCGCTAACGCACACAGCTCTTCGGTACCACAATCTTGCATTCGTATGGGTGTACAAACCTGTGGTACGTACAAATATATACGTAGGTAATTCGAGTATACGCGTCCGCCACAAGTACGTTCGACGTTGTTCCACGAGAGCCTCGTGGCCTTTCTTCGTGGCTCTTGAAGCTCGCTAATCGTTCCTCTCCCTCGACTATTCATTCATCCATAACTCGCTTCGAGGGTCATCGATTAATTAGCCGACAATTGAGATTCTCACTCGCACTTCGGGATTCAACCTTTCGATGGTTAGGAAAAAAAAATTAAATAAATTCCAGAACCGTGTATTTAGATTTTTGTAATAACATGTATCTGCAATAAGAAAGAAACGCAAAACAAAAAAAAAAACAAGCTGAGGTTTGTACGACGAACTCGAGGGACCGGAGGCCTATGGGCGGACTGGTTGGAGCGAGGATCAGGAGCATCACCAGCCACCGCAGTCTCCTTGCTACCCGTGGAATGGTATAACCGCAGCGTCACGGCATTCGTTAAGAGTCACGGGTGTCCGAGGGTCACCACGTTTGTGCGGTGTACACGTACATACATACGTATTATGTACGTGTACGAGTATGTAGGTAGTATGAGAGGACAAGGCGTTAATACTTATCGAAAAGAGAGACGGTAGTTGAATCGTACGTGGACTTATTTATGGCTGCGGTAACGAGAAGGGGCACCTGGAGCTTCGCCGAGGACAGAAACGGTTGAACCTGTAGTCGTAGTAGAAGAAGAAGCAGAAGAATAAGAAGAAGAAGAAGAAGAAGAAGAAGAAGAAGAAGAGGAGGAGTGGAAGGAGAAGCAAAAGGAGACAGAAGAGGCGAAGGAGGTGGCGATCGGTATGGACGCGCGCCGAGCGCGAATGGATCCGGGCTAGGTCGTTCAACCTCTCTCTCCACAATCCGGACTCTCTTTTCTCTGTTGTACGTACTATCGTACATATAGGTATGGTTCTGCATACTATTCCGTTGGGCCGAGCAGTTTACCGCCGAGCATCGCAACGGCTGGTCATCGAAACGTCCGGCTGTCCATCGATTGGGATCGGCGAAAAAGGAAACGAACCTCGCTTCTTTCTCTCGATCTTCGATACTTCGATCTGGCGTCGATGGATCGCGAAATCTGTCTGTAATGAGTAAAAAAGGATTTATTTTTTATTTTATTTCGTTTCGTTGAGAGAAGAGATTATCGTGGTAATTTTATTGTGACTCGTCAATTAACTACATTCGTTGTTGAAATCATTGTTACTAAGGATATAGGACTTGGTTAGCACCAAGATTTTTCCGTCGTTCCGAGTTAGCAAATTCTAAGAAAAAAATTACATAAATCATGAATACTACTGTCTTTGAATTTATAGCTGATATACGTCAGTAGAACGATTTAAATACTGACATAAAAAGTCAACGAAAATTATTAGAAAGTAATGTTAATCGTTTAATTTTATTATAAGAATATTATTATAGGATATTTTTTTAAGAAATAATTATTTATTGTAAGATAATTATTTCAAGAAATAATTATTTGTTATAAGATAGTTATTTTAAGAAAGTAATGGTATTCGCAATTATTTCCATGATTTTCGAAATACCTCAAATTTAAACGTACCAACGTACATAACATACATAATTCTCAATCCATCTACACTATCTCATTCAAATGGTTTTCAATGCTTAAAACGATTCGTCTCTCCGAACGACTCAAAACGTAAGGACCTCGAGATGAAGCACAATAAAACTCGGGCCGGGAAGAGATGCCGGGGGGGGGGGGGGGGGGGGGGGGGTCGGAGGAGGCAGGAGAGGAGCAATTCAGGTAGCTCGCCTTGGCGCCAACCATCGTCACGGTCGCGTCAGTGTCGATCCGCGGTCGGGCTTCCCGACGTATCGATAGGGAACGAGCTCGCGGGGAGATTCGTAGGAGAGAAGAAATGACGCCCGAGTTACTCGTTCGCTTCGATCCCAAGTAATTTATTCCCGAGTTTAACCGCGAGCTCGTGATACCCGCGAGAGTAAGACGGAAGGTAAAAGCGAATCAAGCGGGAACGTTCGAGAGTGTGGGAGCAAATGGATGAGGAGTTTGCTGGTCGATACTCCGGTGGTATAGCAAAAGAAATGAACAAAAACCGACAAATGACAAAAAATATATATATACGTATATAGGAATGAAGATTTAAAAAAATGAATCAAGTCGAAGTTGAAGAAAGAGGAGGATGAAGCAGAGGGAGCGAGAGGACGACGGAGAGGATGCTGGAAGCGCGGTGCAACCGCAGCAGCTCGCTCGCGGTTATTATAAAACAAAAGACGATGGTTGATGTCGATAATAAAGAAGAGGTACGCGCCGTGGGCAAGCGTTTCTCGGCGATCAGGGCACAGAGGGGGGGGGGAGGCAAACGCAGGGAAAAGAGAAGGAGGGGGCAGAAGAGACGAGAGAACGAAGTGTAAGTGAAGAGCAGAGCTGCGTAAAAGAGAGGAAGAGAGAGAGATAGAGAGAGGGAGAGAGGGAGAGAGAGAGAGAGGGAGATGGAATGAGAAACGCACCGGCGCGTTTGCCCGAGGGACAAAAGAAAAGCGATATCTCGCCGTTGGATGGCCGGCTGGGCGCGAAGGATGTGGTTCCACGCACAGCGATCGACTTAATTCGCGCTCGCGCTCCCGCGCGTCTCTCCCGTGCTTCTTTTTCCATCGTCGATGTTCGTTTCGCGAAGAGAGCATCCGAGTTCTACGGGACTCAGGAGAAGAGGCGATGCACCGACGCGATGCCGCCCACCTCGGCTCCGTTGCAACCCTCTCGCCTCTTGCGTTGTCCCCGCGCTGCCTCCTTTTACATTTGTTCCTTCGATCGCTGTCTCTCGGCCGCTTACCGCCAATCATCGGTTTCAACCTCACCGCGTATTGCGAGTGCAACAGTCGATGCTCCCGTTTCGACGGGGATTTTTGTTGAAGGAATGAGAAGCGATGATGAGAAATAAATCGGAATACATGAAAATGACGATGAATGTAGGAGTGATAAATTTAATTTGATAATGAGTGGTAGGGAATTGAAATTTTTGGGAATGAACTCCACTAAAAATTATGTACTAAACTTTCAAGTTATTAATCCAATATTTATTCATTAAAATGTAACGTCGTGCAACTCCCAGGGCACGACTCTTACCAGCAATGATCTCTTATCCTTATTGTCTCTTTATTATTCCTATTATTATTATTACCGTCCATCATACGTGATTTATTAGCCAACTCCAGGTCCAAGTCGTATCCGTATCCGTAGCGCTACTGTTCGGTCAGTTCTATTTTATTTCATTTTTGATCGTCTCTTTATTATTTTTATTATTATTATTATTACCGTTGATCATCATACGTGATGATCATCGACGTGGGTTGGTCGAGCCTCGTGTAACGTTTCGAATGGCGATGCCGCACGCGCAAACCAATGACCACCGTGAGTATCCACCGGGTTTCGTCGAGTACGTTTCAAGATGTCCGGTTTAGCTGGATATTATTCGTTTGCTTCTTGTTTTCCGTGGCAAGATCGAGAGAGTAGATAGCGACGTTGGGATATGCGGTGGAGCACGATAGAGTCAAGAGCGTGGCGGGGTTGAAACACGTAGGTATATATAAATGAGACGAGCGAGAAAGAAAGAGAGAGAAACTGGGATGCGAGACGTTTAATCGGGCAATAAAGAGTTCCGCTCACGTAGATTATTTTATTTAGTTTCCCAAACTGCCGCTGCTTAAACGCATCCATAATTACCAACGTCTACGTGAAATGTTTAACTCATCGCGTTTTGTTTCTTCTCTCTCGTGTCATCGGTCTCGCGCGCTATCCGCGCGGTTGCGCCCCACACGCGCGCTCGTCAGTTCGTACTCGGTGTGTGACTTATACCTTCGAGTCAGAACTCGGTTGTTGTATCTATCTACGCACGGTCAAACCTCTCTTCTCGCTGGT
The DNA here is from genome assembly GCA_963971145.1 of Sussaba pulchella. NCBI lineage: Eukaryota > Metazoa > Arthropoda > Insecta > Hymenoptera > Ichneumonidae > Sussaba > Sussaba pulchella. Next base: position 897,040 of record OZ020173.1, read on the forward strand.
ACGTGCGTATAATTTATGCCAACGTGGATTTTTTTTAACTCCCACGCGCACAGGCGCACGAAGACGGAAGGACAGAAGCGAGAAGACACATAACTATCTGGACTCTTCGCACGCTTCTTTTTCAACCTCATTGTCTCCGTGGAATCGTTGATTGCTCATGTTAAATGGAATGTGTTCATAAGTCAGTGAGTAATGACGAGGAAGATTATGAAAATGTCGTCCACGTTGAAAAATTTCTTACGAAGGCTGCAAGATGCATTTTGTTTGTTTATTCTTTTATCTAAATTTACTAATTCAATTATTTATTTATTTATTAATTTATTCAGTATTCCTAATATTAATTACGAAGAATTGGTAATTGATGAGTATTTTTTCGAGACTACGGGTTTTATATTTAGATCGCAACGGTTTTTTATAAATACAATCAGGACAAAATTATAATGTTTTTCTTTACGTTTACACTTTTATTTTCATTTTCCGTAAACGAATCAACATGGAATTCGGTAGCGACATTACGGCATTCTTCCTCGAGTGAGGAGCAAGTCAAAGGGTGAGAAAAATTGCGGTGAAGCTTCGAGAAAAGGATTCATTGGCCCAAGAATGTTTAACGTAAAGGTGGGAACGTGGAAAGAAGGAAAATTACGGAAATAAATAAATAAATAAAATAAAATTGCCGCAACTCATAGTTTACTCTGGCGTTGAATGTTGTTTCGGTCCCAGGCCAATTTACCCACGGTTGTTCGAATATCCGTTTGTTTGAGTTGGGAGTCGCGGTGGCTTATTTGCCCGCGAAATCGTAGCCGCCGAGTGGGGGAAGGAAAATGAGCGTGGAAGAGCGCGTTACGCACCACCGGTGGATGAGCTTTGCTCGGCCGAAAGATTGGAACAACGTGAAAATAGAAGAAAACGACGAACACGACGAGAATAGAGATGAGTCCGATCGTTATACTCGCGAGGTTCTCCCATGGACGATGTAGTTCGGTAAACGCGTAACAGCGCTTGAGAACAGAGTCTTGAATGTTCCACTCGCATCATCGATATTTCATTTTTTTTCAATTTTTTTTTACTGTAAGCGAGATTTTTGTTTTCATTTTTGGAATTTACTGGATTGCAAATGGCGATGTGTGGATATTTAGGGAGTTTAATTGGATCTCCGATCGTTCGTCGCTCCTCGCTCGATCATTTCGCTCTTCCGCAGCCATTGCGAAGTTCGCCACTCGTCGACCTAGGACCGAAAGGCGCGCATTTTGCCACCGCGGTGCGAAGCCTCGTCGATTTTTCCGACGATTCGAATAAAGAAGCTACTGGCTGATGGTCCGGCGAGTCTCGGTGCGGTCGTTGCCGGTGTGAAACCGACCGAACCGAGAGGTACTGCGGAGCGCGAGGATAATTCCTCTGTAAGTGGATAATGCCTCGGACACGATGCTTCTAGCCTACGCATCCTTCGACGAGAACACAAGGAGCAACGAAGAATCGCTCTTCGCTGTACGTATTTTCTCTCTGGATTCCCTTTCAGTGAATTCACGACGGTTCACATACACCTTTATATCTACACGTATATACGTAAACTACGTGTGTATATGTATATATTTGCAACTCTCCTTCGCCACCTTCGCCGCCTTTTCCTCATTCTCTTTATTCCTCTTCTCTCCGCAGCAGCCGCGCCTTCGGCCTCTTCGACCTCTAGCCCTTCGAGTACCTTCCCCGGGTAAATCTCGCACCGCATCGCAACTTGCAATTCTCACCCGCTGCCACCGTTGCAGTTGTCTTCCGTTTTTCTTATTTTTTTCCAAATTTATCGTCATCCCCGCTATTTTATCATCGTACCGAACGATTTCCCTTTCCGCGGCTTCTCGGTGAATCACGCCGAACGCTTTGACTGCTCCAATTATCCTGCAAAATAGCGTGGGATGATGGGACGAACGCGAGTGCGAGTATTCGCTGGATCGCCATTATTCGTGATTGCCCGAACAGTTCGGGATTCGCTATTTTCCCGCGGAATCGGCGGGCGCTCGCGCAATGCGGAACTATCTTGGCCAAAACTCGATAGGGTAACGAGAAAGCGAAGGAAGGAATAGAAATGAATGAAAAAACGTTATCCCAAGCGGTGGAGAATCTCGAAAGGTTCTTACAGTTTTTTTTCCTTAATTTTTTTTATGTATTTTTATTTTATCAGCTCACAGAGAGACAGACGAGAGCTTTCTTCTTCGAGACGTTAAGTTTCGCAACGGAGCTAGTTTCGCAGCGGGACACCGGGACCGAAGTTTTCCCACAGAGATCGTAATCTCGCGCGCCGGAGTAAACCAGAAGTCGCGTGGATAGAGAAGGAATATAGGCGGGATGGAAAAAGGACAGCTCGCGGAATGAGAATCGTCGAAGAATCGTCTGTGTGTGTGTAATAGCGTTGGAAACGAGAAATAGTGCGATTGCGATGCATCGAGACGAACGCGAGGAGTTTGTTGGCCGCGATCGGGAGACACTCACGTGTGTTCGGTACGTTGGCGCGGGGTTTGTCACGAGCGATTATATTACGAATTCAAGATCGCGCGATCGATAAATCACCGAGCGTGAGACTCGTCGAGGCGGCTCATACTTTGCGAATGAATCTCGTATTTTTTTAAGGTGAGAAAATGGCGAGAATGAGATAACGCGAATAATATTAACGAAGGAGAATGAATAAATGATCGAGGGATGGAATTTTTAGATAGGAATGAACGGAGAATCGAGGATTGTTTGGATCAAGTGGTTATGTGTAGCTGCTTGACGGGAAATAAAGGGCGCGCATATACCTGCACGTGCTGTGGAGGAAATAAATTAAATTGTTGGTTTCACACTTTTTGTTAACTTTTCTACTGTAAAAACAAAAAACACCATATTAACATTGATGCTCGGAGAATGCGTTCATCTGTCCCACGCGCCGTATATCGCCGCGGCAACGAATTCTCATTTCGTTCTCGAGTCGGCAATTACGTTAGTGCGAGAACAACGTGCGAAGAGTCGAAGAAATCGTTCGATTCTCATACCGCGTCGGTACTTCCCGACACGGGAGCACGAGCGAGAGAAGAATGAAAGTTCCCGGGCATCGAAGTTGCACGGCAAATGCCTGTCGTTACTTCTTTTGCCGTACTTCAACGCTAAGGGCGGCAGGGCGGGGGGGTTCTAGCGTGCGCGATGCAACGCGCGAGTGAGTTATACAGCAAAAGATACGCAGTCGAAGCAATGGGAAAGATGCGAATTGTGAGTAAAAAAATAAAAAAATGGAAAAAACGTGAAAGTAAGACGGAGGCCCGGGGTGTCGGTCAAACGATACCGCCCCTTAAGGTCTACATTTACTCGTGAATTTTATAGGCCAGTCTGTTCGACCGAGCCGCTTCTATAGCGAAATCATTGCTGCCGCGCGCTTACCCGCTCGCAACAACGACGCCGCCTCTTTCACCTTCCGCCACAACTTTTGCGCTCTTATGCGCTTATTCTCACTTCTTGATGGCTATTCCAGTTACGGCTAATGTCTGGCGTAACGCGAACCTGAAACGTCTTCCCAATAACCTTCTTGTATCTCCGTACTCTCGCACGTTTCGGTCCTCCGTTTTTCTTCTCATTCTTTTTAGGGTTTTTTTCTTCGTCCATCGATTACGATTGCATTTACGGCAGTAACGGCCATGGTTTTTGCACTCGTAAACCATCGACGGCGTTTCTCGCCTGAGAATTATTCGACGGCTGGAAGGTCGTTCGTTTACTGCATGAACGGATTCCGTACGTGCCGGGGAAACACCTAAATTTTGTAGTTTAAAAAAAAACGGAATAACTTTGATTCGAAGGAATATTTGGTCTATTGAACTGAGGACATTTGATTTTTTTTTTTGCGGAGCGGATATTCTGGATCGAAGAGCTGTCGTTGTTTGAAATTTCGACCGTTCGAGCAATTTTATGGCTCTGTGCTATCGGGAATATTTTTGAGATTGAAATGAAATATTTTTCAAATTAAATTCTTAAGAGGGTAAATCGATATTATTTCATAGATTTGGTGGGAACGACAATAATTCCTCGCTATTCTAAATAAAGGTACATACACATATTTAATAAATCACCATTTACGATTAACATAATTCGTCACACCGGAAGCGTTCGCCAATTATGCACGATTCTCATCCTGTCGATGTATCGAGACTCCTTCACATCTCGTCGCAAATCCTCTCTCAAATAAATTCCGTCTCGTTTATATTCCACGCAATAAACAAACAAATGATTCCCACGAATCATCCCTAAAAATTATAGTCTCATCTCGACTCACACTGAAAAACTCGAAACGGCTAACGCAGGTTCAAGAGAAATAACCCCGTTTTATCTTCCCTTTCTCATCCTAAAAAGCTCCCAAGAATTCCCCACGAAGTAGTTCGCTCCACAATATCCAAACCAATCACAGCCATTTCTCGTCGAAACAAATTTTCACACGCAATTCTCGAATAATTCTTTTACATCAACTATATCCATCCACACCGGAACGATTCTGAACGGAAATTCTCCCAGACTCGTCAACGTAGATCCAACCAAGCTAACCCACACACACACACACACAAACACACACAAATACGCAAACACACACCTCTTTATTCACCTTTTACCCAACCCTGACCCAGCAAGTGCAAACGTACTCGCAGTACGTTCGTAAATAAAAATTGATAACACCGGCCACTAGTAAGCAAAACACAGAGTCCAAGACTGCGAAGAACGAACGAACGTCAGGCATTCTCATCCTCACACGCGGGCCATTGGCTTGCGTTCGGTCGGCTCACGGATAAGCTTTTCTACGCTATACGAGAGATTTACCACAAGCCCGAGCGACTGTTCCAACTGGTCGATGATCGTGTGGCAAACGAAGGTACAAACGACGACTACAACGACGAAGATCGAGTGTACATAAAATTCTAGTACACACAACCGTACATTCGACGAAAGACAATTGCCTCTTCTATGCTTGTATGTCGTCCTTTTGTTTTTCCTCTTCATTTCTCCTTTTTTTTTTTACCATACTCTCGCAATATATAAATGCACTGCGCGAATGCAACAACGAGATCCTACCAAGATTTATGTCTCTGCGAAGCTTACACAGATACAGAAGAACGGGGAGCATAGAGAAAGCCGAATACATGTACACAGAGGCATCGGTAAGAGTTCGTATATGTGTGACCGTTTGAACGTCTCAGGACTTTACTGCACCGTCGAGCACGGTATGTATATACACGTACGTATGATACTCGAGCGTTATGAGAGAGGATCATACCATATTCCAGTCAGTTGCGCGGGTGAACAACGGCCATCGTCCACCACGACACGAATAACAAATAAAGACCGTAGCGAGTTCTGTGTTTCGAGAGCTGGGTAATTGCCAGCTCTCGGCGATCATTTTAACGCCTTGCTGTATGAAGATCCTCGGTCGGGCTTGTAACAACGCGAGAAAAAGAAGAAGGATGTCGACCTTCGATGGGTTCGAACCCGTATGATATACGTGTGTCGGGGTCGATTCAAAATGGGCTCTGCGGTGCTGACTGCTCCGAAACGTATTTGCACAAATCGATTATTTTATATCGATTGTAATCATATTTTGATCGAATTTTTCGGGGAGTAATATTTATCGGTAGCGGATTGCGTTATCTATGAGATAGAATTATGGAAAAATTGATCTGTTCGTTTTTCTTCGATTTCGTGATTCCAGATCGATTCAAAATCGGTTCGACCGTCATTGAACTGTGCAAGCACGACGCTCGCAAATCGAAATCCGCGAACGAAAAAATTAGTCTCGTTGACCGAACAATGAGCGTCTATTTCGCCATCAACGCGTCAACCGGATACGACGTGTCCTCGTCCACGTTGTAACGCATTCGATCTGGATATCACGCATGAGTACAAAAATGTTCGCACCCTCGATCCAACACTTCATATCCGTCTTCGTACTCGCGACACCGAGATAATAATAATCAACCGGTAGTAATTAATTAATGATTCTTGGATGTGTGGACACGCGAGACAGGCATATAATGAGCAAGCGTGAATGTGGCACGTAGCTCGAACGAGGATGGGTTCCTCGCGTTGTCGCTTAATCATTCGTTGTGTCATCGTTCGGGTCTCGCTTCGAATTTACGTGGCACTTTTTTTTTCTCCTGTACACGAAGACCCCGTTGCTTGAATAATAATGAACGGTTTTTGTCGATGAATCCAACCGTGGTCGCGGATACGTTCGAATTATCGAAATACGACGTTTACAACGTTAGGAGAAATTGACCTCATGATTATTTGAATCTTTCCTTATTTTTATGTGCCGCAGTTTATTAATTTTTCCCTTGATGCTGGTGATTATAAGGGTTCTGTACTGTAAAATGGAATCCTCATGGGAACTCTCGCGTGCGGAACAAATTTTTTCAGAATCCATGAGACGTGAAAGCTTGAGATTCGGCATAGTAATATATATTATCAACTCAGCCATTTCGCACTACTTAGTACTCGAAATATTCGTCCTCGATCGGCTTTTCAACGTATCATTTACTGCCGATCGCAATGGAGATCGGTGTGAGGTTCACTCACAATTGGTGTTTCTTACAAACCGACTCGGGGTCAATCCATTCTTCTGGGCGCATCCGACTATCGGTCGAGTGATAACTCGACACAGGGTCGCGGGCCGTCTTGCCCTTCTCGAAGGGCAAGACGGTAGAAGGTGCTCGTTATACGGTAGCGAGAACCGGGCAGCTCGCCACGGCACAGGTACAGCACCGACGGTCCACGCAGTTACTACCGGGAGAAGCAGCATCACCGGCACTAATGATCCGGGTGCCATGGTTTCTCGGGAATGAGCCCTCGCGCCGGATACTTCGTCACTGATGCGCCCGGACTCTTCGGATCTCTCGCGATCCTCTGCGAGAGCTTCGTCGTTCGGTCTCTCGCTGCCGGCTGCCGCAAGCCCCAAGTACGAGAACCAAACCGGAGGTGAAGCTTGTGCTTCGAGCATGGCAACCCGCGCGCCCACGTCATTAATAATCCGGGCACACCGTGGCTGTATACAAGAGTCTTTCACGACGAAACTCATAGCTAGGCATGTCTCCGGGTATACACCATCCTCGAACGCCCGGTCGGGACGTACAGTATGGGCTCCCCGTCATGAAATTGATTAGTCAACGCTTTTAAGGTCGTTAACTCGAATCACAGAACCAACTGTCCTTCGAATTCGTCTACGTTCCGGTTGCATTTGCAGCTACACAAAATTGAATATAGTCCGATTTCGATCTCGTCGAATTATCATACGAGAACATTGGAAACCTTGATCTCCGGGATGATTATTATCCCTTCGGTAAATCTTTCAAAATATCAATCCAGTTTTAAATAAAACTTTGTTCATAATTTTTTCATCAACGTTGTTCATTCCCCGGACAAGGTCCAGCCGTGTACGATCCAAGCGGCGAGGAACAAGGTTAGACGAGCCGCACATAGTAAACGCGACGTACATCGGAGTGTGTCAGAACGGCGAGAACCTCTCGAGGGGACGGGCAACGGGAAAGAACTCGTAAGGGGTCTCGTCGTGCAGGCGTTAGGGATCTGATGACGCTAATGACGAAGCCATGTGTCCGCCTATTGACGCTAACTGGACCGACGAGACGGCGAGTAGTCGACTCGCGTGAGGTGGCGATGTTCGCGGTATTCGAGTCGGGCCCTTGGTCGCGTCCAACGCCGGGCATCTCGCACCGGGTAACAAACGTCTTCGGGCGAGAGAAGCATAACCGACGAGCGAATGGAAGAACGAACGGGCGTGAAAAAAGAACGACGAGAATAAGGACGAGGAAAGGAGCACCGAAGAATAAGAAGAAACACAAGCGCGGAAGGTTGAGCGAGAAAGCCGAGGAGAAGCGAGATGGTGGCGCAACGCAGAAGACGAAGAAGAATAAGAAGAATACGACGAGTGTGCATGTGTGTGGCTGCGAAGATACGGCGAGAGTGAGATAAAGGACTCGCGAAGCCGCGCAGAGATGATTTACCTCACAACTAACAATATCCCCTTCTTAAGGTTCCAACGGATTTATTGGTTCTACGCTTGCACTCGAGGGTTGGCGAGTAAGGGAAGGAACGCGCGCGAGAAGAAGACGAGCTGAAGAATCCGTGGACCAGCGAGAGAAGGTTGAAGGAGAAACGTGTCCAAACCCATCCGGATCGCGCCACCTTTCGGCTCACGGCGTTGCGCGAAGCTAGCGCCGCCGTGCGAGAATACGGCAAAGGTAAGTCCTGACTCGACGTCGCTCACGTTCTTTCTCGCCGAAGAAACGGACCCTCCGGCACCGGCCCGGCACCTCATTATCGGATAATTTACTACGCGAGTAATTAACTGGGCACACAAGAGCGGCGCGGTGCGCTTCGCCCAACCTGGCCCCCGGAGAATATGTGCGGGTACGAGATGCGCCCATGGTACGAATAAAGGTTGGTATACAACTCTTGGAAGGTATCGCGTGTGTACTCTATCCTGTGGAGGTATGAGAAGGTGAACGTTGCTGCTGCTGCTGCTGATGATGGCCGCCGAGTACCTCCTGGCCGTATATTACACGAGGCTTTCTGTGCATATACGCCGCTTGTCTTCCTACCTTCAACTACCGATCTATTTACCCGTCTGATTGCCGGCTTAACACACATTTATCCCACGCTGCTGCTGCTGATGCTACGTTATGGGCAACCCTCGATGTTCACAGCCTGAGAGTTTCGACTTTGTTTCACGACCCGTCGTACATTTTTTCTACGATAAATCCAACGGTCTTTTTGTTATTCTCACGAGCAGACGAGATCGGCATCCCATCGAAGCCCCGTGAATGCCAATAGTCGACGATATTACCGGGAAACCTACCGGTCGGAGCTGCGAAACATCGAATTCTTCACACGGGACAACACTGCCGAAGCGTAAATACGGTTTTCCGGGTAATACGGACAAACGCAGCGGTTGCAATGAAAATAATATGAGAGACAGTGGGGAAAAGCATCGAGAGTCTCGATTCGAAACTCTTGAACACGTTTCTTTTGTACGTTCTCTCGCTTCTGTTTTGTTTCGGAGATAGAGTCGAGCGCTTTGGCAACTCGATTAGAATGAGAATAGACGTGGGTGCGTGGATGCTGAGGTGTATATAAGTCTTAGCGAGGATGAGGGAGGGCAGAAGAGGAAGAGCAGAGCAGAGGCGAACGAAGACGTGAGCGGTGAGGAGATGAGAGATAGAGAGCGAGGGCTAAACTAAATAATAAGCCCCACTGCCCACCCTCCCACCCCCTCCCACCCATTTGCTGCAACGTTTCTCGCAGGGCTTAAACGGGCGAGCGATGGCCCGGCAACCCGATGAACCCCCCACCAAGATCTTTCGAGGACCACCCGGTGTAAAACCCTTCTGCAAAAGAGAGTTTGAGATACACAACTGCGATGCCCGGGTTCTTCGCTCACTCGGTATGTATACGTGCTACCAAGATCGTCGGACTCTCGACCAGGTGAGAGGACGACGTTAACATTTGAAATGGTAATCGGTGAGGAACGAAATTCACTCGAGCCCTTCGCCTTCGCTCTCGCTTCTCGATCGGTGATAATAAACTGTTTTCGAAGCGTTGCTTCGACGCAACGCGAATTCACTCGTCGCCAATTTCGTTCCGTCCGTTCGGATTGAACGACTTAAGCGATCAGTCCTCGATACCAATTGCTGGGGATCGAACAACCCTGAAAATAAAATCAAGGGGTCTTCGTCGTGCTTATACGTTGTGCAATCATGCTGCGCTTTGACGAGTTGAAAATTGATGTATAGTCTATGTATTAACGATGTATGGAATTGAGCATGTAGAGTTTATGTATAGTCTATGGATGTCCAATTAAAAAAAAATCCGAAAATAAATATAATGATTTCAAAAATAATAATAATAAATAATTCTCTTGAATATTCCTACTGGAACATTATATATCTCTAGTCTATGTATTAAGAATGTATTGAATTGGGCATGTATGGACTGTATATAAGCTATATATAATCGATATATGAACGTATATAGGTAATATATAGACTATACATAATTTTTAGAATCATTGTATTTATTTTCGGACTTTTCTTCTTATTGAACGTACATAGATTATGTAAATATAAACTATATATGCTCCATTCCATGTATAGTTGATACATAGAGTAAACATTCTTTTTTTACTTAGGACAATTTAATAATATATTCAAAAATTGTATATAGTCTATGTAAAACCGATATATGAAATTGGGAATATTCAGTCGATCTATACGCTATACATAGTATATAGACAGTCTATATATGCCCAATTTAATATATAGTGAATATATGGACTATATATAATTTTCCCACTTCTGTTGTTACGATTTTTATTCTTATTCTGGGTTTCGAAAAAATTCTACAGTATTTTTTTTTTATTTAGAAGAAGGTAGAATTCTGATAGTTGAGTAAGATATTGGAGATTAATATTGGATGCGATAATATTGGTGAGCTTGTGTGGCGGGATCACGTGGGTGCCCCCTGTATTGAAATGGCATCGGAGTGTGTTACCCCGAAGCCCAGGGGTTAATTACTCTCTCCATGCCGAGCTCGAAAGTGCTCTCGACGTGGCTCTCTTATTTTTCCTTTGGATCTCCTCAGCCCTCCCTTGCTCGTTCGGTCCGTATTCCCCACACCTGTGGCTGCGAGACGCGCGTCGAGATCCTCTCGAACATTATGCATACGGATCGGGGACGGACGAGGGAGATGGAGTGTTGGACGAAGCGCGCAGTTAGGTGAGCTTATGAAGGGATCTGATTGAGTTCTGAGTATATGGCGTCTCTGGTTCTCGTCGGACTGCTAATTAAACACACTACCGGTGGGGGGAACGAAGGACTGCGACCAACACCGAAGGCAAATCGGGTTCGACCCAACTTTAAACCACGTTGCATCCAGTATCAACGACAGAAGCAATCTTTCTTGCTTCAAGGTCTCCTTTTAACGGTCTATTAAATTATTTATTTATTTATTTATCTATTTGTTTATTTATTTATTTATTTATTTATTTATTTATTTATTTATTTATTTATTTATTTATTTATTTATTTATTTATTTATTTATTTATTTATTTATTTATTTATTTATTTATTTATTTATTTATTTATTTATTTATTTATTCATCTATTTATCTATTTAGGGTATATATTTCTTTTAAGGTGATAGATTTCGAAGTCATTTTTCTTTCCACCGAAACATTCACCGTCAATAATTTCAATTTCATTCAAAATGCAATTTTCAACTTAATTCGTACAATTTCATTCATACAATTTGAAATTCAATTTCAACCGACGACTGACCAAAGAAAAAAATTCATTACTATTTTTGCACGAGATGATAAAACGTTTCATCAACGATCTTAAAATTGGAAGTTGAATCGAACGAAACAATTTCATTCGACGATAATAATGAATATTACGAATTCTTGCGGTGAATTAATACAATCGAGGCTGAATTTTCGCGCTCGATCGAGCCCGCGACTCGAAGCCGCGAGGATGTTCTCGCGAGGGCAGCGAGTTTCGCGTTCTTTTCTCGCGTGCCCCCGCGTGTGGAGCAATGCGACCGCGGTACACACACGACATGCCGGAAGATCGGGGGGGCCAATGAGAGCTCGGAACCCGGAGCTGGAGGTGGTCTCCGCGGATGACTCCGATCGTACGATGAAGCCAATGAGGATTCGCTGATCCGTATCGCATCGCCGAGACCTCGCCGTGGAGATCGGGGGCATCGCGTACGTCGGGCCGCACGCGGTTCCCCGGACTCTGTGTAAACCACGAGCGATCGGCATGCAACGTATTTACTACGTGATCGCGGTTTCGTCGCATCGTCAAACTCTCAATCGATTCAATCACGTTCAATCGGATTCATTCTCGACTATTCTTGTCACCGAAGCATTTTTTTTCTCAACGTATGTTCTCAACGACGATCGTTTGCGTATACATTTTTTTGTTTTGTTATTTTTACTCGGAATTACGATTTTATTGATAATCGGATGATTATTGTTGCTTGGCAGTCTTGCTGTGAGTTTTTAATTCATGCGAACATTTTGAAGATCGTTTTTTTTCGGAGAAGGATCGATAGAACAGAAAAACTTTCGAAAATAAATATAACTTCAGTCTTGTTATTTATTTTATAACGGAAAAACGATGGATTTATTCTGTTCTGCCTCCAAACTGGACTTATTCACTTAAATTAATCTCGCTTATTTATCCCTATATGTGCAACTTCCGGCATCCCCGTGTCTCAAAACCCGGCTTACTGTCTCAATCACAAGAATTTTACCCCCAATCTAATGTCTCGAGAAAATAAACTTGTTCGGTTTTACCTCCAAACCACAGACACACACACATACATGTACATCATCAATACGTAAGCTACACCGACAGCGATTCAAGTATTATCCGTTCGTGTACCTAAAAAGCGTCTGCCACTTCACATCCCACCGAAACGTCGTACTGTATAGCGACGACAGTTGGCGGATAATCGCGACGACCGGTCGGGGGGGTGCAGCAACCGGCATTAATCCCCGGTGCGCACACCCGCGTATAATTAGCGTAATAAGTAGTTTTTTTCTCTCTCTCGCTCTCCCAACTCTCCATCAAGGCGGAGCTCGCGAGCATGTGGTAAATAAGAGAGTAACCGAGATAGAGAGCGTACGAGAGTGAGAGAGAGATGGAGACGGAACGAGCAGCGGGCGGTTCATAAAACCAGGGCACTGGGTGCCCCGAAAACAAAGCGATCGCGTACGCGAAGGCAGCTAATTTTCGGTCAGCCCCAACGATGGACAAAGCGAACTGCGCGTATTAGGGTTCGCTGCTTGCTCCTCCCGTTCTTCTTTATATACCATCCCACGTGTGTAATACACCTCCGTGTATGTGTAATTCACTATAATAGCATATATATACGTAAAGCAGTAGTACCGGAGTTTAGCGGACGGATTGAAAGAATGGCTTTTAGCCTGCCTCTTTCTCTCTCTCTCTCTCGCTCGCTCTCTCTTGCACTTCCTCCTTCCTCGAACATTCGCTCGTTCATTCAACGGGTTAGACCACGCGCCCGGCCGTGAGCCCCCGGTTTGCTCTTGAATCAAAGGGCCACCCTTTAGCTAGCGGCTCTCACACGAAGAGCATTTTTCCGCGCTCGGCTTTTTTTTTCTCTTCTTTTATTTTATTTTTTTCCAGTACACGGGCTACTCGTCGCCTCTCGCTCTCCTCTCTCTTCTCTCTCGTCGTTCTTTCGATTTGTTTTGTCTCTCGACGAAGCCGTCCCATCACAGCGCCCTCGGCATATACTCCACCGCCGACAAAGCGGGTGGGTGCGGGCACCCTCCGGGCGCCCAAGCCTCCTCTTTCTCCGGATGGCAACGTGACAATGGGCCCGTGGCAGCCCCGAACGGATCCTGCGCTACGTTCGGTTCTTTCTCCTCTTATCAAGGAAACGGATTAATTACAGACGTGCATTATGAGACGCAAACGTTATAAGCCCACCTATTTTATTTTTTTTCTTCGTTCTCGTTTCAACGCGCTATTTTTTTTTTTCGTCTTCGGCTTCCCTTTTGCGAAATAGCCTTTGGGTGGAAGTGAATTATTTGCCATTGCGACGGGACGGTAATTTTTTGTTGTTCGACCTTGGAAAGTAGGCGGTTTAGCCGTGTTCCAAGCTGATAACTGATAAGCGTGAAATCGATGATTCGGAGGCAAGCCTCGTTGCCCGAGAAGTAAAGACTCTTATCCTCGGTTGTTATATATATGTATATAAGCTGCGAAACGCTCGCGCGAGCCTCGCTTATACCCTGCTATCATCAGCTCTTTCCGTTCGTATAGCATTAAACGTAACGAGAGGGATCGAACCGGTGACTGAGGCTGAGAGAGGCGACCGCGACGTGTGCATGTTTCCAACGATGACGGCATTGCTCGGTTTCATGAAAGCCTTTCCTATGACCCGCAGCTTGATACCAATAATTGTGGCGTGGCACACGAGGCTATCCATGAAACATGCGATGTCTATACACGATCAACCGGTCTTATCTTTCGTCGTGTCGCACTCGAGTTATGCACAATTTCCATTCGCTTGGGGAACATTGTTTTCACGATTTTATAAACTCTACACGTATCAAGTGCCGGACGATATTGTTTTTTTTTCTTTTTTTTTTATGGTGGATAATATTACCCACACTCGATTTTGCACGTTAAGATTATACGCGTGACACTTGTCGGTGGATTACCGATTGTGCATCGCGGAACTGCACACGCAACGACTGTTGACCGGAGATGGGTATCTTATTCAATAAAAATGTATTTGATGTACATTTTGGAATAAATAACAATGGAAATGGTTACATTTCTGCCGTAATAATGGATAATTTCAATGAATGATTGTTTTACAATTTTCGTATTAAATAGGAATTATAATCCATGATAATTTAGTAACGAAAGTGTTTCAAATGATCTTTTAATTGTTGAGTGCTGATTCCTGCACTCGACACAATCAAGTTGCGCATTGCAGTAAATCAACACGATTGGAGATCAGCCCCAAACACGACGATTTGTTAACTCTTCACTACCGAATCATATCACGGCGTTCACACTGGGTAAATTCCACCCAGTCAATTTACAAAAAACGATTGTGAAAAAACTATGAGTCCAAATAAGGTTTAAAAAATTACAAAACATGCTTTAAACATTCTAGATGACGGAGAGAGGATTAATCGAGGGTGTGCGATTAATAAATTCTCATCCGATCGAAGTGAAATTTATGACCCCCGAAGATCTTCATAAATAATAACCAATCTGGAAGAGAAAATGGGACAAAAGGCGGCGTCGCGAAGAGAGCGCAGCTTCTTCCCGGCAGCCCAACCAAGCAAGAGCGCACTAATAACATAAATAAAATGTACAAACAAATCTGTCGCAATCTTAAAAACAAATATCCTAAATTTGTCCGTCCCTATTTCATACCCCAACTTCGTAACTATAGATCGGCCCAAGTATTTCTCCGTGACGGATTGCGTTGGTGGAACGAGGGAGCGTAAGTGCCTTTTCGAGATTCGGCAAAGTTGTCTTATTAAGACGCTGGAGATTCGAGTGTCGCGCGTGTGTGTGTGCGTGCGTGTGTGTTTGCGTTCATGTTTGTGTATCGGATATACGAAGCCCACGAAACCGAGTACTGGACGGCGACGTAATTAAGGAAATGCCGCGGTCAGTGGAACTTTGCTAATAACCTCCGCTACTGCCGGCGCTGTTGATGCCGCTGTTGCTGCCGCTGATGCTGCGGCTGCTACTTCTGTCGGACGAGAGAGGAGCGGCGCCACCTCTTGCTCTCTTGCCCCCTCTCGATCTTATATACGCGTGTCTCGCGTTCCTGAACTTTGTTAACTCGTAAGCTTTCGAAACGGCGGAGAAGAAGAAGAAGCACCGGCCCTCCCCCCCTCCGGCCGTTCTTGCGGTTCGCTCTCAGCCCCGGGGCTCCGGCAGCGATAGAGCGGAAATAGCGAACGAAATGAAGGGAGTTTCTCGTCGTCGCGGCGGACGAGTTTTTGGGTGATTAGATCGGACGAGAATCCGGGAATCCACGGGAGAGGAAAGTAACGGACGAAGGAGAACAACCGAGCGCCGAAGATTCATCGTCGAAATTTATCGGCCGAGAATCATTGTACATACCCTGTGTCTCGTTTGTCAGAGATTACACGTCGAACGAGATTTTCATTTCGATGATATCCACATTATTATTTCCATATACAATTACGATGGACGAAAGCAAAACGAGATGAAGAGATGAAAACGAATAAAGATGAATATATTGTGTTTTTTTTTTTCAAATTTTTTATCATTATTGTTTTTTTTTTTTTACGATTGCGCGCGCGAGACGTACAATATTACGTTACAATCGAACGTGCTAAATTTACTCGCGGAGTCGTCCGGAGGTCGTCGGCAGTTATTTCGATCAGCGAATATAAGCTCGGGTCGGAGCTTTCTCCGTCTTTCTTCCCCTCTCTCTCTCTCTCTCTCTCTCTCTTTCTCCGCACCTCGTTCGTCATTGCGGCGTTATACACACGCGCGTACATCACCAGGCAGGAGTCGTAGGAGTATCTCGACGATACCAATACTCCTCACCGTCGTTCGAACGTCGGGAGGATACCAGCCGGTTCGATCGATACCAATAATAACAACAATAATATAATGGGAAATGATCGCGACCGCAGGGGCACGTGATCCAATGACCATGCCCGGGAGGCGATGCCTCATTATTTCGATTTCCACCGAGCAACTAGCGGAGCTTCGACAGCCGCGAGATACTCTCCAGCTCCTCGTCTGAGAATCCGCTTCGGTACTACTCTCATCCGCGCTAAAGACGAAATCAGAAATTCATACCTCCGCGAGCACTTATTTCATTCTTATGTATTATATCCTTTCTATCATCCTCGCGGCTTCCCTCGAGCCGGCCTACATTATGCATTTCTTTATTATCATTCCATTCCTCGTTCTATCTTAGCCTTTCTCTCTATCCCTCTTTCTTGACTCGCTTTGCGTTTATCGAATGGGAACTCACGAGAAATAATATAATTGGAATGTTATTCGTCGTTGAAGCAAAAATAACAATAACAATAATAATAATAATAATATAATAAAAATAATAAAAATAATAATAAAAATAATAATAATAATAATAATAATAATAATAATAATAATAATAATAATAATAATAATAATAATAATAATAATAATAAAAATAAGAATCCGCTACCTGCTACCGTTTCGACATTGCCGAATTATCTGGATGCTATACAACACGTGGCCATCGGAAATGGATTGCTCGAGCTGCTTTTGCGCTTGAAAAGATATCCTGTAATGGATAAAATAATTGAACATTGAATCGTGAACGAATGAAAATAAAATAAAAATTAACTGACGAAACAGGGCCAGGTCCTTGCCGCAACGAACCCTGAAATAACGTGTACTTCTTTTTTTACAAGCCTTCTGCACATTTTTTGACACTCCCTTGCTACGTTTCCTTTCAATTACTCATCGAATTAAATCCCCTAAAAACTTAAAAAATACATATTATTATAAAAAAAGTTTAAACCACCATTTCGTATAATTCTAGTCGATCGATTTGACAAGAACAAAAGATGAGTTCTGCAAAAGCCGGGGGAAAAAACAAAAAAAAACCTGTTTTTAAATGGAAAAAAATAAGATAAAATCGTTTTACAACCGATCGAGCCGAAACCATTGTTCGCTCTGTTTCCTCCGGCCCGTGAGCTACAGGCGCCCATTGGTTTTTGATAAACTGCTCATAATGTTTTAACGAGTCCGCGGCTATGGATTGGGGGAGGATGGGGCGGGCGGGGAAGGGGGGGGGGGCGAGTAATTTCATAATTTCGGGCGAGTTCGACGAGTTAGTCGTGGATATATAGCGCGAGTATTGTGCGCGTACATTCGTCGGTTAAGGGATAATAGTTGGACGGTTATGCCGGCCATATCTCACCAGCAAGCCCATCTCCCGTTTCCGTCTCTCTCTCACAGTATTTTTCTCTCACTCGTTCGTCTCGAAACCTCGAGGGGGCCCGTGGCAAAACGATACAGGCGAGACCGAGAGCGATTCGCGAAGCGTCCAACGATAAAAACAACGTCCGTCGGTTCGTTCTTTCTCTCTCGCTCCGGCATTTTTTCTCCCGACCTCGTACTCGCCTCCCACGCCAAGAAAACAAGAGCCTGCAGTGTGTGGTAGTACGTACGTCCGGCGAGCCGGAGTAATTCCCCCAATTATAAAATTATTATCCTGCGGTTGGCACCCCCAGGCAACACGCGGGATTGTACGGTGGACCGAAGCACACATCCTCCGCGTTCCTGTCCTCATCGGTCTCCGGTTATTCGTTCTTCTCCTTGTTTCTCATCTCGCATAGTCGCGTTCTTTCTCGTCTCACAACCCACATTCCCATCCCCCCGTCGAGATTCGTTCGAACTCATCGTCGTTGTTACCGATCGGAACGTTCGCGAATTCCACGCTGACGGTCATCGAAACGTGATAAGCCGTCTTTCGTCTTGTCGAAGAAAATACGGGATTCGGTGAATTTTCGGCGATAACGGTGGTTGTCGGAAAAATCTGCGATAGCTCGAATTTTTGTGGGGGCGGGGATGGAGTTTGCCGAATGTTCAGTGTTCCGAAAGCTCGTGAGTTCGAAATTTTTCTTCATTCGAATTGTAATTCTCTGGAAATCTTGATTACTTTTTTTGTTGATTGTTTTTGAACAGCGAATGTGGCGATAATTGTAATTCTGAACGTTCAAAATGTCGAAAGGTTCCACCCTTTCGAAACATTGCATTTTAGAAAATCGCCGGAATTTTTATCATTCGGACCTTCAATCCACAACCCATTATGAGAACGGAGAGCTGTTATTATCTTCGACGACATTGATAACGATCGCTGGAACGATTTCGAGTATATTGGGAGTACGAAAAGGAAAAGTCGAAGGGTGGATAAATGAACGTAACGCAAGAGCAAGGATTGCGTAAGGGCGAAAAAGACGACGACGAGCTTACAGCAAAAGCTCGTTCATAATTCTCGCGACGTCTGGATGTGACGCTAACCGAGTTCTAGGTCCGCAAGTACGTGATCCTACCGAAGAGGGTCGTCGATCGTTGGTCCAAGCGTGCGGAAGGGCTGCAACGTTTTCGATAACATTTTTATTAATTCGACGATCCGAGACAAAGGCTAATTCTTTTAAAGCCTTTGAATGAACGAAATGATGACGTTCATTGTAATGCATAAAAAATTGAAGAAAAATTCCTCCAGTACTCGTTCATCGAGCAGGTACCGTATTTTTTTTTGAACTAGGCGACACTAAAAATACTTGAGTAGTTATTTGGTACTTAAAATACGCAATTTCAGTACTCAAGTTGTTTTTGGAAACGTAGATCATCACTCAATCACGCTTCGTTGATAATTAATTTTCAATAAATCGTTTTTATAAAACGCTTTTCCAGGGCCATAAACATACTTTGATATAGTAGTAAGTAAATAGACATGAAATTCCATGTCACAGAGCTGACCCGATTTATCCATTGAAATAAATAAAAATCATCGTGTTTTACACAATCACCTAAACCTTTTATTTCTCCCCTAGCTCATCCTTTTTTGTCAGACCTTCTATACTATCAACATCTTCAAAGAAATAACCTTCTTAACTACACAAAATATTCAACGAAACTGATTATTTACTCTTCCCCTTTCCACATAATTTCGCCATAATCGTGTACGTCTCGACGTACTTGCGTATGAACTTTAAATGCCACGAATACACGTCGTTCCAAGTACTCTCTGCCCCTCGCAGCTTCTACTCCAAGTACTTCTCTCCGCTCTGCCAAACTCCGGGCACATATATCGTCCGTTTGACGGACGTTTACGGTCGAAAAAATGCAGACCATCGATAATAAAAAATAAAAAAACGAAAAATACGGTGATCAGGGCACATCAGTTGCGGTGAATTGTCTCGAGATGGGGATGCGTGTGCGAGTTTGTTGGAAGGTTGCGGAGAAAGGCGAAGAGAACGAGGTCTATCCGTTCTTCGTCGGCGAGTACACAGCACGCATCAGCGAAAGAAGAATCCTTTTGGCTCGAGGGCGCAATGGGTGCGCGTAGGATCCGACGAACGAAGGCAGTGTACGATTACGATCTTCATTCGAATGTGTCGTGGCCCCGGGGCCCGGCTATTTAGCCGCTAATTTCCGATCGATCAATAATTTTACTCGAACATCGAGAGCTCGCGAAGAGCGAGCCTCGCGGTGCACGTAACGCGATGGCGATCACGTGTGGAAGGGGGTAGAGAGGGCGAGAGAGAGAGAGAGAGAGAAAGAGAAAGATATAAGAGAGGGAGTTGAAATGTTCGAATCACTGTGCAGCTAAATAGTCGAGACCGGTGGGCGGTCTCGAACCTTTCCACGGGGGAGAGCTCGCTAACTAGGCACACAATGCATCGCTATTAGACGTACCCGTGAAAAGGCCTTGAAACGTTGCTCGATCGACGAGCACGCGGGAGGTGAAGAAGCAGGATGGGAAGAGGAGGAGGGTGGAGGACATTGAGGAGGGGACTCGAAGGAAGCGAATGAGGCAGAATTAAAAAGGATGGAATGAAGATTGACAGGTTGCCCAGTGAGAGTGTGAGAAATAGGTATGTGAAGGAACGATGTGAGATAAGGTTGCGCTCGTTGAAATTGGAGAAATGAAAGGACAAAGAATAATAAGCCAAGATTACGGTTTCGCGTGTGACAGGAAAAACCAAGTGGGACAACGAGTGCGAGAAGGAAGTCGAAGAGAAAGGAAAAAACGTGGAGGTCTAGAGAGAAAGAGAGAGAGAGAGAGAGAGAGAGAAAGAGAATGAGAGGGGGACGATCACGGGGGTTGAGATCGGAAAGGTCGATAACTAACACGGGCGTGATCACTGAAAAATGGCTGTCAAACATTCTTGTCCTTTTTAAGTTGCGAGGGCACCCCACCCACGTTTCCGGCGTCCCTCCACGACGAGCTTCTCGGAGAGACTCCGGCTCTCCCGGTCCGCAACGCGGTATCAGAAGCATCGAGAGATCGCGATGCCTCGAGGTTTTTTTTTATTCCTCTCTTTTATATTTCTTTTCTCTCGTCCAACGAAGGTGGCCCCGCCAAGACTAATGGTCCACGAACGTGTCGGCGCGGCCCTCAAGGGTTCTGGAACGCCAATTTCCGGCACCCCCGGTGCCACCAGCACGCATCGCGCACAACCCGGGACAAGATATATATAACTTTGCGCCGGCCTATCATCCACGATTGTCGGCTAGTACGACGTAACGCGTATAGTCAAGTGCATTGCGCTCGTCTCTCGTTGAGAAATGAAAAAAAAATGGGGGGAAGAAAACAATTTTGGTCGTTGTTTCGTTTTTTTTCGCGGCGATTGAAAATATTTCTGGATTTCATGATGATATGAGGGTGATGTGTGAAGAGAAATGGAAATAAATGTTATCGTTGATCAGTTTTGCATCGATTGCCTGATTTTTCTCGAATCTCGTTTAGCTCTTCTCGAGGAAAGTACTGCAATCTGTTTGGCTACTATCACGTGTGAATTTACTTACCATCGGGCAGAGTAACGAATCATCTTAAGCCCCAAATTTCAACAAGAGAACGTTACAAATTTCAACTCAGAAAAATCGACATTTTTACAATTCAATCATATTTCTCATTTATCCCATGCTCATAAAAATCTCTGCTCAGTTATGCGTTCGATTAATAACCACTATTCATGAATCAGTGACAATCGAAATATCGGATTTTTTCAAATTGATCTCTCCTCTCACAGTCACAGAACGAGAATAAGTTCGATAGAATCTAAACAAAAAAAAATTACGCAGACAAACAAGCCTCGGTAATAAGATTACAGAAGATAAGTATAGTATACAAGTCTGCCTCATCTGCTCTTCATCTTTCATCCTTCTTTATTTCTTCATCGATCCCTCGAGTACGTACTTTCTCTCTTCCTCAACCTATTGTCCTATCAATCGTACAGCACGCTCGGCTGTCTATTAGAATATCGAACGTGCTCGCGTCTGTGTGAGGACGTAGAAAATCAAAGAGTGCTGACAATGATTCAGACGTAGCGAGAGAGAAAGACGGAAAGAGGAAGAGAGCTGGAGCGAAAGAGTGAGAAAGAGAAAAGAAATGAGAAATAGAGGGATAGAGAGATCGAAGAAGAAATCTGATAACGAATTTTTCGTGTCGGTCGTACGATCGTTCGTGTGTGAATGTCTAAGCTCTTGCCGCGTGAGAAATAAAGAAACAAGGATGAACGAAGATGGAGGGTGGATGAGTATGAAAATAATTCCGGAACGATGTAGCGCGTACACACTTGTCAAGATGGCGCATGGAATTAATTAAATTAAGCCGGAGCGCCTCCCTCAGCGGGAGTAATCTGTGCGAGAGACGAGAGCGCGAACGAGCTTGGACGATGAGGAGAGAAGAACGTAGAGAGATGAGATGCTCGCGCGGGTGGAACAAGCGAGACGAGCGAGCGTCCGGAGTGTGTATGGAAAAAAACGAAACATCGGTCCCGAGCCGAAGAATGAGAGAGAGGGAGAGATGAAAGCGTGGATGGAGGCTGGACGGAGGAATCCTCGGTTCGACATCGAGTGCAAGTCATTCCAGTCATTGGTTGCTCCGTAGGCATCCATCGTGCGATGCGTGCCAGCTCGTTCTCTCACAACGATGAACTCGTGTGTACATGAATATACAAATATATTTGTATATCTGTGGTTCGAAGGCGAAACCGAATAAGTCCGTGAAGAGAGTTTTGGAGAAATAATTATTTTACGTTGCGATCACTGTATCACAGCGGACGAATTAAGAGAGAGAGAGAGAAAATAATTATTTTGTATCTATTCTTAAAATAGACTTCCGGGAGATGGGAATTGCGAATTATTGGACTTAGGCTATTTTGGTATGTATTTTTCTTGTAGAGAATTTGATTGTCTCTCAAATTTATTGGTACATTTATCTTGGAGGATAAAAACTTCCATATTGAGTGAATAATGATGCCACTTCATAACGTATTTATGCGAATAAAACGGCCGAAACAAAAAATAGCACTAAAAAAATCGTGTTTGATGAAAAATTGCCATAAAACCGTTATCCGCACCGGTAAAAATTGTACTCCATGTTCGTAGGGTTAGGAATCCCCGTTTTAGTAAAAAAAATTATAAGAATACATAAAAACATAAAAACCGTTACAGCTCCCAATCAAAGCAAAAATGAGAAAATTCACCGTCTAATTTTTTCGTCTTAAAATGACCTCAAATGCTTATGGTTTTCGTTCACGTCGGTGATTCTAGGACACCCCGTATACGCCGTGAGTGAGTACGCGCCTTATGCAGACGAGTCGTGTCTCAACGTTCGCCCGCGCTCCTCAATGCATTCGGTTTTCGTTTTGGCTCGCTCATCCTCAGGTTCCTCCGGTTACGATGTCGCGTCGTCTCTTCTCATCTCGACTCGATGCTCAAAACGTCACCATTCCGAATCATCGAAACCAATCGCCTGTCCCCTCCGTCCAATAAAAAAATCACTCTCCGCCCGTATTTTTAATTCTATTCCTAGCGATTAACCATTTTTCCACAACCGTTGTTATATTTTCTTCTCCACTCTGATGAAAAATTTGAATCAAGGATATTGCATTTAATTTCGAATGATCAGTAATAAACTTCCGATTGTCGGGAGAACGGATAATTTATCTCGTCGTCCGAGTCTAGAAGGTATAAACGAAAGTTTTGGTTATTTTTTTTTTTTTTTTACACGAGCTCTCTGGCCAATGTGTCAGAGGCTCTTTATGCGATGGTTAGCGAAGCGAGACACAGTCTTGGCACCTCCGGATGAGCCGCGAAGAAGGGAGGCAACGGAAATAAAACAAGAGAAATAAATACGACGGGGTGTGGGGGAGAAGAAAAAAAAACGGATAAATAAACGAAAAAATTGCGAGTGAAGGAAGAAAAAAAAAGTACGGTCCGGTGAGCGGACCAGTCGTCACGGTGGTTCGCGCGAAGCTGTTGGCCAGCCGTAAACCATAGATATGCGTTAAATACATACGTATGCATATATGTGTGTATATTCGTGTACGTCTATGGTATTATAAAATGTTACATAGCCCATACAGCGTACCTGGCCACTGCCGAGGCTCGTTGACACTTGGCCCCGCGGCCGCTAAATCGCTTTGGAGTTAAGCGGGTCCGCGGGCCTCTAAACGTCTCCTCCCCCGCAGTGCCGGAGAATAACGCCAACCACGGCTAGGCCCACGCCACGAGCGAGAGAATGAGAAACAAAAACGTTTGAATAAGAAAATAGCGCGAGAAAAGATGGAAAAAAACAACGAAAAAATGTGATGAGAAAAAAAAATGAGTTGAAAAAAATGAGCGAGAGCGTAGAAAGACTCGAAATAAAGGATGCAAATGCTACTCGAGCCGGCCATCAAAATCTAATTAACCGGCGAAAGAACGGTGCCGGTTGTTGTGTACGCTGCGATGTGAGAGTCGTCCCCCCAAACGAACCACCAACGACCCGGTGAAGCGGGAACCGAGGCGTGGAAATTAAAGAAATACAAAAAAAGATGAAAAAAATGAAATTAAAAAAAAAAACACGAAATAAGAAGCTTCGAAAAGATGCCGGAGGTGAGGAGAGGATTTAACGGTTTCGGAGGTGTTGGGAAGAACACAGTCGTGTCTTGTGCATATAGCGTACGTGCGCCAAAAAGCACATTTCGCGTCGTTCATTGCATTTCTTCTCTTTATGCTTGTTCTTCGCTGGGTCCATCGGCACCCACCTCGAGCGAGAAGACGGAATATCTGCGGTTTATTTAAACGACTTTGCGGAACTCGAGGCTTACTTGGGTCTTTCTGTCTTTGCCAGACTCGCGGTTACAAGATGCGACGAAGATTCGTTGAGGACTTGAAGAGATAACGACGATGCGCAGCGGAGGAAGGTGGAAGCTGCAATATTTTTCAGGACTCCAATGGATGATTTATTCATTGTTTCTTTGGATGGATGTCGCGGATACGTTTTTTAGGGCTTTCTAGCTTCGAAGAAGAAACGAAGACCTTATGAGATCACTTTCTTAATTTTATCATGATTTTATCAGAAACGATGCGAAGTATAAACTTCAAATTTAGTATATTTTCGCGTTTTATCAACCTACATATTTTGTATTACTTAGTACCTCAAAATAATCATAGAATAATTAAACTGGGGGCGAATTAGGCACTCGGTTTTTTTTCAATTCTTGTATATCATGCGGGTTATGATTAAAAAAAGCTAGTTATGTGGAATGGAAAAAAAATAGTTTCAATAATTTTAAATATCATATTTTAAAAAATATTCCGAAAAACATGTGAAAATGGAGCATCCCCCCGCCTTATTTCCGAAGCTGGTGGCCCGCAAATTTCCACGAACTTGCAGAATAAATTGCCTTCCTTAAGACTTGCAAGAAGATTTCAAGGAATTGATTATTAAAAATATAGCATGGAATCCTCTGCACGCGAGTCAAACTCGCACTTCACCGGCTTTCTTTCTCTTCCATCTCGATTTATCGATAAAATTGGCTACAATAACGCAGTCACGATGCTATACCCACAGATATCCACATCTCCATACATATTTTTATGTTCACGTCAACGTTTTTACGATGGGAATGCAGAAAAAAACCCTGGGCTCTGTTAGATGATGCCCCGTGGCTGAAGGGACTCCACTTTGGTCTGACGTGTGTAGCACTGCCAATTCTCGAGCGGGGCATTCCGCCCCGAGTCCGCGCCGTGTACCCCCGGCCATCGTCGATGACTCTCGTACTCGAAGACAAATGTTATTAAGGCTCGGAGATAACACAAACCGAAACAAAAAACAATAAACAAAACTTGAAAAAAAAAAACGAAAATTGAAACGATGAAACAACACACACACGTTGTGTGTGCCTTCTGTGACGAGTTAATTGAACGCGTACGGACTATGCTCGAGCTTTGATTTACAACTCACACGTCCGGTGCCGGAGAAACGCACCGAGAAAGATTCTCGTGTGTCTGCGCGCGTGTTTGTACGCGTGTGTGCGCGTACGTGTGTGGACCATGAGCGCGAGAACGGTGGTTCTCGCGTGTGGAATACTCGCGAGCAATGCGGCAGCACGAGAATCATCATCATCATCATCATCATGGTGGCGCGGAGATACAGCGAGAGGAGCGGCAGCGGAGCAACCAGCTTGCGTTGTTTCTCGTTCGACCTGCCCATGAATATTCAAGCTGCTATACGAGCTCTCTCGAGCCCGGGACCCGAGTGGGAAAAATCTTCGGAGTGCTATATGGAACCCGAGGCGATTATTTTAATTGGAATTATCCAGCGCTGACCGCGTTGACACCAACGAAGCGTCTGCGTATGCGCGTCATGTACGTTGCGCTTGTAAATTTCAACGTAATCCATCCAGGCTCGATTTTCGACGGATAATTTCTTCACGTTCGTCGTAGTTGTTACATTCGATAGAATTTTTACGAGCCTTGTTTATTACCAATTAAGAATCTTTTTGTTTGCTGAATTAACGAATCAATACTAATAATAATAATAATAATAATAATAATAATAGTCAAAATAAAAATAATAATAATAATAATAATAATAATAATAATAATAATAATAATAATAATAATAATAATAATAATAATAATAATAATAATAATAATAATAATAATAATAATAATAATAATAATAATAATAATAATAATGATAATAATAATAATAATAATAATAATAATATAATAATTCATCAATTTATTCATAGATTATTATAATTTACTTCTTCAATAATTATTATTATTATTGTAGTTCGACTTTTTTTAAAGCACGTCTTCGTTTAATTTGGGCACGAATACCTACATAAAAATATCGAAAAAACTGTACAATCGATTCAATTATAATTTTCTAGACTAGTAACTGACATTGGAAATTCAATAGTACAATCAGCAATCGATGCACAGGTGATCTTTTGAGAGATGTTACTCCTTAGGAATTTCGGCGTGTCAAATGTAAAATAAGGCAGTTACGATGAGAGAGAGGACGTAGGGTGTGTAGCCAAATACTCCGAAGTTCGGAGTGACAGTGAGGAGGGGAGAATAAGTGAGAGAGAAAGAGAGAGAGAGAAAGAGAGAAAGAGAGAGAGGGAGAGAGAGAGAAAAAAAGAGAGAGTAAGTGAAAGAAAGGTAAGGAGATGGAAGACTTCGCGAAGGGCCCCGTGGGTCGTGGGTTAAATGCCAATCGCGGCTGGGCATTGTGCCAGACGTGCCCGGGAGGCTGAAGGGCCTCACGGTAAATATAAGAGTAGTACATCGAGACGCCGAAGATTGTCCATGTGGCGCGACGATCTCGGAACCCGCGAGCGCCCGCGCGCTAGGTTTCGAGAGGTCCATACCGATCGTTGCCGTACAGCATCCCTCGTCTTTGGCGTTCTTACGCCCGCTCCTTGATCCTCTTACCGATCTCGAGTTACCCGAAGAACGCTCGGGACGATTGTTGGTTTATAAATGTTTGACGATGCGAGATACTATCTTTGCAGAGAATTAGCAGGTAGGTACGATTCTTACACCGCTCGAGTATGGACTTCTCGAGTATGGAGAGCCGATTGTGAGTCATAAAAAAATACTAAAATCAATCAAGAGGGGTCGGGTCCTAGACTGGCCGATTCCATGTGGAATGACTCATAAGTACACGTTTTCGGAATTTTGTTCCATCGTAACATTAACCAGTCAATGTAGTGCCAGTGACAATCGGAGAATTGCATTTTCCGGCTTTTGGATTGACGATACATCGATCAGTCGACATTTCGATCGTCACCCCACGAAGTTTCCTCCCCAAACCGTTCCTGCGCATGTAAAGTGACTCGAACAAATACACGACTAGCGACAAATTCCACTATGCATTTTCTCAAGGCTCGCTTTATCCAATCCAATAATACCGAATATTACAAACGCTTTACATACGCCGCGTATCGATCGTAATGAAATAAAACGTTCGTGCATCTTTTCTGCAATCGGTGGCTGACGGCTTGTATGCATGACCGTCATTATTGTCGGTCGGGGAATGCGCGTGACACAGGCTCGCACGATACACACACGAAGAAGGTGTTTCTCGTCTCGTCCCACGCAAGGATATTCATTTCTGCCCGGGACGCGAACAGCGGGACTGCAGTCAGCCGTGTCTCATTGAGAGACGAACAGAGAGATCGGGGACGGGACGAAAGGAACTGATTGCGACGTTTCGATCGATACGATTCTTTTCGAATGATTGGAGGAAGCTGCTCCCAAGATAACTAATATAATATACATGTGATCTAGCTTATCGTTTTGCTTTGAAATGAATGAATAAATTAATAATAATAATAATAATAATAATAATAATAATAATAATAATAATAATAATAATAATAATAATAATAGTAATAATAATAATAATAGTAATAATAATAATAGTAATAATAATAATTATTATTATTATGTTATTATATTATTAGTAATAATAATTATTATTATTGTTATTCTATTATATAATAATAATTATTATTATTATTATATTATAATATTACAATTATTAATAATAATCAATAATAATTTGTAATAATTATTTTATAATTATTAGTAATAATTTATTAATAATAATTAGAGAAATTATTATTATTATTATTATTATTATTATTATCATAACAACAACAACAATGATAATAATGAGAATAATAACAAGAAAAAGTGTATTAACTTCGTCCTCGAATGTGGGAAGGGATTGTGGCGTTCATGTGTACGAGATCGAAGTACTTTCCGATGTCAACGACTCGTTGGGCGAAGCCGCTCGTTCCCAACGATCTCCTTTCGTCTTCCCCGTGCGTCCGGTAATTCGCGATTCGTGTCGGCTGTAACTCTCCCAGACGCATTCGCGCTCTTTCGGTTTTTTATTGTTTCACTTTTTTTTTCCTCTCTACGCCGCTATCCCACCTGGTTCCCCGAGAAACCGCGAGGCTACGACTTCCACCGGAATTACAAGCGGATTTACATGCTTCCCCCGGCCGTGGAAAATTTACAAGCGAAACCAAAAGTGCCCTTTCCTGTTCGAACGCCGGGCGCCAATCGGGCGGCCCGCGAGCTGTACCACTCGGACGAATTCGAGAGCTACGAATCTTCGGTAAAAAATCGAAGTTTCGAAGAATTCGATGGATCCGGGATTAATTTATTGCTCTCAAGATTGTAGGATTTGAAAATAAATTCATTATCTTTATTTAAATTATAATTGTGAAAAAAATTAATTATCGATTCACTGCACTGTTGAAATGATTAAGAAAATATCAATCATCGATTTATTGCATTGTCAAAAAAATCAAAGTATAAGTTATTAATTGATTGAATCAATTGCATTGTTAAAAAAAAGAAACGTCAAATATCAATCAATTGCGTTGCTACAATAATATAAATATCAATGATTAAATAACTCCATCAATAATGCATTGTCGAAAAGATAAAAGTATCAATCGACAATAAATTGCATGCATTCCATAATTAAAATAATGCAACTATCAATACCTAACCGCACTACAAAATAGTAATTTTCTCCCAACCACAGTCCTCTCGAAGTGCGTGAATCAATAACCAAAAACCCATCATCCTACTTCGAGCACAAACCAGCGCTGCTGCAGCAACGATTCCACCCAAATTTTTCGCAGAAAAAGGAAAAAACAATTCGTCGTACTTCCGACCGTTGCTAACTACCACGAGTACGAACTACAAGCACGACCTCTGACAATTTCACCGAATAATTCAACCACGACGAGAAACACGAACTTTCACAGTCGAATAATCCCAACCCGGTAGAATATCCCCGCTGCCGGGGGCGCGGGAGGGCGGAAGACAGGCCAAAGAGGGGGGAGGGTGGAGGGGGGGGGCAGAATGGTCAATGGTCTTTAACGCTCGCGAGAGGAAGATACAGGGGTTTCATCTCGAAAACCCTCGCGCTCTTCTGAGTCCTAAAACAACAATGGAAGCATTAAGATGATCTACGGCCGCGTCGCTTGACCCTCTGATTCAAAAAAGGTGTTCGAATCCGCTCGCTTCGAGACCGCCGAGCCTCGTATATATACATCAACGCGCTTTACCACTCGCACACCCACATAAACCACACATTTATAAATCGCTCGAACATTCATTCGTATTTACATCGGTGAACGTCTCACACAAATTCATTGATAGCCCGGTACGCGTATCTGTATAAATAATATAATAATGCTCGAAAGATTCACGGGGCAAGTGCCCACGCGCGTGAAACCCCGGTCACCGTCTTCTCTTAACATATTTCCGTGCGTGTTGGTAACAATGCACGGCGAGCCCCGAGTACTGACTATAATGCAACCTGTAGCTGTTGCTGCATCCATTCGCATGTATATATAGGTATATATGTATTTATACGATGACAAGATTGTATCTGTGCGTCTGCACAGGCCTGTGTGCTCGTACCGTGCTCGCCTCGGACTCACCAGACCTGATTAAATATATATTAGAAGAGATGGGGCCCCGAACACACCGCGGGGGTCGCGGTATTTTTTACCCACCGAGTGGGTGGGGGAGACCGACGATGGAGAGAAGGCCCACGTATGCGATCGCGGAGGGTGCGGTTGTGGTATGAGAGCTCGTGGAGAAAAAAGAAAGACAGAGAGAGAGAAAGGGAGAGAGAGAGGGAAAATCGTAACGAACGAGCTCCCCGCGCGTTATGATCCACCGGAATCTCATTCTTATTGACGTATCGGTATCCCGTCGGGACAACCGGCGACGAACGGATCAACCTCTCCGTCGGAATACTATCGAACTATCGGCCGTGCACGTGATTCTCCCCCTTAGAGTTGTTCATTACGACTCCGCGTATTTTCGATGCATCGTAGATGACGATGGACGGATGAATCTACTTCGCCGTACAACCATCGATGTGTGGTTTTGTTATAATTACATTCGTTTAGTTTGTCATTTATCTTACTTGTCGATGGCTGTTGGATCGATGGAATTAGTAAAATGCGTTTTGGGAAAAATATTGGGACGTAGTTAATCAATTAATTTTTAACTGAAACAATGATAATAATAATAACAATAATAGTAATATATTCATTCATTATTATTATTGTATTCATTGTTATTATTATTCATCATTCATTGTTATTATTATGAAAAATGTGGATAATCTTAATTATCTACATCTACATCTATATTATGACGTAATTAATTTACAATTTATCAATAATAATAATAATAATAATAATATATTATTTCTCTGTTAATAAATATATTATTGTTATTAAAATTGCAAAATTATTTATCAATTACCTCATAATATTTTATAATAATTATGGTTCCAATAATTATAATAATAATGAAAAATAAATGAATGAATGAATAAACGATTATAATAATCATAAATAAAAAACTGGAATAATAATAACTATTATTATTATCATCATTCCATTTTTTTCATTTCGATAATTAAGATTACCCACATTTTTCATCATTCGAGACAATGATTTTTCGTCAACATCAATGATAATAATAATCCTAATAATAACAATAGAAAACAAAGTGTTCCCTCAAATACGAAAAAATGTGGATATAATCCTGATCACAGCGATGAAAAAAGAAAATATGGAAATAATTGGAGCGACAGCGGTCGGAAGAAAGATTTTCCGGTGAACCATTAGAAGCCGCAGAAGCGAATCGGACATTAGACACGTAAGAGAGGGTACTCGTAGCTGCTACACAGCCGTTGGACGTTGGACGGCCATCGGTCATCAGGGCTACCGGCTACCGGGTGTCGGTGAAAACGTTACCGGTCTAATGAGCCGATCATAATGGGGACGGTCCGGCCTCGACGAGAGCCCTCGACAGGTATAGCGGTGCGTTGGCATTAGCCGCGGGAAAACTACGAGCGACGATTTCGCCTCGGGAGACGCGCTCGTCGGTAACGAACGTACAGGGCACAGACTCTCGTTACCTCCGCGTCCGGGGAATTTTTCGCCCTCCTCCCCCATCTTCACCGTGACTGATCACACGTGACTGTTTCCATTTTCCCGTCGTTGAGCGTCGCGATTCGATTTGGGATCGGGAGGTTCAACGATGCTCGCGCATTCACGTATTTCCGGTACTTTGTTCGAACGAATCATTATTATCTTTGTGTGTTTATTTTTTTTTCCTATTTACGCAACACATCGACGATCCGAGGAATACGTAATAGCGGTTGATGAGCAGAATTCAGGGATTTTGTTGCAATCTTTTTTTTTTTCTTTAATGATTCGGGTGATTACGAGATGCACGTGATTTCACGTGATTTCCGTGTTTCGAATTGTTTTGAGGAGCGCAGAATTATTGCAGTCCGATTTATATCGATCGTGATTATTCTTTGATAGATCAAATTTTGGTGGACTTTTTGGCGATTTCATGCAATTTTATCTTTCTATATTCCTCGCCTTCGGGAGTCTTCATCAAGGTTAACATTTTTTTGATTAAGAGAAAACAAATCTGATCAACGTAGGCAGGTACATATTTCTCCACAGTTCTACCAAGGTCTAATGTTTGTATTTAAACGACGCAATTTCGATAAATTATTTTATTTCATTCTCGTATACAATATTCTAATATCGTATAATATTCTTCGTATAGTATATCGTCTATTATCGTCTAATATTATTAATATTAATAGTATAGTACCATAGATAATAAATACAAAAACATACAGATATGTATATGAATCCAAATGTACTTATACAATCCACGGCATTACATTAACTGTATTTACATGACGATACCATGGATGTGTGTCATGTATATTTCACACAGTTTTTAAACACTCACCCACGCGCATACACATCTACATACATATGTATATTTCACACGGACGTACGTCCATTGCCGGAGTCTCATTGTAGCGAACCGTTGGGTTCGCCTTCACTCCGGTCAGATAAGTCATAATAGTGGCCTCGCGAGAGAGCCCGGGCTCACCGGGACCCGGCGTTGTTAATAGTCAACGCGGGATCACGCCGAGATAGCGCGCTAATGCACGCATTTATTTGAAATATTAAACCGCGCGGTGGCTCGACGCGTCCGTGAAGCGAGAGGGAAGAAGAAACCCATAAAGGGGGAAGCACGAGCACGTCGAGTTCTTGTTTCTCATCGGTGGTTGAACGCGATAGGAGGCGAAGCGACGTCGAACAACCGGCCGGGGGTTGTGGAGAAGGACGTGGGAAGGGGGGAGGGGGGGGGGCAGAAAAAGGGTAACGTAAAAATGGACAATTATTAATGACGATAATTAGCGAAGGATTTTAACCGGTCACTCCGTGTCTCGTGTACAATTGTAGCCTGCTCACACTCCGAGTTTCGAATGTTCGACGCACACGTGGGCGTTTTAACGTACAGGGCGATGCAAAAACCCAAGTAAAAAAATTATGTATAGTCCATGTATTAACCATATACAGAATTGGGCATATATAATTTATATATAGTCTACACGTGTCCGATTAGAAAAAATCCAAAAATACATATAATAATGCCAATAACAATGATAATAATAATAATAATAATAATAATAGATAATTCTTTTTAATATAATATAATAATATATCCGAAAAATAATATGTATAACCTGAGTGTGAAATTAGGGATATAGAGGCTACCCAAGTGAAAAATCTAAACATAGTCTATACATTGACTATACATAGATTTGAACGTATATTGTCCATGTATCAACAATATATAGCATGTACATCTCTAATTCCATACTCAGATTATATACATAATTTTTGAATCTATTATAATATTATACTAAAAAGAGTTATCTACTATTATTTTTATTGGCATTATTATATTTATGTTTGAATATTTTTTAATTAGACGTATATAGACTATATATAAATTATACATGCCCAATTCTATATATAGCTAATATATGGACGATATATGCTCAATTCCATATGCAGTTAATGCATAGACTATGTATAATTTTTTCACTTGGGAAGTAATGAAAATCGAGGCGTGGTAAAAAGGTATGGGGGAAAAAAAAGAAAATTCGAATGTTGTCGAAACGGTGGTCGCAATGCGATTCATTTGTTACCGAAGAGGTTCGGAGGTGGGGTGGCCGGAGTGTTTCACGTTGTTGTGTCAGACGCGCGACGTATCACCGAAGAAAGTCCGAGAGAAAGAGAGAAAGAGCGAGATGACGCGGACGAAAAGAGCGACGGGATTCAAATGAAGGAATTCCGGGGGCGGCGACGAAGCGCGGAGGGTGCGGAGGGAGTCACTCGCGGAGACGGGAGAGAGACGAAGGATGACACTCTTCTCTCGTAGGTGATTTATATACGTTGGCCGAGTGACCATCATCTCGTGGAAAGATCTACAGGATCTCAGAGTCGCTTAGTTAAAGTTTTCTGTCTCCGAGCGCCCGCGCTTCGTCCACCCTCGTCGCTTCGAGAGGATAGTTAGCCGGGTGTCGTGGCAGGGTTAAGAACGATGAGCGTTTGGGTACATGGTAGGATCATCAGCGAGAGCATGAATATTTATTTTTTATTTTCATTATTTTGTGGTTTGGAGGCAGGATCGAAGAAGTTCGTGAAAGGAGTTTTTGAGAATGAACGATTCTGAGGTGTGGACGCTCTGTAGCAGCGGACAAAACGATTTTTAGAATAATAATTATTAGGTTACACTTGGTTTTTGGTACTTTTCGAGGTAGCATTTGGTAAAATTTGAGTAGTCTGTAATTTATAGATTAAAAAAATACTGTTGGACTTATTGAATGTTGCCTCATGGACTTATTTGGTTTCGCTTATTGAGGTGAGGACAATTAATAGTCGGTGTACATTGTCAAATAAGAAAATATTTTTTTACCGATAGAAATGTTTTAGGAAAAATCATGTAAACTGGCGATTTGCATAAAAATCTCGCAAACTATGAGACTGACTAACTTGAAACTTGGGCTTCGTATTGTTGGGCTCCATGGCAATCGTTGCAGCACCGCCATTTTTCAAGATTGAATAAAAATATATTTATAAGAGACATTCATGAAAACATAAACTACCGTGCATCCAAACATTAATGAATTCAATCTCATATTTCCGAGTTTACAGATTTTTCTCGGAACGATCCTTTTTTCGAGGGACGCTCAAACCCCTTAAGAACGCTGCGAAGCACCAGAACGGCCAGAGGGAAAACGAGAAAGCAAAGACGAGAATTAAAGAATAAGCAAATGTTGAAAAAGAAACTTGGTCCAGTCGCTGCAGCTGCAGCAGCAGCCGCATCTACTCGAGAGTGGTCGGCCGGTACGTATCGAAGAAGGTTTGAGTGTCGCACACGGGAACAAAGTTGAATTAGCAAGAAAATTAACATAACGCGATGTGGTTCTGCAACCAAAGTGCGTGAATTCTTTTCGTCACCATTGGCGAGAAGTTGGTATTACGAGTACCCAGCATTAACTGTACAAACAGAGATACACTCGACTTGTGAGTGCTGCTTCGACGAGGATTAGTGTTTTACACGAGACTCATACGCGAACTCGTCACCCGACCGAGGAAACAGACTCAGGCGTGAAAAATTTTACTCGACGAGGCTTTCCCGCATTTTTATGAATATATTAACTTTTTTCTACCTATATCTCTTTCCAGCCTCTCAAAGGATCTGTGAGTCAAAAATTCCAAAGCACGTTTACAAATGAAAATAGAAAAAAAATCAATTTTTTAAAAATTTTTTAGCAATTTTTATTAATAGCGAAAACAAATTCGGTCTGCATTTATTTATGTGCCATTTTTCCCCCGCTGAATAGTTTAATCATCATCACTTTTTTGTTTCCCAGTAGATAAATTAGCGACAAGGTTTTCGTAAAACAAAAATTTATTAAAATATCGATAATAAAAAATTTTACCGATAAATTCGTCGCAAAATAATTAATTACCATCTCAATCGCCCGAAGAATAATAACAACAACGACATCGAACATTTTCTTAATTTCTTACGATAATTTTCCATCTCCAATCAAGCCCATCATTATTCAACGCGAAGTACTAATATTATTGCCCGCCCGAAGGTTACGATCGTTCAGAGTGCTTATATTCAGGCCCTTTTCGTTCGCCGGAGTACACGTGTAACGTGTAATAGTACAGGACGTTATAACCGGGAGGCTCGAGGGCGCGAGTACATCAGAGAAATTACGCGATAGCCGAGTGAGCTTGGCGCCCCGTTTTTCCACAACTCCCTCTCTCTCTCTCTCTCTCCCTCTCGATCTTCTCATCTAATTTGCCAGACTCGATTCAACTCACATCCCCGTCGTCCTATAAACACGTACACATACGTAAACGCGAGACACCAGGGTCTGCATATTCACTCGACTATGGCCGGGGTAAACAGACGAAATTATATCGAAGAAAAATTACCCCCGAGATAATAGTGATTAATGACGTTCGGCTCGAGTTCCCAGTGAGCTCTCCGCGATCACAGCACACGTTTGTTGTCCGGGTGTGCGAGATCCCCGTGCGTGCCCGCCAACGTTAAAATATTATACATCCTCGTGGCGGAGTCCTTCGCCGGCCCGGTGATGGTGCTTCGTTCCTTCAAACTCACCCTCACGTTCGCACATACACAAACGGCACGTCCGGCAATTCCGCATATTTTTTTCTTTCTTCTTCTTTTTTAACCCTCCGGATCGCAAGTAAAAAAAATTATATATAGTCTATATATACACTATTTATGGGATTGGGCATATATAGTCTATATATAGACTATTCATAGTTTATATATAGTCTATAGACTATATATAGGCTGTATATAGTTTATATATAGACTATATATAGGCTGTATATAGACTATATATAAACTACATTAGACTATGTATAAACTATAAATGGGATTGGGCATATATAGTCAATATATAGTCTATCTATAGGCTATATAATTTTTTTACTTGGGACGATATATCCCGGGAGCGCCGTCGAGTCTCCCGAGACTGGGAGGCAGCGCCATCTATCCGCGTGGATCGTAACGACGCCCGCGGAGGCATCACACCGATGTGCTCAACCCACGATTGTGCGAGCTTACGGGTTCGTCGTGGTTGCGAGAAGGATATATCCGTGGGTCGGATATAGTGTCGGGTTGTGAGACTGCACATCGCGGTGTTGGTGGGCTTGCAGATAGGGCAATCTTCCATAATTAACACATTAAGACTAATCAGAGCCAGTTGGGTCATTCCCGGCACTGCGTTGCGCCAGAGGGCCATCCCCGGCTCGGACCCGACGACCGAGAAAGAACCGAGAGGCCCACTCGCCTAGATTTAAACCGCGTTCCAACTGAATTAATTCTAATTATTTTCATGGCATTGCCCAGCCACCGACGGACGTACGAGCACGGTCCGTACCGACGGTTCCTCGCACGATCGTCGCGAGATGCTCGATGTCTGGTCCATCGTATTTCGTGCGGGAACGGCGGAGGAATTATTCGATAATAAATGTCGCGCGATGAGAAAAAAATTTAGATGGCATTCAATTACTTTCGATGGGTTTTGTCGATTGAATTGTTATGTACCTTTATTGATTATACAAAATTATCAATCAATTGTTTGTACAAAATTATCAATCAAACAACTCATCAATAAATCAATGAATTGAAAAAACTACAAAATATGTCATTCAACTGTTTTGGATGGTTCTTGTCAATAAAATTCCAATCTACCTCCTATTATTTTACAATATTCTCATTTAGTTGTCACAAAATGAACATTTTTCATTTTACTTCAATTTTCTCGTCGTATATCTAATTTCCGAGTACGTGCAGTCGACGAATACATTCTCAGCTTCCCGTTTCTCATCGCGAACAAAAACTATTTTCTTACTATTAAATTAATCACCGACGTCAGATGATAGTGAAAATTCACGATAATTCAGCTGCGCTTGTAACGAGCGCATTCCAAACGACAATATGTTATACAATTATACGAGGTATTG
Organism: Sussaba pulchella; assembly: GCA_963971145.1. NCBI lineage: Eukaryota > Metazoa > Arthropoda > Insecta > Hymenoptera > Ichneumonidae > Sussaba > Sussaba pulchella. Next base: position 934,620 of record OZ020173.1, read on the forward strand.
AGGATAACTGATCGATCGATATTTGATAAAAATGTTTGGAAGCCGCGTTCGCGAGATTCCCCCGCGGATGAACGAGAGCAGCAACAATGCCTTGCGAGCTCCGAAGCTTTGAGATGTATACAACGTGGTTCCTAAGATCAGAGGACGAGGGAGAGAAAAAGTAAAAGAGAGAGAGAGAGAGAGAGAAAGAGAAAGAGAGCGAGAGAGAGAGACGAAGTACAGACCAGAGCGGATAAGAAGAACGTGAACCGAAGCAGAGAAGAGATCACCGTTGCGATTTGACCCGAGATACCGAAGCAGCTCGCGCGCGGTTCTTGCATTCGTTCGCAGTCGGCAGAAAGGATATATATGCCGTGTACTATATCCGTTTTCTCGTGTTAAACACGTACCTTCAAATTTTATTCCAACGAATAATATAATAACAAATATATTTGATTCGAGAAGCAAAAAAAAGAATTCTTTCTTAAATTATCAATCCGACCGAATCATTCGTGTCCGAGAGAAAACGAAAGGAGGGAAAGAATGAAGGGATGAAAGTACTAAGATTCGTTTGAGAATGAGGAATGTCGCGTGATGAAGGAAAAATTGAAATTCCGATTGGTGAAAATTTAAATGAGATATCACCGCAAATTGAATAAGTATCAATTATAGATAAATAAAAATACTACTACTATGTCATAGTAAGAATAAAAATTGAAATAACATACGACTAGGAATCATAAATGTCATAAAATATACAGATATAAATTATATAAATCATCCCACATAATTATTGTGTATGAATCAATTTTCATCAAATATAAATAAAATACTACCACAAATTACGAATATTATATAAATGGCATAAATAACATCGCGCACTTATATAAATCACCATTCAATTGATTATAAATAAAATACTCCGACAAATAAAGAGATCACAACTGCTATAAATCACGGAAAGTCAAAAATTTCAAAAATGCGCAAACGTCCGATCTCATCGATCAACGAACGAATAAACCAACGGAAATTGCATCGATTCGAAGGTATTAGAGCGATGGCTCGTAAACCAGTCGTCATAATAATTGCGGTAAAAACGTTGGTGCCGCGCGTTTACGTTGGCAATTGAGCGCAGTTATGCCATCGGTTGTACTCGCCTACTTGGCAAACCCGCGAGTGAGCTATGATGCATTCTACCGTGTATGCGCGCCGGGGATTTTCTTCAGCGCATAGTTCACATGATCGCGCGAGGCGCTCTCCAACCCCTTCGCGCCCGTGGCTCACATGAGGTCTCACATTCGTTGCGAAGTTCCACATATGGAACTTTCAGCGCCATCTGTGAATCCGACGATGCAACCGAATGCCCGGCGTGACCGGACCTCGGGACTCCATGGGCTGTGGGCAAGCCGGTCGGACACGCAGAGGCGTCGCGACGCCGGGCACAGCCTCGGACCATGGTCTCGTACACGACCTCAACCACTTGCCCGTGGCCCTTGCTGCCCGCCGGACGTATTTGATGTAATATTTTGTGCCCTTTTTTTGAATTAATGAATTAATTATGATTTTTTTCCATTGTTTTTTTGGATTTGGTTTCTTGAGGGGGAATTATTTCGAGGAAAAAGGAAATTTTGTTGCTGAGAATAGACGACAGATCTGGTTTCATATAGCTGGTACTTGATTCGATTCGTCCGAATCAAACTCGTTGTAGAATCAATAAGTGGAAGAATTTTTTTTTTCATTTATTCATAAAAACACATTTTTTATTCTTTTTTCAGTTGTCGTGGACAAGTATAAGACAGAGATAACTTTTCATGTTCCAATGATTGCGAGCCACAATAATTCACGACAATAGTAGAATAATCAATGAACAAGATGTCATGAAGAGACTGCAAATATATGCAGCGAATCGTAACACATTCAAGCTTTTGCAAGCAAAAAGAATTACAACGTTGAATAGTAACTATCGAGATGCAAGATGTCTCGCCAAAATCGTTAAACGGATATACTATGCGGGCTCGCGAGATGTTATTTGGACTTCCGAAGGGGTCAATCAAGAGAATAACGGCGCTGTACCAATTCGTGATCTCTTTAATCTTCTGATTCTCAGGAATAATACATTTTATTTTTAATATTATATATATTATATATATTATTCTATATTATTATTATTATTATTATTATTATTATAATAATAATTATTAATTTTTTTTTTTGCTACATCTGAAATAGCTCGGCATTAATTCTAGCTAAGCCGTTCGAAAGAACCGTTTCGAGGTTACGACGAAAAACCGCGGCTGCCGAGTCATTACCACGCGCTTTTCATCTGAATAAATATTTGAAACGGTCGAGAGGCTGTTCATTGACACCGGGACGAAGTGTCGAAGAGAGGTTCATTACGTGGGATTACGTCGGGGAGCGAGCGGGACCGTGTCTCATATCGAAGACTTAGGAATTTCAAGAAGCTTTTCCCGCGCGCCCATCTAGCGAATATCAAGTATCTTAGTCTTCGCGAAGCTCTTCTTAGCTCGATCGCGAGAATATAAGCACCTACCAGCATGAATCAAAGTCTTTGCCCGACCACTCAATATCGTTTCTCTCTCTCTCTCTCTCTCTCTGCCTATCTTTAGCCCTCGTGCTGATTCGAACGGAACGAATTAGTTCGTTCTCGCCCGCGCCCTTATTCACTCCATTCATAAACCGTCGACGGAACCTCGGTTCGTCTCTTTTCACTCTTCAATACTTTGGGCTCATTTTTACTCCTTTCGAGACCGGCTGTGAGCCTCGTCAATATTTGTTTCTCGTCGTTTCGTAAAATTTTAATAGCACGAGAACATGAAATTGCCTGTATTCGAAACCATCCTTAGATTGTAATACCGAGTATTGACAATAATTCACTCAACAATATTTATAATTCGAACAAATATATATCACAGAAATCTTTCGAATATTTGGACAAATACGTTTCATTATTTAAAATTTAAAGCACGTTGCAAGATAATAAACCGAATTTTGATGCACGAGACGAAAATTAGCATCGAGGTTGCGCCTACATGTGCTATATACACGACGGACTACAATATGACGATGTATTACAGTATCTCGAGTCGACGCTGCTGGTGCAACAAACTGCATGCAGCAGCAGCAGCAGCGCCAGCAGCAGCAGCAGCATCAGCAACAACAGCAAGAAGCCCGTCGTGAGAGGTAATGGCCGGCGTTCGCCGGAGCATGATGTATGCATTGAAAACTATTAGGTATTCAAATACACAGATTGCATTATACCTTAGCGAACGTACACACGTTTACGGACGGAAGCCCCATTCGGATATACACACTGCTTACTCACACGGTAGCGCGCAGCAGATCAGACGACGAGAGATCTCTCTCGCGCTCGCGCGCGCGCGATAATACATCGTTTCCTGTGGCAACGCTCTTCTCTCGTCGCTCTTTACATATATTCCTCGCCTCGAATACGACCACAAATTGCCGAACTCTATTATTCTTTATTATTATCGTAAGCATTATCCCAGTGCATCTCATCTGATTTATTAGCATTTTTTGTCATTCTTATAATTCAGTGGGTGTACATTCATGTACGTACGTATATCTATCCATTTATATATTCATCTATAGTGTATTATATACCTTATATAAAGATAGAGAAATGGGTGGATGGCTTATTAGTGCCCGAGATGAAGAACAATTAAGAGGTCCAAAAGGTAGTAATATACAATAGGAAAAAAAATACAGACGAACAGGTAAACAGATAGATATATCATTAGTACTCCGGAAAAGAGAAAATTAATACACCAAGGGTATATAAAAATACCAAAACACATAAGAAATATAAAAACAAAATTAAACAAATTTTCCGAACCATCCACAATCATAAAAAACACCATTCAATATTCATACGTATATGTGTGCGTGTATGTGTCTCTATGTGTGTATAGTCCGCCATCGCACGCACCGCAAAGCAGCATTTCCAACTCGCTCCTAGACGCAATTACATATACAACGATTCTTCCGCAAAACAGAATGGTCACGTTCTCCAACTGTTCGCTCGAATTCCTCATCTCGTCTTCATTGCCTTTTTCCACTCCTTCATCGTCTCCGCGTTCTGCCGCGTCGTCGTGAATGAACTCTGGATTATCTACGAGCTCACGCAGTCGTTACGAAACTCGTTACGAAGCTCCGAGCCCGAGCCGGGAGTACGATGAACGCTCGGACGCCTCCGATACAAGAGACGCGGACTCTTGCGCTATGGTCGTCCCGCTGCCTGATCGACGTCAAAAAACTCGTCTCGCTTCATTAGCAATGGCGTTTTTTTACATTTTTTTGTCATATACCCCTCGCTCTCCGGATCTCGAGGATGCTGCTACTGCTGTTGATGCACGCGGAACGAAGTACGCGAATTCCTTGCGGTCGATCGCGACAAAAAAGGAACAAAAAAGGAACAAAAAATATAAGAAAAACAACAGAATCAGAGGCATCCGTAAATCTTGGCCCCGCGGGGATCTTTCCGGGGACAGATCCAGAGTGTTTCGTTCTTTCATTTAGTAACACATCTTTGTCGCACTTGTGACGACAATTGGGGTAATTAAAAAAAATGTCGTCACTGGTAATAATTTTTTTTTTTCATTTAAACTGTATTCAAGCGATGATTACGATGATTTCCACAGTTATTGGTTAATTAATAATTAACGAACCTGGATTATTCGTAGGTTAAAATTTTGCGACAGAAACGGTTGCTCAACACTTCCCCAGTGTCGGCTCGGAAAAGGGCTCGTCGATGATAGAGCGAGAGAAAGAGATAGAAAAAAAGAGAAAGACAGAGAGAAAGATCGAAGCGGCGGCCCGCGGTTCGGATCCTCTTTCAACAAATTGGCCATGCGCGTTTGATCGTCTCGATCGTGAAACACGGAATAACGTTTGGTCCTTTTACCTCGCATCCAAATTCGTTATACTCGCGCGCCCGCGCGCGCGCGTCGTCCCCGGCAATTAATTTTCGAGTCTCCGAAATGTTGGAGTCTCCCTATATTCATTCTAATCCGCCGCGTGAACCGGGCGGCGTACGAGAGACAACGGGAATACGGGCCGAAGGGAACCGAGAAGAATTCCTGAAACTGGGCGAAAGAGTAACCCCGCCGATCGGATCTCGCTCAACTGGGACTCGCGGGCCTTCGATTTTTGTTTTTTTTTTTTTCGTTTTCAAAGCAAAACCAACGCTTATACACACATGCAAGCGGGGTACACACCGGCCACCCTTCTCATTTCTTCCGCCAGAGCCGGCAATCTAATTAATAACGGATCGGCGCCTGACTCCTCCGTCTCGCTCTTGATCCTCACCCTCCCTGGTTTCTTCTCCGTTGCTCCTTTTCGCCGTTCCGATTTCTCTCACGCGAGCCCGAAAAGTGAAACAAAGAAGCCCGATAGTTCCTACGGTCGGCTTGGCTTCGATATACGAAACGGCGGACCCGCGCGTCAGCGCCACCGCTCGCCGATCTCTCTTCTTCCATCTCTCTCTCTCTCTCTCTCTCTCTCTCTTGCTTCTCTCCCTCCCTCCCCCCCCTCTCTCTCCGTGTCTGTCGATTTAAATTGAAACGTACGAAACAAAGGAAGTGGCCCCCGACGCGAAATTAAACAACGCAATATCTCGAGGGTACACACCACAAAGGAACTTTCACACCCGATTGGGCACCGATCGCTCGCACTCTCCGGACGGATATACCGGCGGCCAACGATCCAACCTCGTGTCTCGGCCGTTCGACTGTACCACGGCCGAGGTCGATGCTGCTTTTGCTATTCGATCCTCGACAATGTAGCCACCGGACGGCTACCGAGTTGCCCTTGCGCGGCAATTCCGCAGTCAGCGAGAAGAAGAGAATACATCCCAACGCCGTCGAGGGCCGAACGTAACGCAAGAATTTTGTAATAACGATGGCCGTGCCACTTCCAAGAAACGGACGCGCCGAGCGCCCGCGCGCGAGCGCTTCGATCTAACTCCGTTTCGAACGTTTTTGAAACGTCGTACAAGTGGAATCGAACGCGGTGCCGTGTAACCTCGAAGAATCTTTTGAAACGGGTTGCGTATGGAAATGATTGGAGTTCCGGTGAAAAACGGATCGTCGGCTCGAGTGCAATGAAGATATCCCGTGGTTCGGAACCTTTGAACGATCTTTTGATCGGGAAACCGTTGAGATTGCGGGTTCGCGTTGATCCGAAAATTATTGGCCCTGTTTCTTGTAGAGATGGGCGTTCGTTCGACGGAAACATATTGAAAATAGTTTCATTTACGAATGAACACGGATTATAATTGGTATAAAATACTGGATCCCATCATGATACAACGATTTTTGTGAATTATTAATAATTATTGCAGAAGTGCGAACATTGTTGTTGTCCTATGATAACCGATTATAGTTTTTCAAAGAAGAATGAGTTTGGAATACTTTTTCAAATTGATAACTAAGATTGATAATCATGCAGCAACTGAAATTTTCACATTTGTTACAATAATTATTAATAATTTTGAAATTTTTTTATTATTATTATTATTATTATTATTATTATTATTATTATTATTATTATTATTATTATTATTATTATTATTATTATTATTTTTATTATTATTATTATTATTATTATTATTATTATTTATTTTCATTATTTTTTTAATTATTATTATAACACAATAAATTCCGATATTTAATAAGGATAATAATCCATAATGATTCAATAATAAAAGAATCTCAAACAAATTTTTACTTTGACGAATGCCCATTCCTGTTACAAAGTTCGTACAATTATGGATTCGATTGACGGGTAGAAGAGGCTCTTTAAAAAGGTAGATTGAGATGGGAGCGTCGCAATTCGGAATGGGAAAACGTTTCGGTCTTTGTAAGCGTTTGCCGTCTTGCATGTTAGTCGAATGTGGCAGTAACAAGCAAGAGAAAACACAGAGATGGAGGAAATCGAATGAGCGGGACGCAAGCAATTAAAGCGTTTAATGATACGTTATAGACCAACGAAACATCCGCCGTAGCGTGTAGAGAGAAAAAGAACGGATGCCAGAAAGGGGAAGAAAGAGCTCGAGAAAATGAAGAAAAAAAAATAATAAGTAAAAAAGGTACAAACGCGGAAGAGAAATTGGTCGGTCGCCCACGTTGTTTTCGGTAATTACTACCTAAATTTTGTCGATATGGGCCGACACGACAATTAGGCATCCTATTTGGCGGCTTAGTTTCTCTGTAACGAATTACATGATACATAGCTACCGAGTTTATAATTACGGTACACAAACTTGTCCACGGTAGATATCGCCGGGCAAAACGGCTTGCCCCTCAAGCTTTTGTTGCTTCATTAAATTTATTACTGGCAATTCGTGTATTACGCGTTTGGCAGTAATTTAGTTTTGATAACTAAGTTACTGCTAAATACGTAATATACGGTTCGCCAATGAAAAATTAAATTGTCAACCATTACACAGGACGCGGGTAAAAAATTTCGGGGATGAAACGGAATACGATTTTTTATTCAATTCCAGTTTTTATAAACATTTATTTATCTCGAATTGGCTACGATTTATTGGAATACCTACTTTCGTGAATTCTGTAATTAGCTTTTTTCTCTATTTTTTTCAGATTTTTTTTTACCACACTTCTGGATCGCATTCGACCAGACCGTTTTGCCCCAGAAACCCTTCAAAAGAAGTTGCATATTTAACTCTCACGATATAAATATATCTAATCGTTGCAACGTTAGGTTGTAAGCAATTTGAACGAATTAAAAATATATAAGAAACGTTTCCGGCTCGAATCTGCGGCACGCAAGAAATTTCAGTCCCCTTCCAAAACCTCGTTCCAGCCGAACGACGACGAAAATTCTCCGTCACGTGGAATTAAATGGTCATTCTCCGAGCGTCTCTCCTCCGCCAGCATGTAGAAAAGACTATCGAAACTGCTTTGATCACGATTATAATAAATAATCAACTTTTTCCATCGATTTTCATCCAACTCCGTCACAACTACGCCGAATTTACTATCGATAAAAACGAATTACTGTTAAAACAGAAACAGTTTTAACTCCATACTTACCGAAGGACTAATTTACTTGACCGAAATACCACGAAGGAAAAAATTCTAACAGTTATATACAGAAAACAATGAAATAAAACACACTTAAAGGCAGGAGGTAAAATGGTAAGGGTAGTATGATTAAACAATAGAATAATAACAAATAAGGAGAAAACAAGGAAATAGTTAAAATGTTTTTTTTCCACACAATAATGCTTATGTAAATGGCGAAAATTGGGAACTTGCGTATATATTTTAATTTTTGTGAAATTATTTTTTCATCGTATATGTAAGTAATATGAGACACTTGTCAAAACAAAAAAGGAAGAGAGAGATTCTGAAGATGCCCCAAATCGAGGAGGCGAAACTTTAAATAAACAAAAAAGAAAAAAAATAAATACAAGTTCGTACGACACCAAAACACTAAAACCCAAAAAAGAAAAATTCTAACATTGGGATTGTGGATCAAGTAACCCCGGTCGCTCCCGTACCAAAGCCCGTAGGTCAGAAACGCTCGTTTCGGCGTTTCAACGTGGCGTGCTTGTCGCCACGGATCGCCGAAGAGACAAAAACGCTGACTGGTACGGAGGGTGTCGCGGTTTTTTTTTCGTTTTTTCGGAGGGGTTGAGAGCCTGAAAGAGAACGCGAGGCAGGCAAGAAGAGAACGGAGAAGAGTGTGTTCGACGCCAAGGGTGGCAGCGCGGAGTTTGGGGCGATCGCGACCATGAAGATTTTTTTCGCGCTGCGAAAAGATCCACCACCTCCACCTTAGGGAGAGACGATCCATCGAAATATATATAACGAAGTCATTTGTACTTAAAAAATGACGAGCGATAAAACTTAACGCGCGCACGATTCCAACGCCCGGAGAATTAAACGAATAAGAACGGGAAGATTGCGCGACAGAAAAAAAAAAACGTAAATGAGACAGTCGAGAAAAAAAAAAAATCTTCCTCGAAGCAGCAGTTAACAAATGAACGCTCGCTTTATCGTGAGGAAGTAATTTTGATTCGACGAAAGGAGCCAAAGGAAAAACCCGGACCGGGAAAGACGATTCTCTCATTTAAATTTTCGCGGGGTCCCCGTTTTACCACTGTCGAGGGTTTTCTTTAATTGGATTTTTAATTGGTACGATTCTCGGTACATTAATCCTCGGCTAGCTTTCCGATTTCTCGCGCCTCGCACTTTTCATCCCTTCGGCTGTTTCTCACACCTCCCCCTCCGTCCTCTTCCTCAATTCTCGTTGCTTATCATTATTCCCGTCTTATCCATCAAACAACGTTATTATATCTTCGATGCTCGTCTCCGCGCCCCCTCACGCCGGATTTTCGTACTTCACCCGCGCAAATCTTCATCTTCGACTTTTGTCCCTGACAAAAAAAATCGGCGACACTCTCGATTCTTTTCCGCTCACTTTGTTCGTTCCGATTCGCGAAGATTAGCGCGACAGCGACGAGATTCATCCGTGCGTGCACCGTAGCCACCCCTGTGGGAAACGTAGGGTTATCCGGTGGAGATTCGGGTCGACAATAATAATCGCGATAATCGCGATCGCTCGGACGGCAAGAGGGGGCGAGGAAAGGGTCGAGAGGGCGCAAGCGGGGGTCGCGGGGCTCCGGGAGAAACCGTCGAGGCCAATTTGAATATGAATCCGAGTGCGAACAATGTCATCGGGGGTGTGTACGACGCGGGGATGAGGGAGAGGCGAAAGGGTGTCGGGCTACACGGTTTATGGTATACGTAACGTCAACGTACACGGTACATAGTACCGTAGGTACGTGCCGTATCTCCCCCATGAATCGCGGCCGACTGCTAACTGTCCGCGTACTCCGTTAGTTAGTTAACTAGCCAGTCGCGGTGACAGTCACGTAGCGTCGAAGGGTGGGAGGACGGGCGGAAGGTCGGTACGAGAAGCCGTGGCGGCAACGGCAAGCCAACAGAACCGAAACGAGCGAACGGCTCGAGAGAATTCGGGAAGGGCGAAGGGCGTATGCGGGAACGAGCAAAAGCCCGCTCGAGTGGACGAGGACACATTTGAATCCGGAACTCTCATCAGAATCAGCCCTCGCTACGTTTAACCCGATAATTAAACTCGCAGTCCCCGACTGTGTACGCCCGTACATCCTCAGCCCGGGTGAGGTTCTCCGTCCTTTACGTACTTCCCTTTCCCACAACTGTGCGAGATTCGCCGCGCACGTTTCGAATTCTCCCTTGTTCGGCCATTCGCCCGCGATCCCGGGGTTTTGCATCTGGGCAGAGGTGCGATCCCTCCGCGCTGCCGCCCCGTTGCTTCGGACCGCGGGTTCTCTTCCCTCCTTTTCGAATCTCCTCGCGCCCACATTCATCTGTATAACGTTATATGGACGAGGCGAATGGATCGGCCAACGACCAGAAGGGCCGCCGGGAAATGGTGCGCGAGTTTCGCAATTTGCATTCGGACGCAGTTCCACAACGTCCAATCTCGTATATATCGGAGGTAGGGCGGGTGGAGAGGGAGGGGGGAGGGGGGTCCAGGAGTGATAGAAATCGTAAACGAACGCGTCACCTCGGTCGCTTTCGCCCGGAAGCTCTTGATCACTCAAAGTCCCCTCTACGTAGGTCGATAGCTTTCTCCGGTATTAGCTAGTTTATTAGTTTGCCACGGGAGAACTAACAAATTATACATGTCCGTGTGATTATTTATCACGACCCCGTGGGAGACTGTTGCAAATTCGCTCACGTACGATAGGATAGACTGGAAATGAATTAATTACGAATTCTCGAGAGCTCGGTGATTATTCGGTGAGCTTGCGGAGCTAGCTGAGGTATTCATCATGAGAGAAATGGAGGGACGATTGTGGGTTCTCGAAGGACGAAACGAGAGGTCGGTTACAAATGGCGGTCCCGGGAAGAAAACGGATAGAACACTTCGGAACACGCCAGAGGACACGTGATTTCGTTCCAATGTTTCTTTTCAGCGTGAGACGTGACAACGCTATGGCTCCCGTGTCTCGCCGAATAACAAGAGGGAAAGAGCGAAAAGCTCGAAAGCTCGTCGGCACGAAGGAAGAAACAACGCGAAGAACGTAGGGTAGAACGATGAGACGAGCCAACGGTGTCTATAGCTTCGCTAGGTATAGCTAGTTACAGCCCTAGCGAAACGCGCGTTTCACGTAAAAGGGTCGCGTGGCTCGGTAACATTCGCGAAGTGGATGGTTAAAGCTTCGGGCTTTTTCTCTTTCTACCTTTCCATCCAAATCCCCGGTTTCTCGCTCGCTAGTGGCGATAGTGGTGACTGGCCCCAACAATTACACCCGAATAAAACCAAATAAAAAATCTCTCTCCCCTCGGCGGGCTCGTTGTACGAAGGGATGAAGCCGCCGGAGACGTCAAAGAGCGGGCGTTGAGCCGCCGGGAACGAAGGTTCGGGCGATTGTCTAGGCGGTGGAAAAGACCGGAGGAAGACGCTTCGAGCTCGCGGTCGAGAGAAAAAACAAGGCTAGACGAAAAATAATGGGCTTGGGAGATGTAGCGTGGCTGATAGTTGCCACGGGTAATAGGAAACCGTTTAAAAATAGTCGTAGATGGGTAACCTGCGCACTGGCGAACGCGACGGTGATCACCCTTGATGCTAAGCTGCCCTCGAACTCCTCCGAGCTTCCCCGAAGGTGAGCCTGGATTTCGTGACTCACAGTCCTGTCTTACCCTCGATACATTTTTTTTCTACATACCTCATACACACTACTACTGATATCGTATTCTAATTTTATTTTCACTTTATGTATTTCGTACTGTGCGCATTTGCGGATGAAAAAAATTAAAGTTCGATGTTTGGATCAACTACACTGGCGTGGTGGCATGCTGCCCGAGTCACTACAGGCATCTACCGGCGGCCGGAGCAACCCCTGACTGACCACCGGGCTACTTCTCGTGGTAACGGGGCCAACCCCCCCCCCCCTCCGACGATGTTCCTCGCCAAGCATTCATGCCGGATACCACGTTCCGGCCGAACAACCCTGGAGATTGGAACGATCCTCACGATTCCCTTTTTTTCGGCTCCTCATTTGTTTCTCCGATTTCACCATCGCTCGGGTTTATTTTTCTTCGTTCGCCCTCGTGACTCGTGCACGACTATCATCATCGTCATCTCCCTCTCGACTGGTTTTCTTCATCCCCCGAGAGGATCGAGCGCCAGCCGCGGGGCGAAAGAGCGAGCGGGACGGCGAGATCAGGGCCAACCCCGCGTAGCGAGGCCTAGTTAGTATGCATAGTGCGGGAATACGCCGGGAATGAAACGTCAACCCGAGACTCGTCATGCCCAGCCTCGTCGTATATGCTACGAGCACCCAAGATTCTTCCCCCCCCCCCCCCGCCCCTCCCTCTTTCGACCCCTCGCTCTCTTTCTATCTATAACCATCCCTCGACGAGCACGCTCGACTCCTTCGCCTCTTGACGTCGCGTTCGCGGGCTCGACATACGTGGGCTGAGCGGGGTTGCTCGTACTCATAGTCCGGGTATATATCGTAAAACGTCCCGTGGTTCCGGGAACCACGGCAACCCCCGGGACCATTCGCGATGCCTCCGAATGTTTTGCTCATCAGCCGACTTTAGCGGTCATCTATTGAATTTTTTTTTTTGCCGTAGTTATTCTTTTCAGTTGGGTTTAAATTCGTTCTTGAATTATGCCAAAGCTATCGAGGCATTTTCATTCAGGATTGAGTAGTATTGATAAGATATTAGAATTTGGCTTTGTGTTTATCTACATTATGGGCAGGTCTGTATCTGCGTATGACTCGACTGTGGTTTGCATGAGGATTCGATCAACAAATATGTATTCTAAATACTTTTCTAACCAAATAACAGTGATTGATTATCCTACGAAAATTTTAATTTCTACATTTTTCCAGTGATTATAAGTAATTTGAATAAATTAATATTTTACAATAAATTGTATTTGTGAGTTAGAATTGTATTGCATGATAATTTAGTGATAAAACTATGTTATACACATTTCTATTCAATAAATGCCAACTTCTACCTTGTGTATAAATGTGAAATAAAAAATTTGCAAATACGAGTGAAAAAGAAATTATATCAAAGATTCCTATTCCCAGAAACGTAGTTCAAGTGGTTGAGTCTCAAACGCTCATTTAGCCCCAATCGAATTTTACAAAGCGCACTTATTTCTGGCCAAAAGGCATCGAAAAGGGACTCCCGTGAGGGCGCATTAATCGATGGGATCAGCATCGCGTCACTCCGGCAATTAAGAACCGTAACAACGTAGTATATCTCGTAGTTGAAACGAGACGGAGCAAAGCGCCCCACACCCCTCTCGTCGAGCTGCCCGGAGGCTTGTTGGGAGAAAGGGGTTGATTGTTCCTGCGATCATCATACACACGCGGCGGAAAAGGGTCTCGTGACGGGATCCCGTGCACTGTATTACGCAGCGAGGGTGGCGATGGCGAATGTAGCAAGCTTGCTTGCTCGGTTAACAATGCTAATAATATCGAATCGGGTCGTTTCATCGTCGGCTACACGAAAGGGTTGATGAAAATGATATCAGAGAGGGAGAAGGACCCACGGCCACGTCGCGATACATCCGACTCTGTCTTTCCCGAAGTCAGGGAGTCAAAGGGTTCCGGGTTTTGCGAAGGAAACGAAGGAGAGCCAACCCCGAAACCCTTTCGACACGATGTCTCGCATCTATCACGGAGGGTCGTCGTTACAGGGTCGGACACTCTTGTAAATAGGGTTGCGTTCTCGTGGAGCGCCTCATCGTTGGCTCAATTAAACCTCATTCATGAAGAGCTAATTATCATCCCCTCGGGCGTTTTGCACGCTCCCGGGTCGCGTTATCACCACCCGTTGGCGTTTGAACGGCAGTCGGCGACGCGTATCACTCGTAATTCGTCGAATCGACGCTTTCGTTGGAACCCCGTGTGGTCAACTCGTTAGTTCCCGTTGTTTCGAAATAATACCGAGCCCCGGAATGAAATCAAATCTATCGGGACTGCAACGTGAAAACCTTTATCATGTGCTATTGATAAGCGAAAATACATAATTTATCGCGAATACTCGTATATAAATTACGGTTACGATTGTGACCGCGGTAGGGTGTAGACAAGGTAGCGGGGGTGTAACGATTGCGGGGCAGCGGGGACGAGGTTGATGGTTTTTCGGTGTAGATCGATAACGTCGGTTCGGAGTGCGCTCAACGGTTCGGCATTCCCAGATGCAGCTCGCCGGAGACGCAACGCGGTAGGGTGGTTCAGGGGGGGTGGGTATTGGAACTGGGCACCAAGATCATCTGCATACTCGTCCGTCGATGTAATCCCCGTTTCCATTGGTCTTGAGCCATCGAATTCTACTTCCAACTCCCGTCCTTCGTTCTCCATCTCCTTGTCCTTCGCTCCGCTCGGATTTGTCGAGAGTCTCGGGTGCCTGGTCAATTCGATCGTGGTAGCCGCGTGACGACAAGATCTCGAGCAAGTAAGTTTCACGCGCCAAGGTCCGAACGAACCGTTCTAACACCTTCGAGACTCCTGGGAACTACGGGGCGGACACGGTGAATTGCAGCGAAGAAACTAACGTGAACGAGATGGTCGGGGAAGCTGTGAAAGCTCCGGTGCGACGTGGAAGCGCGGTTCGGAGTGAACGAGGGGATGAAGGAGGATGCTGGTGTGCTCTCAATGGCAGACGGAGAAAGAAAAGGGGGAGGGCTGGTCGAACGGACAAGATAAATTCAAATCCGTGACGCCAGCGAGCCTCGAACCGCAAATCACGTTCCACTATTCCTATGTACCTTGAGGATCATCCCTCGTCGACACTGACCAACCATCTCACACTACCAGTCTTCTTACCCTTCTGTCATCCCTTTACTCATAGGTTATATCCAATGTACGGATTCAACAGGGGGTCACGTACATCCCTTCGTAATACTACATCGCTCCAAGACCCCTCCATACTTCTCGTGAAAACATCATTGCTTTTTTTCCTTTTTCTTGGTTTTTTGATAGGAATACGAGAGTAGTAAGATTTTGACGGTCTTCGTAAGCTGCGTTATTCCATTTCATTATTCATTCGGCGCAGCGCCGTCTCGAGTCGCACGCCCCAGAAGTGCCGGTGGCGCCACTTGAACTACGTTGCCCGACAAAATGCTGCAAAGATCGAACGATCGAAATGTTACCGTTTCTTCATTGTGACCTTTCTTCTGTTACACGATTAATTCACGATCTTAATATACCATCGGAATGAAAGAAATTTTTATTTGCAAAGAACGTGAACTAGTTTCGTTTCTCCTCGCGAACTCGTCACGTACGAGCTAGCCCGGTACGATACAGAAACTAGACCATAGAACCTGCATTACTGTAATACACCGTATAGATATATATATATATATATATATACGTACACGTTAGGCAAGCCGTTTAAAATAAACGATCCGAGCAAACGAGATGGGAATGGAAAATCACGGATCGCACGAGTAAACAAGGTTACGTACCCGGAATGTTAAACAATTTCATTTCGAATGGCATTATGTATTAATCTCGGTTACGTAGAAAATGTAATAATGATACAAAACGACGCACTCTACTTATCCATTCAAATATGAAAGAACGAAACCAACGATGCGATCGCTATGCGAAATAACGACGGCGAAAAATGGGGCGAGGGGTTAGGAGGGAGTTCGGTGGAATATTTAAAGAGTGCGGTTGGGACGGAACGGAAAATAAGAAGAGAGGAAGAGAGAAAGAAAGATAGAGAAAAGACGACGCGGGAATCGAACGGTCCCTCGACGTGCCGTGCCATCAATATACATGATCTATACACCATTTCGTTGTACGTTTCATCCAGCCCTTGGCTTCGTCCTTTCTCTCTATCTCTGTCCATCCCTCCGCGAGTTTCGATAGTCGCGCGTTTCTCGTGTGCGTTCTTACGAATGGAAATTTTCGCGTGTGCGTAATCCAGCATCCGTGCAAAAACCGCGCTTGGGTTGGTGTACGGACGTGGACGTCTGTGGAAACACACGAGAACGCGGACAGACCGCTCGGTCCGGATGAAACTTGCGGGGCAGCAGCAGCAGCCCCAGCAGCAGAACCAGCAGCACCAGCATCACCACCAGCAGCAGCAGCAGCAGCATCAGCAGCAGAAACGGATACCAAAGCTGGTACGCGAATGTGCTTCAGACGGAAGCAAGAGCGGATCCCTGGTCTCGCTCTATATATATGTGTGTGCGCTCGTTGCCGCGTTGGAGTATATAGTATTGATGTACCACAGAGCGTAGCCGCGAGAGCGAGGCAGTCAGGCAACCGCGCGCCGTGCCACGAAATTTGCATACATATGACGTCACACGCCCCGGCTCTAATATCTCCGGGGCTGCGATGGAAATTAAGTCCTGAATCGAGAGAGGGCGGGTGGGATGCTGCTACTGCCGCTGTTGCTGCTGCTTCTGCCGCTGGTTGCGGATAGAGAGAGAGCGAGAGAGAGGGACCGGATTGAGACCGGAATCGCTTTACGGTGCCGTACCATGACGAAATTCACGATCTCCACTCGAGTTACTCCTCCGCTTGATATATATAATATACATGTATACATATGTATACACGCGTGTAGCTGTACGTACCACTTCCGGTCCGTGGTTCGGTAACTACAATCTTTGCAGCACCGTTGATGGGCTACGTGCAAATATTTTTGAGATACGAGTATCGGGTTTGTACCTTGACCGATGTAAAATTCAAAGAGCGATTCCGCTAAATGAATAAAATTATCAAGTGGGTCGAGGTACGTAAAAATTGTACGAGAAAGATATACCATTTCGCCACGGACGACGGGGATTGTTTTTGAAGAACCGCGGAGTCATTTAAGGTTTCACAAAACCAAGAAAAAATATTTATTCATAAATATTTAGAATAAAAGTAGACAAAACGTTACAAAATTTTTATAAATGATTGATGTAGAAATAAAAAGATAGTTGAAATACAGGGTAAATTCGGTGGTGAAATACATATGTAAAAAAATGTAAACGCTTCGGTTTTTTTCGAGAGACTGATGGACGTCAATGATTTTCATGAATTTGGAAGTCGGCCATCGTCACGATTTACAATAGCGGTTTATATAATTCGCGGATCAGCGGCCAAGGCTTCCTCTTATATACATATATACATATATTATCTCCCCGCGGTTACCCGGCTGTTCGGCGATCTTATCTCGCGTCGGAATCTGCTCCGCGACGATCTATCCTCTCCGTTCTTGCCGCGCGTGCACCCTTCCACGAATAACGTTCACGGTCTCGGCTCCTCCAGTTTCGCGATGCCATTGACGTATACACATCGTCGGTTCGGGTCGAAGATTCGCCGTTCTTCTTCCCGATCGCGTTTGCCGGCTTCGCGTTCGCCGCACGCGGGGGCCCTTGTTTCTAATAGACGATTTGAATTTTTTAAATATATTCCGGGGTCTTCGAAAACCCAACGCGGGGTCCCAACCGGGTGCTGCTGGATTTTCGCTTCTGCTTTGTACCTTCGATCCCGAAGAACGGATCGCCTCTTCTCTAATTCTCTCCGTTCATTTCTTCGTTTTGTTTTACTACTTTAAGAAAATAATTTTAATTCTTTTTTTCTTTATTTACTTTATTATTGTGGGATTCGGGAGGGAACCCTTTGGCGAAAAATAATGGAGAGTCCGTGTTCGTTCGGAATGGTTCGTTGTCGTGGTAAGGAGAATGATTTTGAAATATTTGTCGCCAGGCATAAATTCGAAGGCGGCAACGTCGGCTCATACTTAAATATGGGCTGGCTATATATGTATATATGTTTTTTTAATTTCATTTTTTCTTTCGTTTATTTATTTCGTTCGGTCTTTCTGTCTCCATTGGCTTCTGGTGCTGCCGAATCTTCGTCTTCTTCGTGATTCTTCGTCTTTCTTTTCTTTCTCGGAGTCGTCGAACGCCGCTCCGGTGGCTGTCGAGTGGTTGGCCGCAGCAGCAACATAAGCAACAGCAACAACAGCAGCAGCAGCAGCAGCAGTTCTTCGGGCAACGACGCGATCGAGCTTCCTCCATCCACGTCCTCTCATTCTTTTCGGGTCCCGACCTCCATTGTCTCGCGAGCGCTAATAAACTATCCCCCGGGCCACCCCCGTGTATAGATATCCATTGTTATTATTTCAGTTTCGAATGGTTTCGCTTACGGTTGAGATAAAGAGTACGGAATAAGAGAGAATACGGTGCGGGGCCGGTCGAAAGCCGCTGTGGATGTACCGAAAGATCGAAGAGCCCCCCGGCGACATGAGGGCCCAGTCGCGTGTGTGTGCCTTATGGAATTCCGATGCTCTTTATCCATCCCCCAACTACATAGCTCATTTCATTTTCTTCTCTCTACCCTTCGATACCCATGTTACCCTTATTGCGACGGTCATTATTCATATTATTTTGCATTTTGCCGTAGCCGAGACGTTACTTTATGAATTTACGAACGGGACCACACCGACGTTTCACGGACACATGCCGATTTAACGGCATGAACCGAGATATTGGGCGAATGAAGAAGGAAAAAACGAGCGGGAAGTCGAAAGCTGCTGACTGATGCTTGGTCCGAATTTGAGGTAATGCAAGGAGTTTGTTTGTGGGAGAAACTACTTTTGTAAATTCTGAATCATCATTCTGAATCTTCAGGGTCATTTTGCACCCTTATTTTGTTGCATTTTGCAAAGAGAAACACCCAAACAAAGATTACATACGGAAATTTTTTGAGAAACTATTTTCTAAAAGTTTTCTCAAATTGTTCCCAAAAATCTCGGTGGCAAAATTTCTCATCAAAGCTTCCTTCGCGAAAAACCAAAACACTCACAATTCCATCACCAACGGCGGTAAAACAAGAAAAAACAAATATCTCTTCAATAACAAAACAACCGGAGGCAACAAAAAAAAATTAAAAACAATACTCGCAGCTGTGTCGACGAAACGCGATTACAGCGTCCGCGGTGAGAAAATGGCGCCAAAGCACATATCGTCAGCACGTAACGTTATAAATTTCCGAGAGTAAGGATCAAACCACAGGAGGTACGTGAATCTTCAAGGGCGTGGAGGGGGTGAATTAAGATTGCCATCTGAGAGAAGAAGATCCTCGCCAAGGGCTGGTCCAGCCGTGTACGTTCCAAATTATATTCCACGGTTGTGCGCGCGCACAAACGCGGGTTATAATGATAATCGCGTAATAATCATAACTGCTGATAGCGCGAACCCGAGAAGCGTTCTTGGTGTGTAACGAACCGAGAAAAGGTTCGCAAGACGGGAAGCTGCGCGAGGACGAAGCGACGAGGGACGAGGATGACCCGAGTCAAGAGAGAGAGAAAGAGAAAGAGAGAGAGAGAGGGAGAGAGTGAGAATGAGAGAGACCGAGAGATGGTTCTTTTTATCCATCTCTCTTGCTGTCTCTCGCTTCGAGTAAAACAGGAGCCGCACCGACTGTGTGATGTGAACACACGCAACGCAACGCAGCGAAGCTGGTAAAAAAATAACAAAAAAGAAAAACAAGTAAAAAAAAAATAATAGCAATGATAATAATAATAATAATAATAAAATAAAAACGAGAGAAAAAAAAGTAGCGTCTTTCGCCCTCTTCACGGGGTAATATGAGAATCTCGTATAGTAGTGGCTAAGATCTAATCTCGCGGGTGCGTCTGTCCGCGGAAAGAAGAAACACTAGACACACGAACGCACCATGAGAGAGGTCGTGCGGGGGATATAGTATAACGCGTTCACGGGCGTCCTACGACCGGGACCCAACAGCATCAAAAGCCAAACCACCGAGAAGTAAACGGGGAAAGATGGAACGACACTACGAGTTCCGTGGACCCTATGCCGCTTGTTCGTGGAAGAAGGTTTCTCTATGCTCTTTCCCTTGTTTCGACTTTTTTTTATTTTTTATTATTATTATGTAAAAAAAATTTTTTTTATGAATTAATATATTCGCGGAAGGAGCCTCAGGTATGGAGTCCCCGGCGAGAAGCAGCTTCTGTCGGTGTCGATCTGATCTTCGTCGATTTTTAGTCGCCAGTTGGAAGCTCGCTATTTGAAAAGTCAATACGAGACTATTTTTTAATTATTTTTTTTTTACCGTCGATAGTACAATATTTTTTTCTGTATAAATAAAATTGATTGTATAAAATTAGCTCAATTTTATTGCATAACGAATTCTTCATTTCCCCTAGAAAGACATTTTTCTCACCAAAAAAATAGCCTCCTGCGTGACACCCAAAGAATATTCCCCAAAAATTTGCCGATAAGCATAAATGACCAAGAAATCCTCACAGATTTTACAACACGAATGGAATATAACGCAGCGTGTTCGCGAACGCGGAGGGGAGCAGGCCCTTCGGTTTTGGAAATTATCCTCGTCGTGCGATCGAAGGATCAGATATAAATCCGCTGCACTACCGTTCGCCCGTTCGACTTCGTTCCTTCTGCATCCCCGTTTCGCGTGCATACGCAGGACGCGAGCGAGGAGAGAGGTTCCAGCGAGTTTATCACCAGCCGGAACAGTCGAAACAGCGCGGAGCAACGAAACGCATCCATGTACATACATAGACATATATGTATGTATATAGCGATCCCGAGCGAATGCATTATGGTCGAACGGACGAAGCGAGGCAGCCGACGCCCTGCGCCGTGACACGCCGCACACCGGAGATAGCGATCGGTCTTTTGTTTCCGTTTCATCCCTCGTCGCATCGCACCTCTGCCGCTGCCTCGCGCTTTATCCACCCCCTCCGCTCCCCACAGCCCAGCCTTCGTTCTGTCGTTTCTGCGCCTTATTCTCCTCTCCCCCTTCCCCCACGATTCCCTGCTGCCGTTGCGTTCTCCCTGCCGAACAGTCGATGCATTAATTCCCATTTTAGTTCGATCGATTATCTCTCTTTTGAGTCCGCACGGGCGCCCTCTATGCTAATTACCGGTTACCGGCTCGCGCTGCACACACCGCAAAGTGGCTGAAAATTCGGTAGAATGACTGCTTCGAATTCGTGAAAGAAGAAACGAAATTTAAAAGGAAAGAAATTTAACTATGTCACCGTCCCACCCGTTGCCCGTAATTGGAATCGGAAGCGAGAGTCATCGAAGAGCACCGGCTACACGCCCAGCATGTTGAAAACGTTGGTTTCCACGCTATTTATATCGTGCCGGAAGAGCTGCGCGACATTTGGGCGGCGACGACGTTTTTCCACCGGTAAACTACGGGACTGCGGGGACGAGAACGATTTACGATGCGAGATACGAGCTATGTTAACGTGCGTATCGTTATGTGAGAATTACTGGCCGATTTATCGTGGAATTTTCACGGTAGCCAGAAGTCCGTGACACTTGTTTAAGTAGATGCAACGATGATTGTTCAGCGAAGATTAATTTAATCGGTCTGTCACGCTCGAAGGAGCGTGTGGCAGAGTGCATAAATCTTGCGCAGCGGTCCGTACTCGCATCAATTACGTCGTCGCGTGGAACTCGGGCTGGCGTTGTAGCTTCGGAAACGTGCAAATTCTTGGGAGATCCTTTGCTTCCGGTGCTCGATGTTTCACTCGGGCGTTTGAATGGTGTTTTTGCGGAAACGCGCGGGACGGACCGTCGATTGACGCTATTGGAGGGGGCGAAGCGCGTGCGCGAATATTCGTGATTATTATTGGCGGCGGCTCGCGCTTGCGGTGCTGGCAGAACGGTGCAGCCAATCATGGGGCGAGTTTGGAGCGCGCGCGGTTCAAAATGGACTAATTTTTTATCTCGTTCGCTGTCGATTTTTATAATTAGTTGGTTGAGGCTTCGCTCTTAAAAATGTTGTTTTATAGTGAAGTGAGAAAAAAGAGGTTGCATTTACCAATTCTTTTGACAATATTATTATTTTTCGAATATCTTATTCCATTCTGCCTATACTATGTTATATGGTATTATATTGTATTATGTTATCGTCAACGATATAGAATTATTTCACATGTATGATTTGCGGTATTTTATTTTTTATCGTGTTTATTATTTATTATATGTTATATGATATTATATTATATCATAGTCAACTATATAATACTATTTCATATTCATGACTTACATTATCTATTCTGATCATTTTATCCATCACACAATATTACATTTCTGTTGTGAGTACCTCAAAATTTCGTAGAAAATAAAAACAAAACGGAAAACATTGTAAAATGTTCGCTTGAAAATCTCGTCACTGTTCTTCTGATGCGAATTAAATTCCGAGATCAAACGATTCCAATCAATTCTAATTTTTCTTCTAACGGCTGTGAGTTCTAGCGATACCGACGCTTCCTCCCGCTCGTTCATTCACTGGACGCCGATATGAAACTAGCATCGTAAATTGAATTTTCGTCCCTTTTGCGCGTTACGCAAGACCAACGCCGGCGACGAGCTCGCGCGTTCTCTCGCCTCCGTGTCTCAGCAGCTACAATCTCACTCGTCTCGACTATCTTCGTCCTTCTCGTTCAATTGTGAGACTCGTAGACGCGAATAGCAGGTAAACAGTCGGCTGCAACCGCGACAACGTCTCGGCGTAAATCTAAAAGGCAGACTTTATGGTAACCAGCAAACGGAGCCTTGACATTCGGACTTTTCCACAGACTCGATGGCTTTGTCCTTCTTCTTCGCTTTTGTTCGTTTGGTTTTTTATTCCTTTATTTCTTTTCTCTTTTTTGATAACAGGATTGCGTAAATCGATGATCGATCGATCGCAATTTTTATGACTTTATTTATACGATCAAGTTTGTTTGTTCCTTTATCAGAGTACAATTGTCTTTTTACGTGCATTGAAATTTTTCTTTTCATTTAAAACTCTCCTTCTCCATTAATTATTGTGATTATAAATCGAGCAAGCAAAAATGTTGCAAACAAAAATTCTATTTTATTTGTTGACTCCTTCAAATTTTATTGAATATAATATATAATATAATATCATACTATTTTATTCGAATTTCGATTCGCACTAACTCTATCAATTTAATGCTAAATGCCAAAGATGCCATTTTTTGCTCGGATTACAAGTTTGTTTGTTTTCGAAAAAAAAAATAATAATAATTAAATTAAAATAAAAAATTAATCAAATTAATTGAAATAATTACATTTAGGCTACTACTCTGAAGATTAAAAATTTAATTTAATTAATTGATCAATTATTACATTTCATAAAATGTATTTAAATTTAATTTAAATTGATATTAAACGCATATCGGAGTTTCTAGCTCATCGTGTCGTTGTTTTTTGGTGTAACGACAACGAGTGACTGCCACTGGCAGTGATCTCACTGCCTCGTGAGATCTTCCGAGAAGTGAATATCAAAAACCCCGACCAGACCGAAAACGCCGGCCACAGCGAGGGAACTCTTGCGTTTCGTTGAGTTGACCACAAACGAAACGAGAGACACGAAAAAAGGGATTCGCACAGAAATAAACGAGACAAAGAAAATGCGAGAAAGAGAGCAAGGAAGAGACCTTGAGAGGAAGAGAGATGTTGAAAGAATAATAATTCGTGAAGCTGCGGGTGCATTCGGAGTCGACGCCGGATCTCTGCCGAGACAAAGCTGAAACAAAATTGCGGTACCTGCCAAAATTGACTGGTCTTCGCTAGAGTGCTAGCTTCAATGCGACCATTAATTTAATTTCGAGTCCGGATGTGCACGTTGTCTTCGTCATCGTTGGCGTTGGCTCATCGAGCCGTAGGCCTTAAATTTACAAAACCGTCGATTCATCCTTCGGTTGCTTTTGTCGTGAAAAAAGTGCATGACGAGAAACACTTCTATGGTTCTAAAAAAACAACCCAATTTCACAATATTTTTTGTTCCCCGGATAATAATTTCATTTTCATTATTCTCTCGATAAATAAATTTAGGCGAATTCAAAACAATTAAATAATTAACAAAATGGCGAAAATTCGTCGGAACTCCTGAACGTTAATTAAACTTTTTTTTTTAATGTCGCTTTTCAATCTTCAATCGAGTGTCAAGTTACTTACAATCTAAAGCACCGAGTGAGTCGTACACTCCGACGAACCGGCTGAGTACGTGCTCTACTCTTCTTCTCATCAAAATCCTTCCAGGCTCTTTCGTTCATTCTTCGCGTACCCGCTCCTCAGTTTTCTCCGCAAACGACTATCTCGTTTGTAACGTTTGAATGTGCCTACGAAACTCCAAAGCCGCGTCTCGCCCGCTTTATCCATAATATTATCTTAATTTCCTCGGCTTTGTCGTAAAAGAAAAAAAAACCGAAAAAAAAGAATAGAAAAGACAAAGACAAAAAAAATTAACAACAGCAGCGAAGAAGGAGAATATGACCCATTCGGGTTTTATATGTGAAACGAGCGAGAGTAAAACTCTTGGACGGATGACGAATGGTTCCGGCCTAACATAGCGCGCAGTCTCGGTTGGAACGTGATGATTCTACCCTCCTAGACCTCGTTTTGTCGACGAACATCGCGCGAGATGACCGAACGACTCTACACCTTTTTCTGAACCGTCCGCACGCCCTACACGCACTCACACACAAGCGCACGTATACAAACCTACAAATCTACGCACATAAAAGCACAAACACAAACACAAAAACACGCACGCGCGCACTCGCGCGAGGGCGCGCACACACGGACACACACACGGCTGGCCCTTTTTTATCGGTCCTTCTCGCTTTCAAGATCGCGCTGTCCGATTAAGAAACGTAACCGGCCCTCCTCACCTCGTCTCTGGCTTCTAACGTCGAGCCGACTCTATACCGCGAACGCGTCACATGAATGAAACTCGTTGAACGACGAAAATACGTGAAACATGCGTGGCGCTATTATCTACACCACGATTTTTCTCTTCATCGCTCTCTCTCTCTCTCCCGGTTCCTCTTCGCGTCGCTTTTTCACGACCACACATATTTCCACAGAAACTCATGACTTCTTTGAATATTAAAATTCGTCGGGCGACACTCGTGAGATTGAGGGATAACTGCGGGTAACGAGTAATTCGACAATTTCGAATTATTTCGCGTCGTGAGTTTGAATCTCTGTGTGGAACGTGGTCGAATTGCAGGGGTGGGGGTAAGTAACCGGACTGGTGGAGGAAGCGGTTTGAGAGTGAAATCGTTTGTAGAAAACATGAGCCAAGGTAAAAACGAGTAGTAGAATATGTAAAATCAGGGATCACGAGAACTCCTGAATTTGTCCATTAATTTGTTAATCGACCAATTCACTAAGATTGTGAAGACAAAAAAATCTCTAATTTTGTTTCTGACTACACATTTCTACACATTTATCTGAAGTGGGCGTGTTCGTGGGCACGATCTCACTCCACGCTGCTTATAGACCTATGCATTCATGTTCACTAAACTACATTATTATTATTATCAATATATACCATGAGTGCATTCATCGTGCGGCTGTGGCTGCTAACATATTAAGAAACAAAGGTACACAAATATACATACATGCAGTCAAATACCTTTCCACCTTCTATCCCTTTCTTTCCGTGCAACAATCTCCATCAGACATCTGGTTATGAATAATAAATGAGAGTACGCAAGTTAAACCAGGCGACAGACGGTAGCGGGATGCTTTTCGATGTGTATAATAACAAAATGACCATGACAAAACCATTGAAAAAATGTGTAGTCCATCGATCGAGTCATTGTCAATTTAATCATGTAAAAATATGGTTTCCCTCCTCAAAATCTCACTCGTTTTATCTTATTTTTCATTTCTTTCCTTTTTTCTTTTCTAACAATGCGACGAAAAGAATAGACGGAACGAATAAGCCTTGGAGAATGTAATAGAGGTAAAAAACTTGCTAATTTGCCGTCTCAATGTGAGGAAAGGCGAACACTTTGGCAGTGGTTTTGAATGTAACGTTACTCGAATAGTAGCAGAGGAGAAGGTTAGACGCGGTGTGAATTTAAATGGTTTCGCTTCAAATGGCGCCTCTTGTCTAACGCCGGGATCTTTCTCACGTAGTTTATGCCTATACCGTATATAACTGAGTTGAGTTCATACACGTGTATTACACGCATGTAATTCGCTTGGAGACAGCGCGCTGTCTCGGGAAGTCGTTTTCGATTTGAGGAAAGTTCGTAATGGTATAATCTCGTTGTCGCGGCCATGATTCAGAATATCCGTCGACTGCAGAGATGGGCATTTATTCAATGGTAATCTACTTGAAATGATTTTGTTACTAAATTATTATAAATTATAATAACTATTAAATATTATAATTAATTGTGAAAAAATAATTTATTCAAATTATTCATTATTCTTGCAGAAATGTGAAATTGTTAATTGTTCCATGATAATTTAAAAAAAGGATTCGGTGATTTGACGATGATAACCAATTTATTTATTCATAAAGGTTAATTATAATTGATATAATGATCACAACAGAACCCTTCAACGATACACAGGGTTTAAAGTATTTAGTGATTCAACGACTATCACCTTCGATATTACATACGGGTCCCTTCAATTTTCTCAACGCTCTTTTTTATTTTATTCGCCCATAAAGGTTGATTATAATTCACAAAACGATCACGGGGGAACCATTTAGCAATGTATCGGATTTCGACCATTCGATGATTCAACGACGTTCACCTTTGTTACAACAGACGGGTTGTTTTAATTTTCTCAACGCTCTTTCTTCAGCTTATTGATTCGTGAAGTTCAATCATAATTCATATAATAGGTACAAAGTAATTGAATATTACAATATATTACCATAAATTGGGTTGGCCTCAATGAAATCGAGCTAATTTAATAAAGATGATTGGCTCCATCAAAACCGAAATTCGATATGGCCAAATTAACCGTGAATATGAGTCAAGCATATTGTCCAATCGAAAAAAAGCGTTTTCGGTTAGCTCAATTTTACACACCGAGAACCAAATAGATGTTTGTCGTCCACCTGTCTATACGGGCTTTTTTCACGACCCCACAACAGAGGCGTTCGCCAGTTTTCACCAGGCGACGCATTCGCTTCATCTACGTGGACGTCGATTATACGGTCTACGACTTCACAGAACCCCAAAAAAATTATTATTCACACACTAACCGCCTTTTCCAACTCCGCCATTGTTGAGGCCGCGTTAACCAATTAAATACTAAACAATAAAATTTTATCAGCCCTCTCCCTGCTTCTGTAATCCAACGAAAAGTAATAAATTTATATTTAAAAAAACGTCAATGATATAATCCATGTAGCGACGAAAAATCGAAACGGCCCGAAGAGATCGCGTCTTGTTCATTCTCGTCTTCGTTTCCCTTTCTCTCCTCTCGGATTCGTTCGTTCTCGGTTCGTCCTTGTTCCGGAATTCATTGCACCGGCGAAGGACAGAGACTCGCCGCTTTAGCCACAGTGGAAACGATAAATCGTCGAGAGGGTGAACGCGGGCGTCTCGTAGATCGCAATTATGAGAGGCCACAAGCCCGCGGGAGCCCGCGCGACGTACGCGCGGCCCAGGTCCACACCGCGCGGAATCGCGATGGTCCATAAGAAAGGGCGAGTGGGACCACTGTTTGAGATGAAGATAAAGTATGGGGAACGCACATTTTTTCGTTTCGTCCTAACGGGGCGCGTTTATAGCGCCCCGAGTTTTCATTATTCCTCGTGCATTTTTCACGATCGGATCTCTTATTCCCGAACGCACGAGGATCGAGGATCTTCGGAGACGCGATTGATGCGGTCTTGCGTCTGGCGTAGCATTGTGCTATTAATTTATAGAACAAGGGAGCTGCGTTCTGTCGAAGTTTTGGGTCATTTTAAATCTTTCTGTGTAGCGTGAAATATTTCTATGGTAATTATTACATCGATTATTGTTAACTTTTATGGATGAATAAAATGAAAATGAGGGTTGGGAAAATTTGAATCACCTGTCTGCCATATCAATCGTGATCATCATTGAATTATCAAATACTCGAAACTCCATAATTTGTTCATTGGTTCCATTGTGATCATGATATGAATTATATTCAAGCTTTATCAATCCCTGATGGAATCAAACCCTTTCCCCAGATCGCGGCTATTCCCTAAATTCACGTAAGAATGGATTCGATCTAACACAAAAAATGTATTGAAGATATTTGACAAGTGCGATCCAGAGTATCCTGGCTATGGAACAACTTCGACAAATCTAAATATCAACACAAGTATTAAGTTCAATAGACGAATCAGATACCTCGTTATCCGTTTCCCTTGCCATTTGACGGATCCAAAATTTTCGTTCGCCAAAACACACGAGACGTTAATCAATAATGCCAGCAAAACTTAACACAAGTAAACTGTAAAAACAAATAAATTTATATATCCATCAATAATCCCATCATCGACTCCAAAATAGACATTGCAATGATTTCAACCCTCTCTCTAGTTTTCACAGTTCCATACAAATTTTGAAAACACTCAAACACACATCCTCTCAAAAGGATATCATCAATCCTTCGAATATCACATTTCACCGCAAGAATCATAAATAAAGTCCCGATCACATGTTCGTTTTTAGGCGACTCGTGATAAAATAATCGTTAAATCAGCAAAAAAAAATTACGCTGATCGAGCCCGTGCTTCCACGGCTGTACTTATTCCAATCGGTCGTAAGAAAGATCCGTTGCGTCTGGTGATGCTGCTTAGCACACAAAGAAAGTTTGAAAAGTACCTTTTTTTTGCTAGACAACTTTTTGCGAGGATCCTCGAACGAACGTCGTCCGGTTCCTGGCTGAAACAAGCCAGGATGAGAAGGATTCCTCATTCCGAACTACTCTAGTGTAGCAGCAAATCCTTCTCCGCTCTCCCTCTCCTCCTCTCTTTCTCGCTCCTTCGCTTTCGCTCTCTCCCGGTCAAATCCTCCCGGTCAACTTCTGATCAACCGGACCGCAGGCTCGCCCTCCCGCATGCTAATGCACAGACACGCACGAAGCGCAACTGTTCTCGCGACCTTCCGTCGTGTCTACCTTCGCCGTGTGTCTCTCGATTCGTCCCTTAGCTCCTGTCCCGCCGTCCCGGCCTATCCGGCTGCTGCGGATGCTGCGTCTGCTCGCCCGCCTGAATCTCCGCGGCCGGCCGTCCAGCCTTCGTCCATCGGTCTTCTCTCACTATCCCTCGCTCTCCCGGCCCTCGCCCGGCTCTCTCCCTCGCTTCTTTACTTTGCCAAATTTGATTCACCAACGAGATTCGATCTGACGTTCGATCGCTTCTTGTATCGTCTATTCCACGCGGTGCCCATCCACGGTAGCACACACCCGAGACCGGTAGCCGCGCGCCCGGCCCTCCTCTCGCCGCCCATCTTCGCTCGGT
The DNA here is from genome assembly GCA_963971145.1 of Sussaba pulchella. NCBI lineage: Eukaryota > Metazoa > Arthropoda > Insecta > Hymenoptera > Ichneumonidae > Sussaba > Sussaba pulchella. The sequence continues at coordinate 963,955 of OZ020173.1, forward strand.
CTCTTCACGATCGTATCGATGAGAGGGACCACCCTAACCAACTGTCGCTACCGAGTAATAAAGACAAATTTTCTTAAAAATCAAAACATCTTTCAAATTATTCATCCTTCCAGAAAAATCGATTTAAAAAAAATTTTCTACGTGAAATTGCGTGAGGGGATGATAACGAAACAATGTACGATGGACCAAAACTCGATTTTGCAGATCTTCGTTGTTATCGCTGATTAAAAGAAATAAATGAATAAATATTCAGTTGAGAAAATCGGCGGTGTTGGTCCGTGAGTTTACGACAAAGACGAAACTGGGGGGAGGCAGACGCGAGAGGCAGTCCCGGACTCGGATCGTAAGTGGCCAAAGACGAAATGGAACGACGAACAGTCGCGCGACAGACGGAGGCAGCCACGAGATCCTTCGGGGCCCCATTGTCCGCCCATAGCCGTTTAAATTTGAATCGTCGAGGAATCTGATCGTTTATTGTTTAAATTTGTAGACTCGGTCTTAATTTGAATTTAAGATTATTCGCTGAAGCGTTGCGAGATACCGCAACCGACGAAGACGACGACGACGAACGTCGGAACGACGATGATTTGACTTGGTGATGATCGTCAACAACAGCTCCGCTTTCAAACACTCACACGAACACACACAGGTGCGCACATACACCGCATTTCTACCTTAATTTCGAATCGTATCGACTTATGTGAGGACGTTCTTACATGTAATTTCTGTATTTCATAGCCGCTCAAATTTTTTTTTCGGTTCTTACATTTATCACACGAAGGATTAAATTATTAAAAGTATTTTTTTATTTAGTATTATTTCAATAGCGTATATTTAAGAATAGAGTGATGTTTTCTCAGTGGATAAAATCGATATTGACAGCTTCCAAACCTTCGAACCTAACACCACCTTATCCTATCGCTCTAAAAATCCAATTGCCCGGACACAATTTCATTACTTACAAAAAAATTAAAGGAATAATTTCTCTTATTTTTATTTTCGCGAATAATTGTCACGATTGTAGTTGATTCAAATGGAATATGGAATCTCATCGGGTATCGCGATTTCACGGTGGTCCAGAATTCCGACTGATATTTCAACATGTCCACGTTCTATCGCATAGAGATTTGTTTGCCTGGTATAATCACGGGTGACCCCGGCAGCGAGACATTTGTTATTCCGACTGTACTTATCTACATGGAATACCAAACAGGGAGTGATCGCGCGGCGAGGGCAGGCCGCAAGTCGCTTTTCGTATATGTACACCAGACTCCGGGACTCTCTCTCTATCTCTCTCCATCTCTCTCTCTCTCTCTCCGTCCCCGCTTGTACTCTCCGCTTGAATCCGCGAGGCTCGCCGACTGACTGACGTTAGTCAATCAAACGAGAAGGAAAAAATACTCACCTTGGCAAGCACGAGGCGTCTCGCTGCGTCTCCTCCATCGTCGTCTCGCTCGTTTGAACGGTCACAACCGTTGAATTCCGAACAACCGGCCGCGCGCTTTCGGACTCTCGGTGATCTTGTTTCCAACGACCGGCTCGAAATCGAGGTCCGACCCTCCGCCCTTCGTTCTCCGCGTCCGATGGCGCCGCGTCCGCGCGGTGCAAAGACGTCCTCTCTTACTTCGACTCGAATCCAGAAAACCCGGATGGCTCTCTCTCGCGTGTGTCTCATCGCGCTTCCGAGGCTCGACGAGTTCCGAGCATCCTTCGGTGTCGCCTTACCTTACACCTTTCGAAAACCCTGATCTTCGCTCTTACGATGTAACGCTTTTTTGTTTTAGATTGACGTTTTTTGGCAACCGTATTGGGCGACGCTGCTGACGGGGATGGGAAATTGGTTCGATAAAAATAGATTTGCAATGGTTTTATTATTAAATTATCGTATATTGTGATTGTTATTAAATATTAGAAATAATTGTGAAAGGATAATTTATCCGAGGAGGTAATCACGCGTGCAATCTGGTGTGGATGAGAGAAGTAATCGTCAGTAATCATTTTTGAGTTTTTTGTGTAACCCCGTATTTCTCTTATGCTGTAATTATGGTTAATCTTCAAGAAAATGTATGGAATCTTATGTAATCGTGAAAGTTTACAAAAAAATTCGTGTATTCTTCATGTATTCTCCATATATCCCTATGTGTTCGCGTGCTCATATGTAATCTCATATGAATGTCACTTTAGGGCGCATTGCAACGGCAACGGCAGTCATGACAAAATGTATGCTTAACTTCGAAACAATTATCCGCCCGCGACCTCGCTGTTCCCCTACCACAGAAAATAACTGTAAAAAATATTGTCAAAAATGTCGAAATAGTTAACAAGAAAAAACGCAACAATAACTCCGTCAAAGCTGAGACGAAATAACTAAAAAAAAAAAAATAACGTCCATACATATACCCACACAGTATCGCTCTAGTTCCAGCTTACCCGAACTCCGAAGAGACGAGGATGGCATCGCGATTGCCTAATTGAATTAAAGTTTGATCGTTCGGCCGGGTTCGCTCCGGTCTTTCCGACTTCCGTACGAGTTTTACGGCTACGTCCGCGACTCCATAATGGAATAATGGAGGCACCGAAACGAGTCCTAGGAAAGGCCCGAAAGAGGCAAGTCGAAAAACCGTCCCGAGACAAACCCAACCGAGAAAGAACGAGCCAAAAAAGGACGGAAAACCCGGGCGACGCAGTGTTTGTACCGGGTTAGCAGGTGACGCCGTGTGTTCCACTTGATCCTCCATACCTCATTCTACTCCACTCCCTCACACGCATGCACAACCCACCCACACACAGCGATAACCGCGCGGTCTTTTCCTTGGTCGGGAATAAATTTAAATTTGGCCGAGCGCATCTGTTGCGCCCGTCGGCGGGCGGATTAATTAGGGACGCATAAACGTCCCCATATTATACGTCGTATACATTCAGCCCACACATTGACGCGTATGTAAAATACATGTATACGACGATGTACGAGAGACGCAGTCAGGCTCATTTGTATCAATGCCAGAGAGTGAGAGAAAGAGAGAGAGAAAAAAAGCGAAACGGAAATCGTTTTGCGCGGGTGTGCACCGAAGAGCAGAGCTATGGCGTATATAAATGAGGCGAGTGGATGTTCAGGTATTCTCTCAGGCGGCACCCCCGCGCGCGCGAGGCTATGTACGGGTTCTATATCCTCGGGGCTTGCCAGACGCGAATGGGAACACGAGAAGGAGAGCCGGACGAGAGACGCCCGACGAGAGAAATTAAGCGAATTTGTATTCGCGAATTATTCATAATTGAGGGGGCGCCACTTTGGTGGATACGAGGGCCATAGGAATATATACGCGTATACACGGGAAACGTAAAGAAGGACGTGAAACGTTGCTCGGTCCGGGTCGGCATCGGGGAGATGCCGAAGAGACGAAGATGCAACGCGAATACGACCGTTCGCAGACTGTACGGGATGGCGATAACTGTATCGCTCGATGGCACGGATCAAACGACCGGTTGCTCTTTTGTTCGTTAATTCGATTGTGTGGAAATTTGAATGTGAAATTGACGCCCGGGCCGACTCTGGCACTCTCGTGGGTTACGAGCGATTGCAATCGCAGATATACCCCCGAAGGGCTTTGCCGAGAGGGTTGGTTGCGATGCTGCAATTGTACTGTACAATTGGGAACTGTTTCGTAATGACTGTTTATTGATGTATATTTTAATGAACGGTTTTTTTGGTTTGTTTTTTTTTTAGAAAAGGCGTGGAGGGCTCTGCAGTCATTTTTCATTAGCTATTAGCTGTAGTAGCCATTGAAGCTATGTTTAGGACACGCAATACGAATTTTTTTAACTTGACACATTTGCTTGTATCCGAAATAGAGTTATCCTTATGTTTTGCGTAAACTATTGTTGCTACAGTGTTCGTTATGATTTTATTTTAATGTACTAAATAAAAGCTATATTCTAGAATTTTTGCCGATTTTTAAAAGTAAAATGGTCTCAATTTATTTTGAATTGTATTTGAGAAGATCTATTGAAAAACAACTCACTCGATGGAGTGAGCAAAGAAATGTCGACCTTAAATTTTTGATTTTTTTAACGTTACTATTTCTGTTTTTGGACCATCGATCTACGTCCGTGTACCAAATTTCATCTTGATCGTCACATAAGTGATATAATAGAAGAGACTAACATCCAGACAGACAAACGAACGGTTGAATCGACTGAGTCCAGGCCGTGAGAGTTCCTAAACTTCTATGTCACCCTAAAAATGAGAAAACTGGGCTTTTCATGGTTCGAAGCTTCGATGAATGAATTTGTTGCATTTTTTTTCAAAAGCAAAGGTTTGAAGCCTCGATGAATGAATTTGTTGCATTTTTGTTAGAGTACAGCGATGTGTTCGTCCGCTGGATATCGAAATACGTTCTAATCCATCAGCGTAAAATAATGATAAATATAATACACTAAAGTTAATCAAAGAAAAATAAATAAATACAAAAAACACAATCAACAACTCACGCCACAGTACGAGTCTCCGTAAACACTTGGGGTGGCTTCGTCGCGATATAGAAGAAGAAAAAGAAAAATAGTTCCGTGTCGCGAGGAGTTAGAGAGTTAGTACGAAGCGTTGGACACGACGTCGGAGGGTGAAACCCGCTGGTGCCGCTGATGCTTTTAAAAAAATGTACTTTGTAACTTTATAACTTTTTCGAGGCTTACGTAGCCAGACAGCGATAAGATACGACCGCAGACGGTAGTTGCCGCGCTTGCTTTTTCTCCTCGGGGGTTCTTAATAAATTAAACAAAATTAGCCCGTCTCACTCCGTCGCCCCGGATAAATTAGATGACGCGGAAAAACAGACGGGGAGCACTCGCTTTTCCAACCTAAAAACCCTCTGGCTCGCTCTACTAATTTACCAACTTTTTAATTTTTATCTTCTTACCTCACCGAAAAATAAACAAAAAAATTCTACCTTCGTTGACGTAAAAAATGAGGAAAAATTAATTACATTCCGGGAATGTCGAAAATTCCTTGGATAACTTTTTTTTCTCGGAATTAATGAGACTTGTCGAGGGGGTTGAAATTTTGTTGTTCCGGTTTGGACATCGGAACCCGAGAATCACCCTCGGTCTTCGTTTACATTGTTCCGATGTGCCCGTACGTCGGAAATTAATCTTCTCCCGGCGATCCGAAGCCAAGGGGTGAGAATGAAGGGGATGAAACAGAAAAAAAAACGAAAAAATCGGGATTGGCGATTGCAACGGGGGCTGAAGAGGTTGACGAAAGAGTGAGAGAAAGGTTTTGTGATGCAGCACGAGAGCTGTAAGGACGACGACGCGTCGCAACGAAAGCACACACTTGGGTCGTGGAGGAGCGAGCCGAGACGAGCGAGGGGGTGCGAGAAATATGAAATATGGAGGCGAGTGAGGACCGTGCCGGAGAGCCGGAGAGCGAGAAGCCTCCCCCTTCGTTTGTTCGTTCGTCGTTTTGTTTCAAACGGGGGATTGCGGCGGGGGATGGGGGAGGTGAACGTCAACAGGGTCGTTTGTCAGCTTTTCGTATTTTCCAGGACCAATCGTTTTTTCCTCCCCCGTCCCGCGTTCCGAACGCCGCGCTATTTCAACCATACAAAATTCTGTACACGGTTCAACGAGAGAAATAAATTGTTCTCGTTATTACGGGATGAAATAAGCGTGGAAAAAAATTGTAATATATTGTTATTGGGCAATGTGATTATTTGATAATGTGGGAATAAATATTTGTGAGGTAAGGGCAATATTAATTGTGTTAATAGTATTTCGTCCGGGATGGATCTATATTTTTTTATCGTGGAAGAATTAATTTATCTTTTTTTAAATATTTTATTTAATATTTATCATATTTTTTTATATCAATATTATGGAGATTTTCGATGTCAAAGTCTTTGTTATTCTGTGAGTGCGATATTGCCAAAATTGAAGAAATAATAAATAACTCTTTGAGTAGCGTACAAACCCTCGCAACCCTTCCGTTCGTACGGAATTCTTCGTTCATCCGAAAAGTTACGATATTTTTCCAGTTGCACGCCTCGAGGTCGCCCGAGCGCCCCCCGGTGTCACCATTAAATATATATATATATCTATTATTATATATATATATATATATATCCATTAGATGTATAAAATGAAGTCCTCGTACCCGGCGAAAGCTCTCGTTTGTTCGGCTGCGCGACGAGATTGGATTTAATTAAGGATAAAATTAAAGCTGGGTCGAGTAATTGCGCGATTAGCCACCAGAGTAGAAAGAGAGACGTCCGCAGCGGGAGAAACGACGCGAGCGGAACGACGAACGACAATCCAATCAGCGTATTCGCCGCGAGTGGCCAATCAAACCCTCTTGAAGGCGCTACCGGCCAATTTGCATCGGATTTACATGGCTAATCGAGGATTTGTATCAGCTGCCGGCAGAACCAGCGACGACGGCGATTCTCGAGTGGCAGACGTGAAACGATAATCCTCAAAATTTCAACAAAAAGTAAAATAAAAAGAAAATAAAGTCTCTGGCCGTAGCTCATAACGATTATCGTGACCCGCCGACCTGTACTCGAGAAAAACGACATCCCGCTTAATTGTCATTACGAAGTCTCGACGGGGTTGGATTCTCTGACATTTATCCTCCCCGCCCACCAACGATGCAGCCGTGAATAATTCTACTCTGATAAACCCCATTATTTGTACTCAAACCTCCTTCATTTCTTTGCTACTGAATATCTATAGCTGTATGTCGATTATTGCAGCGTAATATTTGACCGTCAGACGTATCGATTCTTCGAATTAATCGATGCAGGCCGGAGAGCGTTGCAGCGACGGGATTGGGGGTTCAGGGGGCGATGGGGGATGCGAGGTTGTGCGGTGCACTCTGCGCGCGATCACTCGCAGAATGGGAAACCCTCTGATTCGCTCATTTGACGCGGTGGGCGTTGTAATTAATCGGGGTGCGATGGAACCCGCCTTTGATAGCGCCGGACCGCGCGAAAGGGGGTAGGCGTGGCTAGTACCGGTGGCTCGGGGGTGGCTAGAAACAACCGACGAGAGAATACGTCCCCGGCAACCCCGTCGTAACGATCCCCCTACTACGCTCGCCGAGACTCGCATCCGGACCTCGACCGACCCACGTGACTCTCGGTTCGGCCAATCAACACTCCGCTAATGAGAGAACTCCGGTGTTTCACCCTTCTAATTATCGTTCGACGATTCGCGAAGATTCACCCGGAAAAAAACCGGAAGCCTTTCCCACTCGAGCCCCAACGGTGACTCGATTGCGCCGAATCCGAATGGACCAACCGTTTTTTCCGGAATTCAAACCATTTTGCAGGATTCGTCGTGTCGTTGTTAATTAAAAATGTTGCAATTTTTCGCTTTTATACGGTTCAGAAGAAAACGAACGAATTCGATTTTAAAAACAATTGAATCGTATTTTTTAACTAGTCAAGATTATTCCTTAATGGAGGTTCATACATTTTAATTCCCGATAAAAATGATAATAATAATCTGTGGGTTGAGAAAATCTGAGACAAGTTCATGCAAATAAATTTATAACGTAGATCGAGAAAAACACACTAACCAATTTCAAGAAAGATCAATGACCTCGATCATGATCATGATCCTAAAGTAAGTACATTCCGATTTCTTGTTGAGTCTCGTAAAATTTTATTCACAAAAGAAATACATATCCACCGGAACCAAATGGACCAACAATTTTTACTAAATTCGTAGCATTTCGCGCTATTTATGGTCTCGTTATTAACTTAAAATGTTGCAATCCATCGCTTTTATACAATTCAGAAGAAAACTAACTATTTCGACAGGGACACTTGAATCGTATTTTTATAACAAGTCGAGATTATTCTTTAAACGCAAGTTCGTTAATTCTAATCCCCAAAACAATTATAATAATAATCTGTGGGCTAAGAAAATCCCAGACGAGGTCATTTGCATGAACAATATCCAACCTACATCGACAATAACACGCGAACCAAATTTCAAGAAAGATCAATGACATCGACAATACCAAAGTACATGCTGATTTCTCGTTAACTTCCATGAAATTCCATTCACAAAATAAATATATATTTCGCACTTTGGTGATGCAAAAATACCAATTCGACATCGTCACTTCTGCTGGCAAAGAGGACGAGGCAGAGTTCACTCGTGCGCGTTCACCCTCACGTCTCCACTCTCCGGTTCTACAGCCACGCTCACCCACACACGGCAATGGGTAGCATTGCTGCACGGTGGAAAAATGCACCTGTGTCACGTCACACGTGAGCGGGTGGTGCGCCCCCGGTGGTAGCAGTTCTTTCCGCTCCGAATTCTCCAACCCGCGACTCACCCCAACACACACGGTAGGCGGTCTCCTCCCGCAATATCCGCGTGAGAGCGAGCGAGATGGAACGAAAATGGATGTACAGCACCGCACCCTTGCTCACCCTTAGCCTCTACCACCCGCCCGCCTTCTCCCGCCGCCCTTCCAAACGCGCTCCATCACATACAGTTCCATCGCACACATTATCCCCATTTACATACACTTGAATCTACCTCCGGGGTATGTACGTGTTTTCCTTTCTTTCCTTCTCACGTTTCGTTCCGCGCCACCCTTCGCGAATCTCTCGCTCGAACCCCCGGCCTCCCTCGCGCGCCGATAGTACATGCATCGAGTGTCCTCCTATTTCCTTAAAATTCCGATGGATCGTGGCGCCGCTGCCGGGCCAGTTCTCTCTTTGCCCTCCCGCCCCTCACCGCGTCGCAACCGCCTCGAGCGATATCGAAGATCCTCTCGAGTGTGCGGCCGCGTCCGTGTGGCCGCGCGTGTGTGTGTTCACATGTGACATGTGGGAGAAAAGAGAGAACGAAGACGGGGATTGAGAAGAAGAAGAAGAAGAAGAGGAGGAATAAGAAGAAGAAACGAACGGGCGCGACTCGCGAAACACGAAGGAGAAGCGAGATAGGGGTCGCGGGTGGACGAACGAGGACGGCGGAGAGCCGACGAGCTCGCATTGCGCCGGCCGTGGTAATGGTGATGGTGATGGCAATGGCGTTGCTGGTACTGGTAACGGTGGTAGGAAAACTCCGGAGTTTCGAGAGAGATGGAGACGGCGGAAAAGCGAGTGCGACACGGAGGTGGAACGGAAAGAACGGCGAACGAAACGAGACGGAAAACCCAAGAGCGTGCATTCGTACGAACACTATACGGGGGATTCCAGTTTAAAAATACAAATGGAGTATCGAGCTTTCGAGAAACGTGCTGGGGTGGCGGCGGGATGAGAGAAAGGGAAACACATGGCGAGCAAAAAGAAAGAGAGAGATAACCAGCGCGCCGGTGTAACCGGGTGACACACGAGGGACGTTCGAAAGAGAAAGAGAGAGGATGACGGGGGACCGGTGAATGTAGAACAGACAGAAGAGGCGAGGAAAGCATGGAGATGGAACGAGTGAGGGTTGGAAAAGTGTGGGACAGTCGAGACGGTGTCGGGCGAGCCCAGGGGGGGGGGGGGATGAGCGGTGGGGGAGATATTTCAAAAATCGAATATTGATCAGAGCTGCCAATCCAACTCTCTCTCCAACGTTCATACGTGTAGACCGAAGCGAGTGGCTGCAACGATGTATGCGACTAAAGTTCAATGTGTGTTTGCTCGTCATCTCTCTTTTCCACTGTCCCGCTTTTAGATCCATCCCCCGTCCTTCCTCGGTCCGCGCTCCCTCTTGCTCCACTGCCGCGTCATCCTCGTTTCGTCTCGGCTTCCTTGTGTGAAGGCCATGTATCTTTACACGTGAGAAAGTTGGTACCGGGTTTCACACAAATGCTCGGGATACAGGAGCCACTGAGAAGTGACTGTAGTTGTCTCCGTGTGTTGCTCCCTTCCGACGTACGACCGTCCTGCTCCGGCTCGTTTCTACGGGCTCTCGCGAATTTTCCGAGGCAAAGTCACGTATACATGAGCGTACACGTAAGTATAAGTAAAAGTATGTAGAAAACGAAGACTCATATAGAACGGACGTGGGACGAGGGGTGGCGTAGGAGGAGGAGGAGGAGCGCGGAAGGGTGCAGCGTGTAGCGAGAGCGAGGGACGGTGCAAGTGAGACCGGACGGGGGGATGAACGTAAGGGCGGAGTAAAGGTGTAGTGTACGATGCGGGTGAGAAAAAAGAGAAAGAAGGAAAAATAAGATGGGAAGGGGGTACTACTGCTGCCTCTGCCTCTGGGCTGGCGGGCTCTCTCAGATTACTCACCCTTATATATGGGCGCCGCGGGCTCTGGGGCTTGAGACGTGGAGGAAAGGCGAGCGAGCGGGTTGGAAGAGGCGAAGGGGCTTCGAAATCTTTTAATGGCAACCATCCAGCCACCCTTCCATTCGGACCGCTCCCCGACTATATCCGCACCTACCCTCTCACCGGACCTCCCTCATCCGCCACCCCCGCATCGTCTCCTCTCCCCCCAAAGACTGGAATTGCGCTCGCTTCTCGACAGTCCCATACTCACCGCCCGACCACCCACCGTATTAGCTATTCTTATGTCCAACGACGAATGCCACTGATCCCCCTCTGCCGGAGGGACACCCTTCGAAGTAATCGCATTTTAAATTACCCGGCACGTATAGATAGCCGACCCGGACCATTTATATACGACGAGTCTTCTTCTTCCTCGTCTTTCTCGAGCTCAGCTACTTCTTCTACTCTTTTTCATCGTGTATATACCATCTATTCTACACCCGGGTTTCCACATATCCACGGTCTTCACATTTACGTAAGCAGCACCTAAATATAATGTATATGCTTATACACACATGTGCGACTGGTTCAGGGCAAATCCTTACGGCGAGCCTCGAATCGATACGATGAGACTAGGAGCGATGGGGAATGTCCGATACGAAATTTACTGCATTTTATGACAACGTAGTCAAGTCTTTGTATTTTAGATTCACTCGATTGACTATAATCAATCTTAGAAAATTGTGTAAATAATCGAAGCGAATTTTCTAAAGAAAAGTCGCTATTAATGGTCCATTAATTATCGATTTCAATTCCATTACGAAAATGAAAACACGAAAATTGGAAAACATGCAAATTTTTATCAAATGCCTTATAAAAAATGTGACCGAACTTCAAATTGCCAACTCCTCAACCATCGCCCAAGATCTCCACTCGTAGTTCATACCAAGATCGAATAATATTGCTTCCTGGGTTGCACATTCGGCCGGCAATGCGCTGCATCGCAAACGTTCCCGTCTCACGTTCCCGACGAAAGTATTGCCTTCGTCACTCGGCTTCTTCGGTCGCCTACATCCTTATTCCCCATCGCATTTTTTCTTCATCTTATTTTATCCATTCTTCTCCATCCCTCGCCCATCTTCGTTTTCATCCCTCCGTCCGTCTTCGTCGCTCTCGTCATTCGCCCCGAAGCTGCCGCATGAAGACAAAACACCGTCGGCAACGTCTCTTATGGTATACGCGACCCGTGGAAATAAAACACTAACAAAACAGCCCCTCGCGCGGGAGCCACCCCCGCGCCACCCCCCTTCCCCCGTCATCTTGCCGCCTGTGTGCCCGAACGGCCCAGCCAACCAGCCCCGTCTAACAAACGAGCCACGACACCCCGCGTAATGGGAATGCTGCCGTTGCTGCTGCTGCTATTCCTGCTCCAGCTTCTCGTGTGTGGGCGTGTGTGTGTGTACGGTTGACGTCACATACGAGAAAACTCACTCTCGCACATGATCGCATCTCGGTGTACGTTCACCTATGTGGACGAGGGCACATGCGAGGAAACGAGCGAGACGTTCGCGAAGAGTTAAGTATGGAGACGAGGAGGATGGAAGCTGCTCAAGGAAAACCCGAGACCCGGGAGGAGAGGTAAATCCATATTTTACACCACTGCCACCGCCACCATTGCCAACCTCACCCCCTCTCGCCCCCTGCGATGTACTAATACCACTACATCCACGACTCCGAGTTTCCAACGACGTTCACCAACGAGCGACTCGCCTTTCCCTTGTTTCGTTCTCTCGTCCTCCGTCACCCTCGCCCACCCCAACTCCCTCGCATCCCTTAACCACCCTCCGCCCTGTTCTCTTACGAACGGGGATCACACTGGGTCGTACGAAAGTCGAGAAAAAGGGGTTGTTGTATCTATATAAATACATCATTTCTTAATTATCGACGAAAATTGCTCAAGCCCACGGTTGTAGAATTATTATCGCAATTATTTGTTTTCTTACGATTATGATTATCAAGCACTCTTTTCCTCTCAGGATTGATTGAAAGAAAAAAACCATCGATTCCATTGAATTTTGTCGTAAATGAAATTGATGTTTGATCGATCGTTTCGATAACGGGTTTGTCCGGTTTGTTGATAAAAGCGATTAAAACGAGCGGGTTGCGAGCAAACCGCGGTTGCCTACGTTTACGACTAACGTAAGTGGATTTCATACCGTGTATAATAACAGTGAGTGATTATGTAGCGAGAGAAAATTTAATCCGGCGGGCAAACATCATGAGATCGCTCGCGTCGACTGCGGGAATGACGAGTGCGACGTCGACAAGTCCGGTTTACTTTAATCCGCAGTTAAAACAGAACCGAATGACTTTGACCGATCGGCGGTTCGCTGGACACGACAGCCGGACGTGAACTGATTAAGAGGATCGTTTCGCTTGCACACCGGGCTTATTTCCCCGCGTGACCCTTGCTCGTATCAGCAAAGTCCCGTTGATTCGCTTCTGCCACGCTGTCCCAACCCAGGATTCGTTAAAGCCAGATTAATTGCGCCTAGTTTCGGTTAAACTCCAATCCACGGTCCGAAAACGTTTCGAGCATCCACGGATTCCGAATATCTCGAAACCGGTGAGACACAAACCCCTGTCGGGAATAACAAACCGACCGAGGCTCAACCGAAATAAAAGAAGACAAAAAAAAACGAGCGAGGGATGGAAAAAAAGGGGTGGACCCTTAAAATCATAAAGATCGGTGGCAGACGCGTGCTGCAAGGCTGACGTTCGGGCGTGCCGAAATCGATACTTCGTTTCCGATATAAATTCGGGGTTCTCGTTTTTATCGCAAGGGTGAAATGCTAGATATAGGGGTAGATGCTGTGTGTGACTTACCTACACGTGGAATATTTACGTGTTTTTTTCCTCTGTATCGATTAGAACTATGAAGCCCGATGAAGCCCGCGACTCGCGTGTATGTTTCTAAAAAGCTTTCTAATAGAAAATTAAATTATTACGAGTGCCCGTTGGCGATCGGGTTTCGCCGATCGGTCAACTCGTCCACCCACCCCATGTGTCGTCATCCAAATGGTTCCCACTGAAATTATTGTAGACTCTCCCGTGCTATTAGATTCGATGGATAAACATTTCGAAATGTATTGCTGCGCCGTTATTGTACAAGTGGGATATGAGTAAACGCGTTACAAGAACGTAAGAAACGAAAACACCCTGTTTTCCCCTGGTGCTGTTGGATAGCTGCGATAAAAATTGGCGTTCCGGTCTTATTATGCAGCCTGGGCAACCGTTCGAAGTTGAGAAGGGCTCGACTGGAGTCTGATGAGTCGACTCTGGAGGTCCTCCTCTGGGAAATACTCATCGCCCATCAACCCCCGTCGACATCGTCGTCCTTGACTCACCCCCGAGCGTCGCTACCATCATCCAGCCCGAATCTCCTTGCAACGTTGCCTTTCCTTGCCGATTTCTCCGTTTCTTTATTTTAGATCTTGAGACAAAAGCTGTTACTCGCTTGTATTCAGGCACCTGCGGCGGATATTTGACTATGGAGGAAGATACGGCTTGATATGGGTCATCAACTATCATGGAAAATCGATACCGTAGAGGTACAAACACTTGAAGCCCTTATAAACATAAACAGTGAGTTATCAATACGAGCAATCATCCTGATTCTATTGCCGGGGGTGTCATTAGGGAACATTCTTTTATATAGCTAAGGGTTGGAAGGACTTTTTGCAAGAATGGTGGGATGTTGCGTCTGTACATTGCCATGTTTCGATATCCCACATTATAACTGCTACGATTCGATCAACAGCAACGAAAGCACCGAGCCCCAATTCCAGTTTTGTACCACCCTCCGGATCGGGAGTAACTTTTATTCGTTTTAAACCCTCTCTCTCTCGCTCTCTCTCTCTCTCTTTTTCTCACTCGATACTTCTTCCTTTCTCTCTGAATTCGAGGAGTATTGTATAGTCAGAAAGTCGTTCAGTCACTCGAGGGACACGACGAGGGTGCCAAAGTGGGTGGTGGGCCACGGAGCGAGGACGATGACGACGGGGAATACCGAGAGGAAGGCGGAAGGTTGACGGGATGAGTTAGCGGGCAGGGAAAAGGGTGAGAAATGAAAAAAAAAGAGAAAAAGCAAGAGGTGCCGTCGAGCCGGTGAAGCGACAGAAAAGGTTTATGAAAGCAAAAAGAAAGTGAAACGTGCGTTGCTTACCTTGCTACTAACCCCAACACCCAACACGTCACTGCGAAAAAATCATCAGTTTTCTCATTCCACGTCCCTCAACGACGTTCTCACCTCCGCTTCGCAGCCCCTGTTTCAATTTGTCCTCGATATTTTTTTCCAAAAAAAAATCTATCGTTCTCATCGCAGTTCCGTTTTGCAGTGAAGGAACAAATTGATCTGTCATCTAATGTCTCGGCGAGGTTCAGTCTCCATTATCTGGTATTATCTGGACCTAAAGAACAACTAACCCTTAACTTGGATTGAACTATTCATTTATTATTATTATTTTTTCCATCAGTTTGCAGAAACTGAGGAAAAAAATGTTGCATCTTTTCCGAGTCAATGTCCAGCACGTAGAGACAAAAAGTCATTCATAAAGTTGACTAGAAACGTTGAGCCTGTTACTACCAAAAGTAACCGAAGGTTCACTCTCCATTTACCCTCCCAATTTCCGATTCTCCGAGATTTCCGACAACCCTCCTCGCTCTTCATTCTTCTCTTCGTCTTCGTTCGCTTCTCGAGTTTCTTACACCCAACCACTCGGGCGTCCACGTCCCTTTCCGTATATATACCATAACCCTCGCACGAAGCTAATCATATTTTCTAATCCGACGCCAGCGTGGCCACAGCCGCCATCGTCTTCGCCATCTCCTTTCGCCTCCGTCGACGCCAACTCGGGGGGAGGGAGGGGGTGGAAAAATGAAGAGCAAAAAAACTCCGACTCCCTATACGTGGTTCTCCATCTCCCGTCCCTTCGGCTTCTCATCGTCGTCCTCGTCCACCTACGCTATATCATATAATTTTCCGACAAAAAGCACTTACGCTTCACCCCCTCTGGCAGGACTCGACAGCCATCCAACCTACGGTTCTCCATTCTCTCTCTCTCGCTCTCGCTCTCGTACCTCCGAATCCTCTTTACACTCGGCCTCCCGACACACACTCGCACCCACTTTCCTTCTGACTCGGGAAAACGCGCCCTGGCACGTCAACGACCAAGAGAGAAAGTGCACTTTCATATATATTAGGGTTTCTTACGAAAATGTTCGAACCAGCTTTGGATGTGACGGTTTTGCAGTTGAACCATAAACACACTGAGAAATGATGATTGAAATAACAAGAACATATATATTTTTACCATTATTTTATATCAACGTGATTTTTTTATTGACTTGTCTTTTACAATTTTTTATAGCGTATGATCAGCGTGATAATTATTAACAACTCTCAGCGACTAATCACGAATCGAGTTTTTTGAGGCTTATTGCTTCTATTTAGAACTTTTACAGCACGAAGATAGTAACCTTGGCTTCATCTTACTCCTAAGTCATCTCCTGAGTCATCTTGTGGCTATCCCACAAAGTAACTCGTGTTCGAAAACCTCAGTTATTTAATCGAATAATTAAGTTAACGCTACAGATCTGCAGTGTTAATTTTTGATTCTATCAATTGAGTCATAAACAATTGACATTTCCGTCCTACCCCACACATCCGAGCAAGTACTACAATTCTAGATGTCGCTGTGTGATGAGTTTCGATCGTCCCTCCCAGTAGATAATTCGACCGCAGGTCCGTCGAAATATTTTATTCAGACAAATACGCTCCTTCATCGCAACAACGAAAACTCTTCGCTGCGATTCCAATAATTTCCAATCTAACGAGTCGAGCTTCCAAATGGATTCTAAAAAAGTTCGAATGAAATTGCAATGGAAACTGAGTTTTTAACGGTCGATCATTAGCCGTTCGTGAGCAACTGGCCGTAACTAATGCGGTCCTCAGCGAGTAGTAATGGCGCGGAGGGGTAAGACTGCACGTTGGATCCATAGAATCTTAAGGGCTCGTGGGGTCGTTGGCGTAGTCGCATAACCGTGGGTGCGCGGGTTATGAGAACCGTGGAGTAACGAGGGGTAGCGGGATGACGATGCCCGTGCAGGAGAGTAAAATCGGTGGGGGATGGCGAACCGCCACCACCACCATCACCAGCAGCAGCAGTAGCACCGGGATGAAACGAGGGGGTGGCTACTGCCGGTGATGCTGTGTCCCGGGGTGGTGGAAATTAAGTCGGGTGTATAGAGAGAACCGACTCCTCACCGCCCCCGCTTACCCCTCGTACTCCCGAATGCTACCGAGTGCCGCACCGAGCGACACCTTTTATACTTCTTCTCTTCGTCGTCTTCGTCCTCGTCGTGTGTTAGATTTTTCAAATAAGCCAGACTTCCACTTCTTCTTCTACCGTCTCTCTTGGTTCGTTCTTTTTTTTTCCTTTCCCAGGACTCTTTCTCGCTTCTCTCGCCCTCTTCTCGGATCCATTACCGATGTCTGAGTGCGAGGGTTCACTTATAGATGGTACAACGTACATCGCATCTGTGTACGTTGTACACGAATGTGACTCTCGTTCTCTCAACCACGCGTGTGTGTGTGTGTGGGTGACGTGTGTGGGGGTGTGTGCGTGTGCGTATGCGCGAGATCTCGCGGGGGTGGAAGCAACTTGTCTCGCGCTTTGTGGGCGGTAACCAACATGGCGGCTGACACGCCCATGAGAATCGAGTGGGGGCGACGTAGGGGAAATTGCGAGGGTAGGGAATCCACACAACCTTTCTCCGTCGGGGACCCACGTCAATGTCCCTCCTTTCGGTCCACACACGAGAATTCTCGTGTCTCGGCCAGCCGCCGCTGCCGCCGCCGCCGCGCTCATGCCTCTACACGCCTGTATAATTGTAAATACACGTACGTTGCACACATTGCACTGACTGTGACCGTTGGTACGCGCGAGTGCACGATACTCCGGGAATCTTTTTACTCACGTTTGTTCATTCGTTCGGTCGCCAATCTTCACGAGTACACCACGCCTCGTCGGGGGTTAGGTGCGGTCATTGCGGGTCAGTTAAGAGGTGGTGTACTCGCGGTAATTGCGGAATAATTTGATTTATTTATTTTATTTGTTGTTGGGTTTTTTTTTGGTTTGCGTTGGTTATTAATTTTATTTTTAGGGAAATTTGGGAATCGAAATGATTGGAGGATGATTTTTCTGATGATGTTTATTACGTTATTGAGATCTATATTCGGAAGGAATTTATATGAACCAAATTTATGTATTTCAGGAAATAATATTGTTCTCGTTAGAATCATCAAGATAGCAAATTTTATTCCTATGCGGAACAAAAAATTTCGTTGGCCTCAATCACAAATCTCAAAAAAAGGTGAGGCAATTATTGTATATACCGACTTTACAGATGGCTTCGTGTGGATAATAATTTTTATAATTATAACATCCAATGTAACCACTCAGAACAAATAATATATAATCAGGGGCTTCAGCCTCATTGGCAATCCCAAATTTGTTGCGCCTTTCATTACGAACCTTAATTGATACGAAATTTATCATTCTCTCAATTATCTCATCAAAATTTTTCTCACCGTACGGCCAAAAACGTCCCAGCTCTAACGAAAAAAACAATCTTCCCCAAATCACCTACAAAAATATTTTCATCGCTCGAATTATTTCCGTTGGATGTAATTCTAGCTCTTTTGTTAAATTCCGATATTCTGATAATTCGTGACCCAAGGTGATCTGTATTGCCCATCGATCCGAGGTACCTGAACACTTCCAGGTGCCCGGCGGGCCGGTACGTAGATGTGCATGCACGGCGATCAAGGGGCGGCGGGAACAGAAGAAGGGGCGATCGGGAAGAGGCGCGGTAGGACGGGGATCGAGGAGCGGGGAACCGAAAGGGGAAATCAGAGTGGGTGTACTCTCGGATGCTGAGCTACCGACCGAGCGCGAAGCTTTTGTCTATATGCAAGCGAGCGAGCGAGTCCGAACGCGCGCCCGCGCGCGAGCCAATGTCCCCCTCGTGCATACATGGCGTCGGGATTGCGAGCGTGCGCGCACCATACAGGACAATGTAACAAGGCGCGAGAAGAACGCAATGGTGGGAGATACTCCGCGCCATAATTTTCATCCAAACGAGGAACGGCAAGTGTGCGTCTCACCCTTCACTAATTACAAACGTCACCACAACTTCCAATTAATCAAATTAATTAATTTAACAAATCTTATTATTTTTCTTGCACTCTCATTTAATTTTTTTTTTCTTCAGGTTGTCACGTGTGAGGTATTGATTAGGAAAGACAGAGAATAGAGGCATATGGAAAAGGGGGAAGGAGAAAGGACACACCCTCGTGAGAAGGAATTGAGAAAAATTCCTCGTGAGCGAGCCGCGCATTCGGAAAGAAGGGTGCGAGCTACTGGCTAGCGTATATGAGATGAGATAGAGTGTCCTTTTCTTTTTTTTTTCGTCCTAAATGTCTACCCTCGTGCGTGGCGCAACGTAAAAAAGGATGTCAGGAATGCCGGGGACGAGGATGGACCGAGAGGGAAAGCCGGGGAATCGAAGCGGGACGGCGGATGCGTATACAGAGAAATGGAGGCTCGACGGGGGGGGGGGGGGGGGGGGGGTGAAGGACGCCGAGTGTGTGTGTTATTTTTTCCGAGGCATTAAGCTTGCTTTTCTCGAGGCTGAAGGGGGCAAAAGCGCGTCGGTGGTCGTGGAAGTGGAGCTAAGGCTTCGGACGCTTGTACTTGCGGAGGCTTCGGCTTCCTCATACTCGCCGTTTTTCCCTTCGCGCAGAATACGAGAAGGTGGACCCGTCACGGGGATGAGGCATAGTTTTGTTTAGGGATTCCACACGAAACGAACCGAAACACGCACAAATATTATTATTTTCGCGTGTCATTTTTTGTGTTACATGGCTTCCCGAATTTATATATGGCGCCGGTGTGGCTAAAACCCACGAAGAGATTGCTCTTTTGTTGCTGATCAATGTCGGATGACTTATAACAATACTTATCATTTATTATAATTATATTATTATAAAAGAATTACATGTTCGATGGTCCAATTGTAATAATTGCGAGAAGTGATTGGGTACGAATAATACAAGCTTAAATTTTCTAAATTCGAGGACTCTTTGACGAGTTCAATCATAATTTCTCACCCTCAATTAACCCAACGCCCATATTTTTTACATTTCAACTACCATACATGATTACAGCTACAATAACTACATCGTTCGGAACATAAAATCGAATGATACTTCTCGACAAATCTCGCCAGAATTCCCAAAGAATAGGCAAAGACAGCGAGCTTTCCCAAGCAAGTGAAAATCACGGTAAAGGGATGAAACTAAAACGACGACGCTCCGGCCGCTCGCTCAAGATCTGAGAAAGAGCGCCGTTGAATTGACGGAATCCGAGAGCCTTCTTACAATCACAAATGTGGCGTCCGCTTAGCAATCCATTGCTCCAGGTTGGCAGTAGAGAATCGTCGTGGCTAGGCGTCCCTCCTGCCGCGGGTTCCGTTCGCCGGTGAGGGCCGCGCGCGGATCTCGGACTCTCCGGCATCATGGGCAGACCCAGAACACCAGAAGAGAAGAGAGAAAAACCAAAGGAAGGCAGAACCGAGCGAAGCTGGTTCATCGAGCTGGTGGTTGGTTGAGGGCAGGATCCTGCATCTCAACGGAATACCATTCTGCTTGCTCGAAACTCGACTTACCTCGCCTCCTACCCTGAATTCTTCTTCTTCATCTTCTTCTTATTCTTCTTCTTTCTCTTCTTCGTCTTATACTCCACCAACAACGGACAGACTCAATTTCCATTCATTTATTTTCGCCGCCATTTCACTGATTGCCACCCCGCGTTTTTCCCTCCTCCCGTGTCCTCCCACCGGTCGTCCTTGTTTCTCCTCGGCTGCCAAAGTTACCGCTTCAACCCGGCGTCTCAGTCGCCTACTTTCTCGCTATCCTTTTCCGCGTCGACTCGTCCGTGGACCCCACGTCCGTCTCTGTACCCACCTCTCGACCCAACCCTCTGTCCAGCGAGAGCTCGAAGGAACGAGGTAACCCTGCCGCGTCTTCTCGAGGCCCTTCAACCCCTGCGATAACGCAACGTTTCCCTCACTCTAATTCCCGGCTTCACTTTAATCACCAGAAGTGCAGCCTTCTGTCCCGATCTCCGGGTCAAGTGCTTCGCTGTTATAACTCATCCTCGTCCTCATTCCCCTACGAATCCCCGTAATCCGTCGCCTCCTCCTTCTCCCTCGTCCTCCACTGGGCCCAAGATCTCGTCGCCTTTTAACTCCTATAGGCAAAGGTGAATGCAGAAAAAAAACCCCCCGAGCCCCCGAATGAAAAGAACGAAACGAAAGAACGAATCGGGATGGGAAGAAAAAAGAATCTCTGGACACCGAGGCATACAACTCGTCGAACGCGAAGACTACGCCTCGCTCGGGTTTCAACGTTTCTTCGAGTCAAATGCTCGATTCACTCGTCTTCGCTTTTTTATATCCCCATACCTTTATTCTTCTCGTTGTTTCTTCGTTCTTTCTCGGGGTCCCCATCATCTTCTTCGTTTTCTGCATCCAGAATGAGGAATAAAAATAACAGAGGCCGAGGGATGGACGACGAGACAAAGGCCTGGGCTCGAACGATACGGACGAACGAAAATAGACGCGACGCGCCGCGCGTGTGTGTATGGACAAGTAGCAGAATCGGAGTTCCATTTGTTAAAGTGCAACAGCGAAGGCCCCCGCGCGAGGTCTCTTCGCTAGCCTCCGACTAGGTAGCACGCGACGTCCTTCTCTCTCGAATATACTCCTTTCGCTGCTAAGCCACGCTGCAGCTTATTCAACGTAGTTTATTCATGACGATTCGATTTTCGTTGTACGGACGCATCGACGCTGCCGCGAGCGCGTCTATCGGTGTGCAACACGCGCCACACGTGGAACTTCGTCGTCCCAACGCGAACACGGGGTCACGATCGATCACTCTTCTCACTCGTACATCCTTATTACTGACAGCCGGGCGGACTGACCCACCCGATAAAGTTGCTCCGCGAGAGTATCCGGATTTATTCATCCAACTTTTGTACCGTGTTCGATTCGGCCATTTTTTTCTGGTCGGGGAGTTTTGGTCAAGATTTTTGGCATTGGATTTTGAAAAAGGAAGAAAAAAGAAACGAAAAAAAAAATTGATCGCCAGCAGTCGAGTGATAGTGCGAGGAACATTCAGAGTCCCACATTTTTCGATCAAACGATATTTTGTTTGAATGGGGCCAATTAATTTGGATTCATTTATCTAATTTTTATCCCATGTTCAATTCGACCATTTTTTTTGCTGGGTAATTCTGGTCAAAATTTTTGGTATGAAGTTCGGTAAAGACGAGAGAAAAAAAACAAAAAAAAAATTCATTGCCAGCCGTCAATTAATTGTGCGAGATGACTTCAGAGTCCCCAATCGTTTCCGATGGAACGATATTTCGTTAGACTGAGGCTAATTAATTTCGATTTATTCATCCAACTTCTATTCGACCTTCGACTCGACCATTTTCTTCACTAATTAATTTGGATTTATTTATCCGACTTTTATCCCATGTTCAATTCAACCATTTTTTGCCGGGAAATTCTGGTCACGACTTTTAGCATTTCGACTTGAGAAAACGAAAGAAAAAAAACAAAAAATACAAAGATCGATTGCCAGCAGTCAATTAATAATTCGAAGCCTCCCCAGAGTCCCAAATTTTCCGATGAAACTATATTACGTTCGCCTCGGCCTAATCAATTTATATCCGCACGGACCACACCAACAGATGCTATCCCATATTATCGAGAGAAAAAAACGCGATAATTCATCGACAATTTGACGGCAGTTGAGGAGCGATTCGAAAAAAAATATTAAGAAAAAATGAAAAAGCGTACCGTCGTACGGATCATGCGAGTGGCTACGTTCATTAATAACCGGTCGCGTACTAGATGTGTTTTTGGCAAGAAAAGTCACGTATAGCCGGATGGATGGTCTGCCGGGAGTGAGTGGGTCCTGTGTTATTTCGGCGTGTGGTTCACGGTCACGAGGGTGAGGATACGAGGGAAAATTCACAGAGGTTGGGAAACGTACCAACAGCAAACTCCTGACATTAATGGCAGAAGTGGGACGCATAAAGCACAACAACGAACAAAAAAAACCCCAACGAAAAAAAGGCAATTTATGACGCTCCCGAGGCCGAAAAAATAATGGTATGATAATGAAACGAAACGTACACACGCGTGGGTTCGCGTGCGAGGGTGCGAGGGTATTAGGAAGAATAAGAAAAAACAGTAAAGAACGGAATAATAAGAGAGAAAGAGAGAGAGAGAGAAAAGAGAGATGGTCGGAAAAAGATAAAAAGCAGAAATGAGGGCTCGAGCGCACTCGTGACGACGAATGTGTGCGCTCATGACCGCGATGTTTGTGTGAATCGTGTGCGGATGCTGCGCTAACTTCCTTCCCCCCTTCCCCGACCTTCCCCGAAACATCGGCAAAACGGGGGGGAAAAGCATTGAGAATGGGAGACGAAGGCAAAAAAACGTAAAAAAACAGGAAAACCGAGAGAGTGGAAGAGTCTGTACGTCTCTCGCGCTCTCGGTGTCTCTCGCCACGGGGGTTGACGCCGAGGGTGGTCGAGCGTGCGTGCGTGCGCGTCCGAAAGGGACGCGAGATAATAAAGGAAGGAAGTCGTGAGTAGCGGAGAAAGACGAAGATGGTCGTTTGGATAAGACCAAATCCACGCTTATGAGCAACGCCAAGACAAAAGCCTCGATTTCGCGGTGCTGGAACCAATATAGCCTGGGATATAGCGCGGGCGCGTAGCGGAGGGTAAGACCACGATGAACAGGAGGCTCGTAGCAATTCGATATCAATGCGTCTGTGTGTGTGTGTGTGTGTGTGTGTATTTTTTTTCATTGTACCGAATCGTGTAATAAGGAAACAGGAATAATATCCAGGATCTAATAAGAGTCGGTATTGTGTGGATATTGATCTTTTCCACGATAGTATTTTTATTTGTTGTGACTCTTTGACAGCATCGAAATTGAGTCGTCTTAGGATTAATCCTTTCTCAATTATCCCACTGAGGTTCGAAATTGTCAATAAGCTAGACGACGAGTGGCAGTTTATAGAAAAAACAATATATTCTCGTTATTGCGGCTATTGAGTATGGTGGAATGAAAATGGTTCTACAGTTCCGAAAAGAAATTGAATGGACGAGAAATTATTACGTCACGGGAGGTAACTAAGAACCAGATGGTTACAGGTTGTTCAGAGCTCGGGGCGGTGATGGTACTCGTTTAAATAGAGTTCTAGCCTCATAATTATTTGTACATATAAATATCTCATAATGCATAACAACAAATAAGCCACGGAGTGGACAATAATGAGAGTTACAATTTTCTGATCGTCCTATACATTTTTCTATGAAACAGTATCCAACCACATGGGCAATTCGTTCTAACGCAGATGAGAGGACCAACCGGGTCAACGAATCCGAGCAACGTTCTCGTTGACCGCGCGCGGTCGTCTCGCCCGGAATCGCCCCGTAGCCGGATTAGAGGGAAAGTGGACGAACACCGGGTATAGTTACAGCGACAACGACGATTGGCAATGGCCGGACGTAAGTGAGGCTGGGATAGAAAATCCACCAGCGGGGAATGACGTCAGTAACGGATTCGTTAGAAGCCCGACCGGGCGACGACCATTAATCCGATGGATCTGACAGTCCAGCTCTCGGCCAAATCGTCGAATTTCGTCCGAACGTATTCTCCCGGAAATAACGAGACGGAAAATACAAGTGGGCTCAGACCCGTGAGGCACCATTTTTTTTTTCTTCGTCTTTTGTCTACGGAAAAACCGAAGAGTCATTGCTTTTACTTTGGCTATCAACAGCTCCCTCGACGGCAGCCGGGGCGCCTCTCAAAAGAAAAAAAACGCGACGCAGAAACGTAGTTTCCTTCCATACCGTCGAATTGCCATCGAGCGAGGTACAAAAATAATAATAATTACATTCTACGACTCCCGTTATCGTTCCTCCCATTAAATCAAGAAAGACGCGAATGCACAATCGCGTAACTACATGACTGTACGAAAAACACATAAACCTGATAACTCTGTCGGTTGTTCCGTAAAAACCACCCCCTCCCCCCGCCTCTCGTAAATTTTACACCTGTGCTCGCGTGACGACTGACACGAAGTTATAAAAATTCTTTCCACCGCGGTGACACATAAAACCTTTATCCACCCTTACGCAAGACGATTTTGTATTTGCGGTAGAGCGCGGAGTACGTTGACTAATACATACGTACACAAATGTGCTTCTGCCCCGAAAACATACGTGTAATGACCGTGACGGCGTGTTCGTGTACGCGCACGTGTGTATGTGTGTAAGCGAAAGAGTGTGATGGCGGTACGGCGCAGTGGGTGGGTGGGTACGAGGTCGAGCGAAGGGGAATGGGGCAGAGGGTGCTGCGCCGCGGGTCGAAGGGGATGGAGGTGGTTCGGGGGCGGCAGTGGCAGCAATGGCGATGGCGCCCCGCGCTCGGGCGTTTATTATTATGATTATACTTGATATCTCCTGCCCAAAGCAGGACCAGCCAAGCCAGCCAGCCTGCGAAACTTTCCCTCTTCCCTTTCCTTTCCGATATTAATATTATTTTTGCCCGGGCGTAGCGGCCGCCATATATCTCGTTCTGGGCATAAAATCCATTCCCCCGCGCTCTCCTAGTCGCTTCCACTGGATCCCTCCTCCCCTCGTACGCCCGGCCGGTCCAGCCCCCCCGGCATGACCCGCGCGAACCCTCGGGGGGATTCCCGAAGAAGAGCGAGAGAGACGTCCGACTCTCGGAGTCGGTTCTGCAAAGCATAAACGACGAAGACGGAGCTCAATGGCAAAGAATTCTTCTCGCTCTGACCACTTGCGACGCGTAGCTACGTTTCTGTTATTAATTAATGGCGCGGGGTTCGGCCATATTCTTTTTCCGTGCTGCACACGAGCCGTCTCTCGAGGAACGCGCTACGGCGAGTCGCTGCAAATTCTGCAACCTCCATCTCCGGCTAATAATAATTTAATTCTAGTCGTTGGTACGCGACGGAAGCACTCTTTCGTTGCAGCTGCAGCGATCTTCGATCCAAGATCTCAAGAAGCTTCGGTCTAACCGGGGATGAGTCGTGACCTCAACGCTGAGGAGCGGCTTCGACGCGGCTTCTGGGGATGAAAAAAAATAAAATAAAATAAGTAAACTTTCTAAACGTTAACGGGAGATGAGTTCTCATCGTCCTTCCAATATTATCTACCCGTCAACCGGACGGCGACAGCGCACACCTCAAGGGATCCGCGAAGTAAAAGCGAACGAGAGGGCGGGGAAGAAACGCCGCCTGGCAGCATCAAACTGTAATTCGAAACTTTGAAAAATAATTCGTCAGCACAGCCAAGAGTTAAGGCGGTCGTGGTAGTAGTAGTAGCAGTAGAAGTAGAAGGAGTAGTTGTAGTAGTCGGACGACTATTGAAGAGAGTTGACACGAAGACACGCCGGTCGCGGTCGTGAAGGGATGAAGCTCATCTCGTCGCTTCGGATGCCCCGGAGGTCGCGAGGGCGGAAAGGAGGGATGCACTACCTCGCCCGATTTCGTTGGCCTTGTCGTCAACGTACTTTCCCAAGACCGGAGCCGTGTGAGAAATTTTAAACTACGATCATCTCGTCCTAGAAGTAGCGTCGGACGGGCCGAGGGACTTCGGGGGTGGCAGTCTCAACGCGTGGATGAGAAAAGGTAAAGAGTTGTTGCAATATAGATAGTGAAAGATATGATGGACGGGAAGGAAGAAGCGTCGGAAGTTGGAGAGGGTTGTACGAGGATGGGGAAGTAAGGGCGACGACGGGAACATCGGAACCGGGCGTACTCGGTTACGGGAGCAAGATCGACCCATAGACGCTCCGAGCTCGGCCATGTTTCTGTGTGCAAGACATCATAGAACACGGTAGGATGAGAGAATTGCTCATTTGTTCGTCGAAGGGACCGAACTGAGGTCGTGGAGGTACGGAGGATGAGAGGACGCCGGAAAATGAAAACGGGGGTTGTAGAGGAAGGACGACGGTGTACCCAGTAATGCCTAGGTCCGCAACGACGGCAGCACCGGCATCCCACCGGTTCTCTCGCTACGTACATCTGCCTCTCACTGCTGCCACCTTCTTCCCTCCCACATCCCGCAGGAGTTTTCGCGACTCCACGTCCTCTCGCTCTCTCTCTTTCTCGGTTCTTTCCCTTCCCCGTATCTCTCTCCTTCTTCCGCCGTGCCTCTGTCGCACTTTGTCACTCGTTCTCGTTCCCGTTCCTAAGCACGACGAACGAGCGAGATAGAAAACGAGCGGCACACCGCTCTCCTGGCGTGTTCGATCGAAATTCAATTTCCACTCTCTTCCCTCCCAACGACGCCACCGACGCTACAGTGCTACCCCGCCGCGTGCCTCCCTCTTCTCGCATCTACCTCCCACAACTAGCATCCCCTCGACCCGATCCACGGACGACGCTTCATCGGTTACCGGGCTCCCATACCTCGTCGTCCACTATACCCTCGCACTCTCCCGCGTTCTCGCTCTCTCTCTCTCTCTCTGCATTCCCGCGGATGAATTACGCCGCTCAATTATTCACCGGAATCTCCATTTTACTCGGAACCGCCTTCGAACTCGAAACACGTCATTCGCTTTATCCATCCACCTTCTGACCACAACGGATGCCACACGGAAGACGTGGGCGCGTGAGAAAAGCAGTTTTATTCCAATGGTTCGATGAATCGTTCCATCGGTCCTCGCCACCTCTCGCCGGGGGTTTGAGAAAACGAATTTTATTTCTTTGTTTCGAAAAGGGCGCGCGCGAGAGTCGCAAGGGAATCGCATTTTTCTTCCCTTTTTTTTTCTCTACAACCACCTCACGAATTTCGTGGGTGGTCGATCGCACTCTCGTTCTCACTTTTACGCGAGTCGATGGACGAAGACGGAAGGGATGAAGCGATGGAGAACCTGCCCACCGCGATTTCGAACCCCCGGCCGAACCACGCTTCACGTCGTCTCACGACTGTACGCGCTCTCGTCGAACTCGAGCCCCCGTCCGACCGTACCTATTTAAATGGCTTTTTTTTCAAGGGGAGCCACGCCGAACGAGCTACCCTTCTCTCGAATCCCCGTGCTCTCGCGCGCTACCTCTCGACGTCGTCGTCGTCGACGTCGTCGTCGCTAGTTACGACGAATTCCGCAACCCCTCCGTCGAAACGACCCGGGAACGCGTAAGTACACCGCCATTTCCTATGCACGCTCGTCTTGCTTCTTCGTACTCTTTGCCTCGTCTACTTCACCAGTGGAGTCGAGGGAAAAAAAAATCTCGTTCCATGAGCGACAAACGTCTGAAACGTAAAACATTTTTTTTCTTCTTTTTAATGTTCGTACGCATACCATTGACATGCAATAACGAATGTTTTTGTGGAAAGATTGACGGGGACTATGTTTTTTACTGGACGAGAGGTTAGAATTAGGTGGATAAACATTTTTTTTTAATGGATGAAAATTATAGACCTCGAAGTTGATTGAACTTGTAAGAAATGGATCCAAGTAATCGCTCCAGAAGTATTTTTTTTCGTATTCTACCGATATTATTACACATTTTTGTAGCTCATTGTAGAAATGAGCATTTAATCAATGGAAATCTATTCAAAATACTTTTTTAAATACGTAACATGATTAATTATCACGCAAGAATAATAATAATAATAATTCCACCATTTCTGCAATGATAAGAAATTATTAGAATGAAATATTGTTTCACAATGAATTCCAATATTTAATTGAGATTATAATCCATAATTATTTAGCAATGAAAATATGCCAAATGCATTGTTATTGCGTTTTTACTGAATGTCTGGCTCATGGGAGTATCAACTTTGCGTCTAAATAGACACAAAACGATTTTTCGTTTGCCTTAAAACGATCGAATTGTAAATCCAATAAAAACAAATGACAAAAACTCCAGAGACACGGGAGAGAATTGGTTCCTCGCGTTTGTACATCCGGGCGCAATATTCTCGTTGCACTCTGACAATGTCGTGGGTGATGGGTAAAAAGAATAAAC
The DNA here is from genome assembly GCA_963971145.1 of Sussaba pulchella. Lineage (NCBI taxonomy): Eukaryota > Metazoa > Arthropoda > Insecta > Hymenoptera > Ichneumonidae > Sussaba > Sussaba pulchella. Next base: position 992,386 of record OZ020173.1, read on the forward strand.
CAACGGCGAGAAAAGCGGACATCCATTACCCGAGAAAGCAATAATGCTCGAGGAAATTCCCGCGCAAGATATACACAGGAGAGTAGAGCGACGATAGTCAGCACGGAGGTACGAAGAAGTTGCGTTGTCTCTACCAGCATTGTTCGTGGAAAAGAAACGAGACGAGATAACGCGAACCACGACGTATACGAGGGTGGTCGCAGAACAAATACATTAATTTCATCCTCCTTTTCCAAACTCCTCCCACCCCTCTCCCTGACCACGTCCCTTCGTCCATGTGCATACAACCGGAAGTGGAATGTCCTCTGCCAGAGCGTATCTCCGACACTCGATGCCGAAAGCAGGAAAAAATCGCGAGCAACGCGGTGGAAATATTATCGCACACACGTCGGTTAGGACAGAAGTGGGCTTTTGTTCAATGAAAATGTCTTCGAAATGTTTTTTCAAACAAATAATCATGATTGATAATCTTGGAACGATTCATATGTTGACATTTTAGTAATAACAATGAATCATTGATGTGAATCATTGCTTTACAATCGATTTTGATATTTAATAGCAATTATTAACAATGATAATTCAGCGATGGAAATATTTCGGGGTCTTGCTGGATGGATCGTCTGGCAAAAAGATGGTCCAAAAATGGGTGGATCGTGGATTTACAAGTGTAGGCTGTATGTCGTACATGCTTAGCCTTATAAATAGCTAAACTAATAATAAATTAACCCTTAGAAATGTTAATTTACGTCATTGATTAATAATTGAAGTCAACGTCGACGATATTGGCGTGTGGTTGGCTAACGTTTTGTCAGTGTCTGTACAACTGTTTCAACCATTTTCGGCTATACTCCTCATTACTTTAATTCATTTCTCGACAATTACTCAGTCGATTCATTTTAAACTAAGCATAATCAATCTGTAGATCCTAAATCTTAATGATGCAATTTTTTCAGATTTTACGGCGATTTAATTCCATTCGTTTTGCAATCATTAACGTCTGCAGAAGCTATTTTCCCATAAACAACCGTGTTGAATTCATAAATTTATAACTACCTAATTATGTAGTGAAAAATTGTAAAGTAATTATTGTATTATGATTCTATCAGGAACTACCATTCCTCAAATTTTCAAGAGTTTTGGCGATTTTTCAATATCCATCCCGTAAGACCTTGAATACATTTTTTCTTGAACGAATGCCCATTTCGACATCAATACTCGAACGCAACTACCTACCCAGGGCCTCCTACGTACATGGACACACCAGATAAAAAAAAAACAAACAAAAACAACGTTTAGAAAGACATCGAATAGATGCATATGCGAATGTAAAAAGTCTCGAAGGACTTAGACGGGTTTCTAGATACGGAGTGGCACATGTGCCAAGCGGCGTCCACTCAAACTCTCTTTCTCTCTCTCCCTCTCTCCTTCGTTTTCTTCCGTATCCGAAGCGTATACGCAAACGGGATGGACGATAAGATGCGCGAGAGAGCCAAAACGAGCGAGGAGCAACGTTCAGAGCGAGAGAATAGGACAAAAACGAGAAAGAACCAAGGAATGGTGGGGGTGTGTGGTTACCATAGCAACACCCAGGTCCCTCTCTTATAATTATATGGGGAAAAATGGCTCGCGGACTTTTACCCCGCGCACATCCCTCGCGTGTGCGCCCGAGTTGCCCCCTGCCTCACCGCTGCTGCTGCTGCTGCTGCTGCTGCTGCTGCGGCTGCTGCTTTCACCGTCTTCGACGTCGACGACGTTCTTAATATTTTTCTTCCCTTTTTCTTCCTCATCATGCTCTTCTTATTCCACTCCCCCTTTTCTCAATTCCCTCCCTCCGGCAGCTTCCCTGCACAACGTATGTAGAAACGTGAATATGTCTGTGTTACACCGTCGTACCAAGGTCTGACGTCCCAACGGGACTGTATACGGCTCACATACCCTTCGTGAATATCGTTACTCCCGTTTCGTCTCCATTTCGCGTATCAAACGAGAACATAAAAAAAAAACTAAAATAAAAATATTCTCGATTTTCGAAAATTTCGCCAAAGTGCAGCGATAAGACGTAACCGCCAGTCGATGTTATCAGCGTGACGATGCTTCCCCTTTCACCCCCGTTGTCCCCGTCCTCGCCCATGTCAGTCGCGGTTACGCACACGCGTCCGCGACGCATCATCTTCTCATCCCATCGACCACTGCGGTCGTCCAGATAAGGACCCGTGCCCGCGAGCTAGAAGGGACATTCGCACGTTGGGACACATCACCGCAACGGCCCTCGAGGCTCGTCGTGTGCGTCCGTGTGGTCGTCGGTGTTGTATCGGTTGAAATAATAGCACACGATGCTCGAACTCGTAGAAGGAGATGGCCGAAGGTAAGGAGAGTCGTGGCAAGCGCGGGGAAAACGACGTCCCGAGGACCCGCGCCACCAAGGGCCTACGGGCTACGTCGAGTCCTGCGACGAGAAAGCGAGAGGGAACATATTGCCACGAAGTAATCCTACTTGATCGCGGTTTTTGGTCCCCCCATTTTTTTTTCTCTTTCATGGGCGTTCACGTTTTTGTGTTTTTTCCACACACCCGGTAAGACAGACTTCGGGCGACTGCGGGTGTATCGATACGAGACGAGAGAGGGACACCAAAGTTTTTCGGATTGTGTGTGTGTGTGGGGGGGGGGGGGGGGGGGGGGAGGGTTGGGGGGTGGAGGGTGGGTGGACGAAGGATTACCGCCTTAGGAATCGCCCGGTGAGCCCGTGAAGATGGACGAAGAGTCTTTAAATACCCCCGGGATGCGAAAAGCCGGTAGAACCCACAGGGTACGTGTCCTGACGACAAAAAAGTATAATTTTCGTCCTCCCGGCGAACTCTTGGCCTTTGTGATCTTATGGCGAAGAACCGTTGGTGTCCCTTGGTCCATATGTCACAATTCTTCGATTATCTTCTTTTTTTCCTTCAACAATATTGAATTGGGGTTAACAAAAAATTATAATCGTGCAAAGGTCAAGCTGAGATCGCCATTGAAGCTTGGTAAAGAATAAAATAGATGACAATACTAATCATAATAAATATAATATAATAATAATAGACAATAATTAAATTGTTATTAATATTATTATTATTATATAATATAATACTAATAATAGAGAATATAAAAAAATAATCGAATTGAACATGATTTATAATATAAGAATAATATCTATTTCACAACTAAAATAAAAGTTAGTTATAGATTGGTATAAATAATAAATCTGCAGGAAATTGACGCAAAGAAATAATAATTTTCAAAAAGTTAATCCAACATTAACATCAAAGATAGAAAAAAAATCCACGAACCAAATAAATAATTAGAACAGGATTCGAAATGGATTCGTCTTCGTAATGACTCTGGACTGCACGTCCTTCGCATAAAGAGCAACGCCGTCAGCGATTAAAAAAAAAAAAAGAATTAAGGTTCAACATCGTTAGGAGTAGTAATTGAATTTTAATCGAATGGCCAGATCGAACGAAAGAATCCGCCCGACTCTGGATATCTATATCGAGCTTGCGGGGAAGCACATCAGCTCCTAGCCGTCTGTATTAGTCCGGTTCGTTGGAATGCGGCATAGCGTCGATAGTTAAATTACGATCGACTCGTAGAAGGGGCTAAGGGTGAAGAGGTGGGGTGGCGTTTCCGTCGGCACGAGCGATTAATCCCTTTAATGAAATAATCCTCCTTTGATCGGCGGATTCTCCGGACTTCGGCAGCATCCAAAGGCCGGCCGAGAGAGAGAGAGAAAGAGATAAAGAGACTCAACCCCCGTTTTCTCCGGCAATCACGGGTTCCTCGGATATCGAGGAGTCGAGAAACACTTGAACCAGAAGGTTTTAATTGCGATGAGACCCCGAGATCTCATTGTTTCCGCTTGGTCTGCGAGTATTCCTTGTAAGTTTTCTTGTACCCCGCGGTTCTCCGATCCTCGAACAATGAACGAAAATCCGAGCGATAAATAAGGACGGCGAATCGAGAGCAACCTATTTTATCGCACACTTTGTAGAATCGCGTCGATCGATTCGCGTGTGTGTGTGTGTGCGCGTGGGTGTGTGGCGAAAAAAATGAAGAGATGCGCTCGGTCTGACCCCTTAAAAATATAGCGTCGTCACTCGAAGATGGAGCCCGAAGGCGATACGCTCTTTGATTGCGGCAGCTGGACTCTCCGCCTTATTTTCCTTCCTCATCACGGGTGTGTCTCTCTCCCTCTCTACATTTTTTTCCTTCTTTTTTTTCTACCCTCCGTCTGTGCTACTCGGAGTACCTCGTCCCGCAGGCCTCGAGGCACTCGTTATGATCGATAAATTTAATATGGTTATACCCGTGATACTCTATCGGCCAGCTTCCGAAAGCTCCTTCGCCATTCCTCACCCTTATTCCAATATAAATACGAAAAAAAACCCACACGTTCATTCCTCCCCGAGATCAGTGTGAACATTTAATTAAATTTACGTTTGACAGTATGACGGATGCGATGGTATATCTATGGTAATTAATTATTTTTTATGGGAATTTATATTTACGAAAAGCTTTTTCGCATTAAATTCGATTCAAATACGCCGACAGCTTCGTGCAATATCATCGAACCCGTGCGTTATTATGAGAAACGTATAGAGCGAGGATTCCAACGAAACGAGGATAATAAATCGACGGGCAGTCATCATCCTGATGCGCGTTATAAATCTCGCCGTGATTTCACCCGCTGTAATACGCCGAAGACTAATGAAACGTTTTTTTTTTTTTTTTTTTCAGCTGCATTGCGGAGCCAGCGAGACGAAAGAGGCAACGAGAGAACGACGACCGAAACGGGAAGAAAGAACGTTGAAGAAAAATCCACGGGGGTGCCAGCTACCCCCTGGCTGTGCCAAAAGGTGCGACCGAAACCGACGAAGTTTAAAAAAACGCAAAAAAAGACGATCGAAAAAAAGAGAAAAAAAAAAGATCTTGGAGTAGATAACGAAAGGCGGTGTGTCCTGGTATATATTACATAATACGCGGAAGCGAGATCGTTATGGCCTCGTTAACGGTTTTTTCTCGCTCGCTTGCTTCGACAAATGAAATTTTCCACGAGAAAATATTAATAATTATGTTAATATCGTAATAAGGGGCTGTTCGGGGTAGCCGAAGACGAAGCAACGGCGCGGGGGGGGTGGGGGGAGGAATGGGAATAAGAACCGAGAAATGGGGGAAAGGGTAGCGGAGGGAAAGCGGGGGGTTGTGCCGTGGAGCACCCGCCGAATGGGGGTGGGTCCTCGACATAAGAATATCTTCTGAGATGCCGCGCGCGGCGGCGGCGGCAACGGCAACTGCAAGGGTGCGGGGGTGGCAGGGGGGATGGACGCGCGCGCGAAAGCACCGAGAGGGAGGGTGAACCTTGGCGTATTTTTATCAATATCTCGCGTTCTGCGCCTGCGCATCGAGCCGTTCGCGCACGACTCGCTTCTTTTTCTCTTCCACCGGCGCGAGGGTAGCGCGGAGCCCAGCATCCCTTCTTCTCCTCGGCTCCGGACCCCTCGAGCCGCGCGATACACACACGGACTTGAGGCGCACGTAACGCACACACGAATGCGGAATTGGCGGAACGTGCGGGTAATGCGGGTCGCGCAACGCAAATTTTTTTTAGATTTCTTGGCGAAAATTGTAATTTGCCGCGGGGGTGGCACCAGGCGAAAAATTGGAAGTTGGAGGAGTTTATTTGATTATTGGTATTTTTATAATGAATACATTTTGGAAACGTCATGGTTTGAAATTTTATCTTGAAGGAGAAATCGAGAGCTGTATTCATGAATTTTTCCAGATTTTTAAAGACGCCATTATCCACGGGTCGAAGTCGATGGGACTCTATCTGTGTGACTCGACTGGTTGCAAATATTGAATGAGAATCTATGAAAACAGTTGCTATTTCCCCAAAAAAAATTATTTCTGATGAGCCAAAATCTGTCTAGAAAAAAAATCAGAAAAAGCTCGAATTTCTAAATCTAATTACTCGAAAAACCGAAATGAGTTACGAATATCATATAATTGTATTGGCATCGATTAATACATCAATTATAATTAAATATTCGATGAAAATAATAACCAGTAGATTGAATAATATATATATAGTAATAAAATAATATATATAATAATTCTATATATAAATCAAAATAATAAGATAGTAGGAAAAAAGATCGTTATCCAAGTTCCCCATTTAAAAAAAAATGATTTTTTCGATAACGTTGAATAAACGTATCTTATCATCACAATTGTTCCTAATAAAAACGACCCGTGTTTCCCGACGATCCGCATTTCCCCGGTACTCCTATAACCGACGTTCCATCGGGCCGCTGTGTGATCTCGTGTGTGTCGGAGATCTAATGAGTATGTGCTCCGGTAGAAGCGTAACGTAGCCGAGCTAGCGTGTGTTGGTAAAAAGGCTCCGAGTCGACGTGACGGTATTATAGTTTTCTCTCATGCACACCCAAGTATATGTAGCTTGTAGGTGTATGTATGTGTGTGTTGTGTGTGTGTGGACGCGAATGTACGATGGAAGGCGCGTGCGTGTGAGTGTAAGCACGAGGGCGTCTAAGGACCCCCAGGACAAAATGGAGCCCGCTTATACTCCGTTCTGCAAAGTGTATCCTTTCCAGGGTCTTCTGTGCTAGCTTCTTTATAGCTACCCGAGCGTATATATACTCGGAAAAGCCTGGACACTCCTATCTGTATGCATATATACATATATCCGTATCGTTCCCATGCATATTATATACATGATATAGTACGAGGATGATGCAAAATCGCCTTAAAGCCTCCAGGATAATTGCTACTAGAAAAGTCTCGGGTCAGGCGCTCGTGAAAAACCCGGGAATACATTTTTCATCTATTTCGAGCATTGGGAAGGATTTATATGATACGAGAGTTTCGCGAATTATTTTGTCAATGGAAAAGCTTGGAAATTTGAATAAATAATTTGTAAATAAATATTTGAGGTCGAATAGTCGTAACGAAATAATATTAATTGAAAGAAATGTTATTTTTAGATTGGATAGAAACACTTTTAATTTTTGCCCAAATTAATTTGCATATTTTTATGTTATGTCGTTAGTCAAAATGGACGATCCTAAAATTAACCAAAAATCTCACGAGGCAGCCTCTATAGATGACAAACCAAAAGAATAAAAAACCAACATGCAAGTTCCAATTTCTCAATTTTCAAAAAACCATAATAATCATTTATCATCATTTCCCGAAATCCGCAATCTAAATGATTCTTTTTCAATTCTAACTCCAGGAAATAAAATCCAAAGCCTCAACATAACATAACATTATTGAAAATGATATTTTCAAGTATATCGCCCGAATATTTATGTAAACAAAACAAAAACCGCCAATTTTACGTACTCGACTACGGTAATATTATAATTAACGACGACAATCAGTTCGACTTTGTTGTCGTACGACCGACACTTTGCACCGTCTCGCGCGCAAGATGAATATTATTTTTCAGGGGCGTACGGAGAGAGAACGAAGCCGGAGACGGTTCGGGGGTTGGACGTCGCATCGTCGACCGGACGAAGACGCGAGGAGGCGAGACGTGCGCGGGAGGACCCCGAGAGTGAGGGAGGACAAGAAAAAACGAGGATGGTGTCCCGAGTGTTTTGCAGCGCGAAATACCCTCCATTACACCGTCGCTGTATATACCGCGGAAGATTATTTTTCTCTTGGCTGTGTCACCCGTGAGCGTCTTACGACGAAGCCGGTAAGTCTGCGTCTTCGCCCTTAGCGTCCGGGGGCAACTCTCGCTGCTTTAGCTTCACCCAAGAGAAAAGAGAAAAAGCTTTTATGTTTTATTTTTTGAGAAATAACGTGAAATTAGCCGGGCGACACTCTCGCTTCGTTATACGAATCTGCGGCCGTGGGGTGAAAAAAATATGAAAATAAGTGGAAAAAAAACCCAAAAAACAACCTCGAGAGAAATGTTAGTTTCTTGAATTGCGAGCCAGAAGAAAACGAGACAATGGCGCGAGACGAGCGGAAAACACCCTCGAAGACAAACGAGTTTCGCTCTCGGTCGTGACACTTTTAATAATTCGTACCTCGTAAAGTCGGCAATCACTTTTATTTCATTTTTTTCCTTCTAATTTTGAAATTGTACGAGCCCGGCGTTAATCGACGCCATTTTTGCACCCCTCGACTTTCTTCAATTAAGCGAAAACATTGAAGATAATTCGTAACGCCGTTGATTAACATGATAAAATAAATTGACGATCACTGAGCGCAAGCCAGATTAAATAATTCGTTGTGACTCATTCGTTGAAAAATATCGAGTACGATCACTAAATTTATGCCGGGTAAGCTGTGAAGACCGACGATTGGTCCTCCCCAAACACTTCACGATTGTTGCGTCCTCTGCCGCGAGTCGAGGCAACGCGAGCGCATCGAATTAACAATCGCGCACTTCGGAATGATCACGAGGCGATGATGAGACCATCGGATACTTCTTCGTCGCGTGTTTATGCAAGACGTAAATCGAGAAAACGCGTTTTTCCGTGGGCCTTACCGCGTCGATGTGGGCCAGGTGAGTGACTGAAAAATTCCGCGTTCCGTCGACACACGCGGGGCACACACCGCCACCGCCATCGAGGGGGTACAGATGCTGGTCCATGGACATAATATAAAAAAAAGAAAATAAATAAAAAACGAAAAAAAAAAAACGTTCTACCCCGCGCGCGCCAACCACCCGGGGGCCCTATCGACGGGGATGAGAGAAAAAAACGCTCACCCCACGGGGAAAGCCCCCTGAATGAAAAAAAAAACGTTTCGAAGGGGGTCAGGTCTACCTATGGGTCGGGTGGAAAGTAGCGAAGGGCTCGAGGAACCGGCAACCAACTGGTTCGATAAATTTTGTTCACGAACAGAATTATCGACGAGTAACTGACATAATTAATTAATAAAAATTAAAAAATTAATGAATTGAATATTTAATAATTGTAAGTAATTGAGAAATTATGATTTTAATTGTTGATTTTTATTATTTCTATTTGTATTTCGGTAGATTTCGTAAAACACTTGTAAATCATTAACTAATTAATAAATTGATATTAATAATTCCATCAATCGAAAAAATAATTAAAACATAAATTCGTCGAATGATCGAAGCTAAAAAACAGATGATAAACCACGATAATTGTTTTTTCCTTCTCCGTGTTTCAAATTTGACTCATCGTGGAGAGAAGAATGAAGAATTCGTACCCCTCGCTACTCCATCGATGCCTAGGTACAAAGCTGAGGGTACCCCAGAAGAGCGCGTGCCCCACAATCGTTCGTAGTGTTTTTTTTATCTTCTTTTTCTTTTCATTTTTTTATTCTCTCGCCCGACCCCAGAGCTACGAAATGGGGTACGGCGTGCACGTTGACGGTGGTCTCCGAGGCGCACCGACGTTCTGGTTTCCAACGTCGTGCCGTACAGCGCGGCAAACCCAGAAGCACGGGATATTACAGCGAAGCCGCGTAGTCCGTCATCAAACACTCGTTTATTCCGGTCCAGTCCGGATTACGCCGATATTCCCATTTTTTCTACATATACGATGTATATATATATTTTTTTAGGTTTTTTCTGGTTTCCACGGCGGCATGGCTGACCATGGCGGAGAGGGGTCGCATGGACGACTCTCGAAACCTCATCCCCCTCGAGAAAAAAAAACGACCGACGCCGTCTCGTTTCTCCTATCTAAGTGTATCACGGAGGATTACAAGGTTATCCCACACCCGAAAAATGACCGCGACCAGCTTCCTTCTCTCTCTCTCTCTCTCTCGCTCTTTCTAGGTGTGCGACTCTGTCGTCCGCCATTTCTGATACACTTCAAAAAAGTTGGGTGAAAAAAATTGTCCACTCATTGAGAACCGAGGGAGTGCAACGATTATCCGCAACCCCTAAAAAATCGGACATTTGTGAATCCCGATATTAATCATAATCCAGCTTGTATCGGTCATAATCGATATCTCACACTCTCGAAATATTTTTTCGTATATTTTCTTCCATTCTCAATCATCCAATATAAATTTGTTTTTTACAATATCTTGCGTCAACTTTCAAAACATTTAAATATATTTATTATTGTTCTTTTTCTCTTAAAAGCGATCATTATAGTTTTATCTCAGCATCTGTGTGTCTGTATTTATTTTGTTCATCGCCTCAAATTGGACGGATTCAAGTCATATCTCTCCGACAAAGGTTCGGACTAAGCCCGCGGACGAAAATGTCCGACCGAAAGGCTTGACACAACGAAAACGTGTAAAACGAGGGTTTTCCAAAGCTGATACCCCCGTGATCCTTTGTAAAACGAACGCAAAAGCTCGAGACCGAAGCATTTGAGACGCGAGAGCGTGTAGCCGCTTCTGAAAAATGATCGGCTCAACGGGGATACATATACGGAAGATATATATAGGTAAAGCTCTCGCCCCGCGTCTGGCCAGCCCCGTCGAACCCCGTCCCGATCGGTTTCGGAAATTTTTTTTTGCGAAATAACGGCGCTTGTTCGAGCGAGGGCTAAAAAAGAAAAATAGAAAAAAAAACACGATGGAATGAAAAAAAAAAAAATGGGGAAACATCTGTCAGTACTCGATGCTTATATCGAACGGTTTCGGTTTCCTCGTCGTAATCGACGTATTGCTCGGGCTTCACGTTCGTTTCTGACGCTCGTGCTCGTGCCGAGAGCGTCCCGCATCCGTTTCCCTTCTCCGACGTAACTTTTTCACGTCCACGCGCGTATATAAATCGATAAATAAAAATCATAATGATAATAATAACAAGCGACGAGAATCCCATCAGCCGGAGCGCGGGGAATCGGATAAAAAAACGCTATTAGTTCCGGTTCGAGTGGGGGAAAGTTGTTGGCGAAGTTGGGGGGAGGGGTGAGATGAAAAAAAAAGAAAAAAACGAGGCAACGGGCAAGTTTAGGAGACGAGGCTCGATCGGTGTGCGGCCACTCGAAGCCCGGCGCGTTCTAATTTTCGACACACAATTTTCGGTCGAGCATTTCGTAAATTCTAATTTATGGACCGTGGAAAATTGGGATTGGGTTATAATCCGAGGCATCGATGCTCGGATACTTGGGGTGTGTGTGTTTAACTGGGATATTAATCTCGAATTTTCTTTTTTTTCTCACCCGTTTTACCTCCCACGCTTTTTCGTCGTAATTCGTTCGTTGTCGATTTTCCGATTTGCTCTGTCAGTCGTGGAATATTTATTGGAATTCGTACGAGTTTGGATGAATCTTTGAGTACAGGGATAAAGGGTAGGTTCGGGGATCAATCGTCAACGGACTGTGGGGGTCTAGAAGTCCCTTCGAGGATTTTTCTGCGTTTGGATTTTTATTAAACTCGGGGAAATAATGGAAATCATTGGAATTATTTTTATAATTTTGTCGACTGATTTTCTTGTACTTTTTATCTTTATGCTTCGAAATGAATTCTGTTTTCGAAACGAGCTTTATCGCGACAGTTCTTATCTTGAAGTATGGCATATGACAAATATTTTGAAAAAATATTCACATTTGCAGAAATTATTAGTAATTTCTTCAAAATTTTACGTCCGAAATTTTTTAAACTACCGTTGAAATTATAAACTTCAGAAAAAACCAATTGCTCCTAATTGTCGAAGACTTAAAGAATCCTTTGGTATTTTTACTATTCAAAAATATCAAAAACTCTAATTTTTCTACACAACTTTCATCCTAGGGTCTAAATGAATCCTTTGACCGTTATTTAAAAGAAATACACAAAATTCAATCTCGTAACAATAAAAAAAAATTAATTTCATAAAATTCTTCTCCACCATGACCGTTAAAAATTAATTAACCAAAAAACCAAACAAACCTAAAGATCATATCTCTAAAAAAAACGTTCTCCCCATTGATAAAGAATGAATTCAACAACAAAATCCAACCCATGTTATTAGAATAATACAGAATGACGATTGAAAACCGGCCCGACCCGTAGTTGCTCGTGTCGAAAGATTCAAACACGATAATACGCATAATCGAACCGCCCACTCGCAGCCGCGATAAATCTAATTATTCACTCGCACCTGAACACACACACACTCGTTCGTCACAACACGTTCGACGAACGTTTGAACAAACGTCACACGCAAACATATTTACGAACTTTCAAATATAAATTCGTTCGAATCCACTCGAACCGAAGCGTCTAATGACATTTTCGGAAATAAGAGCCATAAATTAGGCCTCAAAATTGGGAAAAAAACAGCGGCGGCGAAGGTGAAGAGGGACGAAAAACGAAACCGAACCAGCGGTTATCACCGCGTGACCTCGTTTTCTCGGGTTACCACTAATTTCTCGGAATCCGTCGACTGCCTCCAACGAAAAACGTGACATGGATCTAATTTCCATGCATCAACTCGTCGCACCGGTTAAACACGCGCCTCCATTATTTCCCGCCTCTTTTTTTTCAGGTTGTTGTTTTTTTCCACCCATCATCCATCTCGCTCTCCACGGATTAGATCTCGTTCATTGTTTAATTTTTTTATCCCCAGTTTTTTTCCATTCCAGCTCTCGTGAGGCTCACAGTTTTTTTCTTAACCCGGCCAATTTTCGGGTGTGCAAACACGACCATTGTCGGTCGCACGCGCCCTCGCGCCACTGATTTGCGTGCCGGTGCGGGCCAGACGCAGGGGGATGAGAGATCGTAAACAGCATCACCAGAAAGGCGCAGCAACCCCTTTCGTCGCTTCGCGGCTTTTAAATACGACGATCCTGTTTTTTTCACTCGTTGCTTTGTTTCGTTTTTTTTTCTCAACGCGCTTTCTCGGCTTTCTTTGGCGTACGGAACAACCCCTTGTTTGGTCCACCGCGCCCACATAATTACCGAGTAGCGGTAAAATAACCGGCAAAAAATTATCGCTGGCGAATCGGTCGGAGAAGAGGTGGCAAAAAAAATTCCCGACCGAGAGGGAAGGGCGAGAAGAAAAAAAGCGATATCGCAATTAGACAGGACTCGTACCTACAAATCGAGGGTACGTGTTTGTTTCGTTCGATGGCAAGGGTCGAAGGGTGGTGGTAGATTCGGTTGGGTCCCGCTGGATTTTCGTCGAGCCGATGCTCGAGGGACGCGAATCGAAAGGGTGGAGAGGAGATGGGTGGCACCCCTATCGTCAAATATCTGGGGTTGATCCGGTCTGCCTTCGCTCACGCAGCTTCCACCCGATCCTAGTTTTTTTCATCGCGTTGTTCGAGTTTTTTTTGCAACGCTAAATGCACTTTAATGTAGACACTGTCTGTAATTAGGGTGTTTAAAATTTATCACGGGTTGTGGTTGAGATTACTCGCGACGTGAGTGGATTTTTGTCTATCCTGGCTGAAGATTAATCAGTCCGATCGGTGTTTTATCAAGTTCAATGGACAATTGTATTTGTATCATCGCAATGGAGCTCCCAGAAATATCATCGCTCAATGGTTTAATTATCCAGATCACCCACAGAATCCATAACCGTGCAAAAACTTATTCTTCATCCACTTTCGTGCGATCAAGTTTTAACGTAGCCTGATAACATCACCTGCGACCGGAAATTCATTACAAAAAATATAATTACATTTGTATTTTTATCTTATTTCTGCCGGTAATCATTCGTATTTCATACGCGAAGATATGGATTAAAATCTCGCAGGAATGCCTCATTTCTGAGCCACATGAAGAATTTCCTCTCCAAAATAATAACCTCATTGCTAGTAAGCCGAAAAAATAAAAATGAAAAAAATAAATAAACTGCCGGTTAGGAGAGAAACGTTCGCGATATCGCAATTAAACGTCCGCGGCCAACAAATTGGGGGTTGAATTTTTTAGGCTGACTGCGTGAAAGAGCAAGAGGAGGGATTGCTTGTTGGACGCCACGAGCATGCCGAAGCTGGGGTGTCCCAAAGGGTGACCCCCGTCCCGCCGTCGGTGCTGCTGCGAGAGAAAAAAAAATCCATAAGGGTCTCTCTCGCTGCTGGAAAGTAGGGGGTCGCTGCTGCTCCTGCTGCTGCTGCTGCTGCTGCTGGTCGTTAGAAACGAGGGACGAGAGGTTACGAAACGGTCGGAGTTGACGGAGAGGAAGATAGAAGAAGGGAGAGAGAAAGATCGACACGAAGGAGCAGCTTGTCACAAATAAATTTCTGAAATATTGCATTCGCGACGTTTCGCACACCTTGAAAAATATGGCGGAAGTCGTTGGAACTACGAGGCTTGCGATATTTCTAATTCCATGGGAATTGAAGAATGCATTCGACATAGACCATAGAAATAATAATAATAATAATAATAACAATAATAATAAATAATAATAATTAATATTATTATAAATAATAATAATGATGATAATTATAATAAATAATAATAATGATAATCATCATTATTATTATTATTATAATAAATCATAATAATAATCATCATTATTATTATTATATAACTATAATAAATAATAATAATAATAATAATAATAATCATTATTATTATTGTTATTTATTATAATAATTATCATTATTATTATTTATTATTATCCATTATAATTCTTATCATTACTATTATTTACATTAACAATAATAATTATTATAATCATAATATTATATTATTATTGTTTATAATAATAATTATTATTATTATAAATTATAAAGATATAATATGAAATATTGAGGTATAATATTCTGATTTTATACTGGTATTTATTTTCAACGTCGTTTAAATTGAACAAAAAGTGGTTGTAAATTGATGATCAAGATAGGTAGAATACATAAAATGAGAGGGTGTACACGAGATGCAATGGCAACGAGATGACTTCATGGACGATGCTCTCCGCGTCTATTTAAAATGTATACAACATGTAGTCTGCATTTATAATGCGAAGAAAAAAATCCATAGAGAGCGAGAGACGAGAAGACCGCGCCCATCATATATAATAGACGTTCCACCCTTCCCGCCCACTTTCTCGCGCTTTCTCCCTCGTTCCTTTCGTACCTCCGACCCCGCGAAACGCCGTCGTCCCTGGTTCTCCTGTATTTTCAATCAATATTTAAAGAATTGCGCCTTAATAACGTTCGTGTCGGTTCCTCGTAAAGTTGGAATTCCATTGGCCTGCGATCTGGCGGTGGAGAATCGAATATCCGGCTCGCTGGGATATTTTTGTCGTTTGGAGATAACTTCCTGTAATGCGTTCTACTCATCGTTAGCTGATAAGAGCTTTTATCGAACGTGGAAAATATTTTTATCCTTGAGTAGAACCCCACGCGCGGCGAAAGCTTGCCGGCTGGTAATGAACATTGGGACGTGTACCAACTGCAGGTCAGTCAGAAAGCTTACTTATCTTCGCATTGGTGAATAATTCTTATTCCGATGGATAAGAAAAATGTTGAGAATTGTGTTTGTGGCAGGAGGAAGAAGTACATACGCTTGTCGTTTTCTCTTGCTCCTGCGGAGCCACCGGTGATTCTGATTTACTCGCACTCGGTGCAGGTCAGTCGATGTACCCTGGTGTGATCACTCCACCTTAAGGGTGAAGCGATACATCGCCGTAAGCAAGTAGATTTACCGAGAATTTCGTGTAAATTGCCAAATATTCACGGTAAACGGCTGAACAAAATACGATGAAATTTGGAGAATTTATTCTCTATGGAGAATCGACCAAGGACCAACCTATATTCCATGTTTTTCCCAAAATCGCAAAAAAAATTTTGCGGATTCAGTAATAAAATCTCTTCTTAGTATTAGCAAGAAATAAAAAATTACATGGGGCTACGAACCATTTCGAGATGTAACACGATTATCTCCCAACTGGCGCAGTAGAAAGTTTCGCCGCTCAAGGGGCTCAGTGACGCCGGCAGATATGCAACCCGACGTGCAGGGCTGTCACGACGGTTCTCATTCAACAGGCGCTATAAAACCATTTCCCCGCTTCCATGTAGCGTGGAATAAAGAAGTTCATGGAATCTTAGCAGACAGCATTATCATGTCACCGAATTACGTCAATGAGTGAGTCGCGCGTTCGCTTAGAGCCGATAGCGTACAGTAAGGGCAAAATTCACAGTCGTTGCTTATTCCTAAATCAGCCTCAAATGTGAATCAAGACGCCGTTTCTATTGTTATATTAAATAAGATGCTATTTAAGCATATATAACAATACCACCGATGCTGTGGCAGATTAAGTTCCATATGAAACACAAAATCTATGATTCCAGAAATTTCAATGTCACCGAATTAGAAAACAAACATCGTCGTGAAACAATGTAAAGTATCAATTAAATAAAAATGAAAAATCAATAAAGTACCAATGATCATTGTATATTTCGAAGTAATAGAGTTTGCACTTTCAATTTTACACGAATAATGAAATCCTTGTTTATCCTGTGGTTTCTCATGTATCCCAGACTCACGCCGCTAATTTTTCAATCAAAAATTTGTCATCTATGACCGCGACGAGATAGCACCATCGGTGAGTCCAGCGGAGTGAGAGAGAACGACAAGCGTATATACTATTGAATACCGTGCAACGAGAATTGAGTAACGAGCTCCAATACGTTACCCCTTTGGACAATAATCTCCGCAGCCTTCTTAGTTTTTCCGTAATATTTGGATAAAAATTGCAAACATGCCGAAATTTACGACAACGAAAAAATAAAAACGTCAAGGTCTCGTCTCTTGTGTCTAATCTAATCTCGCAATAGCTCTTGTATGACTAAACTGTGTGCGATTCAACATTCGATCGTTAAAAGAAAATTGAACCTAAAAGTTCGAATTTAATAAATTGAAGAGGAAGAGCTACTGCTCGGTCGGTAATAGAAAACTGTAATGTATTGTTCGGGGCCCCAATTGTTCTGTCGAATAAAACTTGGTATCGTAGACCTGCGGCTCAGAATTTTGCGGTCAACCGTTCTCGGCTTTGATCCGAGATATTAATTGTGGCGACAAACAACGGTTTGCCATGATCGCAGCTATCTCTCTCGCACTCACCGATGTAGCCCATCGCCTTAACCCACAACGTGTTTTGTTTTTTCGGTTTTCAACATAGGATTGAACAGCCGTGCTAGACCTGCTTCCGGTGAGCCTATGTCACGTACGGCCGGATCAGACGCGTTTGTTATCGGGTTACATTAAGGTAATGGACTACATCGCCCAGCCTGAAGGTGACAACGCTCTCGGCGCTCGCCGCGGAGCGTGAGAGAAGGCAAGAGCGTTCGTGGTCCGTCGTCTTAAAGCAAAACAAAGAGTCAATGGAGACGGGCGAATCGCTCGGCACAACAACCGCCAGATGAATTTGCGTCGATCGAGACTGCCGAACAAAAATTTGTTGCTCCCACTTCGAGATTATTCTCGCATGTTCTGTTGATTGGTGCACGCCTATGCTGAATACAGACAGACACGGTCTCTATGTGCATAGCCGATGTTCGCACGTGATACTGTTACAGGCGTGAGTCGGCACACACGTAACTATGATCGTGCGTGTGTGACCATTATGGACACAGAAACTAAGACGGTTGTAGATTGGTAATTATTTTTTTTTGCACACATATTTTTCTCATTTCAACGTCCATCGGGTAATTTCGAGTGATTCGCCTTTGTATCAAATATTTCGAGCAATTATTATTGATTGTCGTTAAATGAGAAAAAAATTATATTGCTTCAGAAGAAAAAAATATATTTCGAAATCTCGAGGCTGTCGAGGCTGAAAGTTCAGATCGAAGGCATTGTAGTCGCGACGACGAAAAACAAATGTCTTCTGCGAAAATTCGGAAAATTATGGGAAATATAATTAGTGAACGGTATGGTGAGGACGAATTGATCGATGGAGGTAGCGTCTCGTCGGTTGGTCGTTGAGCAACGCACGATCAATCGAAACGTTTGTTTTATTTTCATTTCTTTGTTCCGGGAACAGAATTCTTCGGCCGACTTACAACGACGTTCTTTGAAATCGTAACGGTCGCCATATCGCTTTCTCGTACAACGACAGAACCAGCACGAGCGAAGATGCGACGCTAGTACCCCCGATAATTTGGAATTTTCATTCTAAGATAATTATTCAAATGGAGAAAATTTCTTTATCCATTGATCGCTTGACTGAAATTGTTCAAGAATTGTATGACCAGCGGGATAAATCCCACGAGTGGGATATTTCGTTGCCCCCACAACGACCTCTAGCGATTGGCATTGTTCTTGACGGGTCCCACCACGGTGCGGTTCGCGTGGTGGGAGCCCGTAGGATATTTCCCCTATCAGCGTTTCCAATATATGACAGCCAGCGGCGATTAAAAAATGGAAATCATGGAAGTATAGAGAATTACTACCGATCAGCTTTAACTAGGAAAAGATAAGTTTGAAACCACACATAGCCTTTCTGTCTCTTTTATCTGCTTCGTTGTCGCACGGCGCGGTAGGGTCTTGAGCACGGTCTTACATACAGGTCTGGAAACTCCGTAAAGTATCCGGTGGTGGGGGTGGAACGTTTTCGGGCAAATATTTGTTTCTCGAAGCTGCCACAAGTTAGGCGCTGACGTACTGGGGTCACGCATCGCGCACGCGCGGATAGGTTCCGCTGCGCGCGGGTGGGGATGGGAACCTATCCGCGCATGCGCGACGCGCGACCCCAGTATGTCAGCGCCTTACTTGTGGCAGCTTCGAGAAACAAATATTGTCCCGAAAACGTTCCAACCAAATCGGCGGAGTTTCCAGACCTGTATGTAAGACCAGAGATTAGAGGAGAGATCGCCAACGAGGTCGGGGAAGCCGTTTCACCGACTTGGTGCGCCGCCAACCAGGGGGCCGGCGAACTAGCTCCCCCCCGGGGCGTATATATAGTAATAGCACAATGCTAAATTCGTATCGTCGCCGTCATAGCGGGTGACATTTTCGAGCCGGAGCTACATCGGCAAGGCCATACTCGGTCGTATGCTGAGAGGGGGACGTCAGAGGTGGTCAGAGCGTAGTGGGGAATATCCGAACAGGGCGCATCATTGAAATAAGATGTTACGACAGCGAGACCCACGTGTATTTTCTCGCCACCGTAATTTAAAGGGGAACTCGTTCTTACGAAATAACTCGTTTATTTTCTACTTTTGATTAAGGATGGTCATGAACAAATTTGTAGGAAATTTAATTATCTAGCCGTTTTTTCATAACAATTCTTCGTCTCTGATATTTTCGACTTTAATCTGAAAGAGCAAACCAAATCAAATAATGGTGTTGTCTCGTTTACTTTTCTAAGTTTAGCGCGCGAAGGGGGGGGGGGGGGGTAGATACTTCGATATTAAAAAAAGCATATTTTTGATAATTTTTTTTGCGACACCGCTAATGTACATTTATTTCTATAATAACTACTAAATAACGTAACACTCGAAGAATAGGCTATAAAATTTTCATTAACTTTTATAAGCAAATGAGCCATTGACGGAGAATCTCTGCAGACGTCTAGAAAAAAAAGTTTTATTGCGGTGCACACCATAAGCGGATCATCTGAAACCGAAGATCCAAAATGATTTCATTAGGTGATAAGTTATAACAACAGCAGGTTATAACAACGAATATTTGTTTTCATTGATTGGTCAATATTTTACAGCACTCAGAAGTCAAAGTACTGATTTTTCATCAAAAAAATTGAAAATGTTGCCATTTTTAAATGATACAAAATTTGAAAAAAGTCTTGACGTCATAACCTGCAGAAATTTATCACCTAATAAAATCATTTTGGTTGTTTGGTCTCAAATGATACAGTGATAAGTTATGATGGGTACGGCAATGACACTTTTTTTTTTAAACGTCCGCAGAGATTTTCCGTCAATGGCTCATTTGATCATAAAAGTTAATGAAAGTTTTATAAAATATTCTCCAAATGTTACGTTATTGAGTAGTTATTATAAAAATAAGTGTATATTAACTCTGTCGTAAAAAAAAAATGATCAAAAAAATGCTTTTTTTCTATCCAATTTACCTCCCGCCCCCCTTTGGGAGTATTAACGAACTTTTTCGCAATCTTTGTTTTTTTACCGTAATGTTTGTAACGTTGTTTCAAAAAAGTACCATGTCGACAAAGTCAAGTTATCAATTGCCAAATTATCTAATTGTAAACAAGTAAAACTGAAATTGTACAATCAGGATTACATATATGAATAATGTCGTTAATTATTTTTTTAAAGACACAATTTTCAATTGAAACCGCATGGGTTATTGGGAACAGTTTGCCACTTTTTATAATTTTTCGTTTCATGCGTTGAATGCATTCCATTGTTTCATGGCTCTCGACCATCGAGTTAAAAATCGTTGTTAATGGGGAAGCCTGCTTTAGAGGCTTCAAAAAATCTATTTTTTTGAGGAATTTTCAGGGAAGGAAATAAATATTTAATTGAATCGAAACTTTCAGGTTCTGTTGTTATATATTTCAACATTTTTCTCAATTTTTTTCATTAAATTATATGTCATAATATGCCGGGTACAAGCATTTCGCCGAGACCTAAAAAATCTAAAAAAAGTGAGAAATTCAACAATTTTTCGCAACTTAAAAAAAAAATTTTTTTTTCCAAAAAAATATTATTTTTTTTAAGTTGCGAAAAATTGTTGAATTTCTCACTTTTTTTAGATTTTTTAGGTTTAACTAAAATCTATACTATTGAAAATATAAATTTGTTCTGGTTTTTTTGTTTCAGATGGAAATTGTGACCTGCATCTTTCCCGCCACACGACAGATGCACGCTCGAGGCGCCTCGGCGAAATGCTTGTACCCGGCATATTATGACATATAATTTAATGAAAAAAATTGAGAAAAATGTTGAAATATATAACAACAGAACCTGAAAGTTTCGATTCAATTAAATATTTATTTCCTTCCCTGAAAATTCCTCAAAAAAATAGATTTTTTGAAGCCTCTAAAGCAGGCTTCCCCATTAACAACGATTTTTAACTCGATGGTCGAGAGCCATGAAACGATGAATGCATTCAACGCATGAAACGAAAAATTATAAAAAGTGGCAAACTGTTCCCAATAACCCATGCGGTTTCAATTGAAAATTGTGTCTTTAAAAAAATAATTAACGACATTATTCATATATGTAATCCTGATTGTACAATTTCAGTTTTACTTGTTTACAATTAGATAATTTGGCAATTGATAACTTGACTTTGTCGACATGGTACTTTTTTGAAACAACGTTACAAACATTACGGTAAAAAAACAAAGATTGCGAAAAAGTTCGTTAATACTCCCAAAGGGGGGCGGGAGGTAAATTGGATAGAAAAAAAGCATATTTTTGATCATTTTTTTTTTACGACAGAGTTAATATTGGATTCACAGAAATTTTACAAGACACCTTTTTTGTAGAACATCAAATTTTCTACAAAATTGTGATGGGGGATTTTTGTATCATGTATAGTTTTGAAGAAATATAAAATGTCCCCAACAATATTCCAAATGCATTTTGTTTTTTCAAATTCGATTGCTTGTCGCCCCGGGTTAGACTTATCGGGCAAATTCCCGATTGCGACCAATTTATTTTCTATTCATATCGATTACTTTTCAAGGGCAATACCAAAAAAATTCCGAAATCACCCAATTAAGAACCATCCTAATATATAGTCATTATTATTTTTTACGCTTTGCGCGTAAACTGTGTAAATTTATACAACTATCACAATTCGTGGTATTCCGTACAGATCAGTGCACTCGGCTAAACAGTCAGCAAAATTGAGTACGTTAGTGTGTAATTGTGGGCGAATTGGAATAATAATGTATCAGAGACAGCATTCCAGCATTCCAAATTGCTGCAATCTTTTTTTCATTGTGATCCGAATGATTAAAATAGTCGCTTTCGCTAAAGGTCAATGAGAGGGTCAATTTTTGTTAAATGAATTTTTCGAGGATGAAATTTTTGTTCTTGTCAATAATCCATATGTTTCCGACTGAAAATGTTGATCATTGCAAACAAAAATAAAGCGAAAATTATTTATTATTTTGAAACAATAAATTTTTTTTTCGAGAGCTAATTTTTGTTCATTATTTGAGGATAACATTTATTCTTCGATCGATAATCCATATTTTTCACCAACAAAATGGTGAGTTCCGGTTATCAATATCAAAACAAAGTATTGCACAGCATTTGTTTACACCCCCCCCCCCCCCCCCCCCCCAATTGAATTATTGGAGGCTTATTGATATTTTATACATGTGGCGAATTCATTCCACTTCGATCGATGCTCGGTTCGATGAATTTATCGGTAATTACAGAGACAAAGTGCATTTGTCGAAAAATTGAAAATATAATAAAACCCAGGTTTCTCGATGGATTTAGCTAAAAAATCGCGACTATTGCAAAAATTACATATGCATAAGGCACAGAATGTGTGCAAAACTTGGGGGCTGTAGCTTACGCCGTTGTCGAGTTATAAGCGTTTGAATTTTGGATGGTCGATTCATCCATTCGCACCCACACATACAGACCCATACGTACACACAGACACGCATGCACATGCACATAGAGACACGCGCCCGCGATGCCCGGCCCGACGGCCGTTGAAACGTTACGTTTCATTTTTGTTGAGTAGATCGAAATGGCTCATCTACACTCGGGCGTTCCCACTTGTCGTACACGCCATATACGCCACACAACCATGCGTCTCGTTCCGCCCGCTCCCCGCGTACATCGAGCCGTAGATCGACGTTGGCCGCTGGGCTTGGCTGGGTTCCACCGGGCTCTGGCCTCCCGTTGAGGCTCACGCTTGAGCCTGACACCCGGTATATTCTGTTGGACTCCATTGGAACCTCGGCTCGGCGGATCCCGCTACAATTCGGAAAAATTCGGGGCCAACCGAACTCCACGGCGTTGGCGATCTCTCCTCTAATCTCTGGTAAGACCGTGGTCTTGAGGAGGGATTCCCCTGTCGCGCTATCCTCCATCATTGGGCCGGCAGCAGCAAATCCTCTGAGACGCACAGTCCAGCACCGGCAGTGATCGGCAGTACGCGCGGAATAACGCGGAGACAGGCACATCACTCGATATCACGAGCCCCGATTTTTTCGCTCAATCGATAAACGTCGCACATTCGGTAATAATCGATTCTACATAATACAATGGATGGCAAATATATTTATTCAAGTTTAATATTGAAAAACTAAATTGTTTTTTCTTTGTAATTATTTCAGTAATCCTCTGTATTTCGCGGACATCTCGTGCTCGTAACATAAAGGAAGCCAACATGGCAACTGGTTTCGTATCAATTACGAACCTGGACAACACCGTTGCAGAATCTTCGTCCGAAACCGAAGTGAAGGTCATCAAGTGCAATCATAAGTGGACGATAAAAAATTTCAGTTTTTTTTCGATGGAAACGGGCGTGCCACTTCACTCGCTAATATTCGGTTCAGAAATTCACGAGGGGGTTGAATGGCGCTTGACGCTTTATCCGGGCGGCAAGGACGATGAAAGCAAAGACAATGTATCGTGTTACGTGCAACTCGTGACTAGCTCTTACGGCGATATGGTCGCGAAATTCAAGCTATATATTCTTGGCCAAAATGGGAAAAAAAAAAATCTGCATGAAACCTTTGCATTAGAGAAGTTCGAGCCAGCACAGAGCATTAAATGCAATTATTACGTCTCGCGAAAAAATATCTTCGATAAAGATAACGGATTGTTGTCCGACGATATTCTTACCATTTGTTGCGAAATTGCTGCTTCTCCGGGCATTCCGAGGACGATACAAGGCAGCTGCGAAAAAAATATCAAGTTATCGTACACATGGGTAATAGAAAACTTCAGTTTCATTCCAAACGTGGATAGACAAGAGGTGGCATCGCCCGTATTCTTTTATCCAGCACGTTGCAAACTAAAATGGCAGCTACGATTTACTCCGTGGTATCTGTCTGGAAGTAATTATTACGTCTCGTTATACTTGTGTTCTGTGTCAGACAATAAGACCGACATGATGGTAAGGGTTAAATTGTCTTTGATTAATTCAAAGCATGAAAAACCAAATGTATCACAGAGTTTTATCTCGAATTTTCTCAAAACACCAGATCGATATGGATATAATGTTTTCGAGGACAGGGCGAAAATAACGTACGAGGCGAACGGATTTTTACCGGACGACAAACTCACAGTTTTATGCGAGATGGTTTATTCCGGAAAGTACCACGATGACGTTGATGAAAGTGACCCGTCAATGCCGACAATACCCGCGTGTCGGTTGTCCGACGATCTTGAAATGTTGTTCACGACGAAAAAGTCGAGCGACGTGACGTTAGTCATTGGCGAGAGAGAAATACAAGCTCACAAGACGGTACTTGTGGCGCGCAGTTCGGTATTTTCGGCCATGTTTGAACACCAAATGGAGGAACAAACGTCGAATAAAGTGGAGATAAATGATATCGACTACGACGTGCTTGAGGACATGTTACGGTTCATGTACACCGGCAAAGCGAACCACGTGAGTGACATGGCAGCAGAGCTACTTAAGGCCGCCGACAAGTACGACCTTGAAAGACTCAAAGTCATCTGCGAGCGGGAACTCTTCTCTCATATCGCTATCGGAAATGCGATGCAATTGTTTATGCTTGCTGACGCGCACCGTTCCGAGTATTTGAAGACCGCAGTAATCCAATTCATCGCCAAGGAACGGGTTGCAATAACCGAGAGCGAAGATTTCCAGATGATGACCGAGTCCCATCCACAGTTCATCTGCGACTTGCTTGATCGTCTGTCGTTGCTCGAATAAATATAATTATTTGACGCACATACTATTGTTTCATAAACGCTAAAAATGTCACAATATCATTCTACGATTGTATTCTTTTTCAGTGTTTTCTCGATGTATCAGTATTTTCTAGAATTATAAACAATATAATACAACCGAATTTGGATCAAATTATAACATTTTCCTATTAAGGTGAGGGACTACATTGGCGAGTGCGAGAGAGATAGCTGCTATCACGGCAACCCGTTGTTTGTCGCCACAATTGTTCTGTCG